>OX103976.1:15489875-15524785 GCA_944470395.2 Schistosoma turkestanicum | reverse complement strand
AGTGTAATTCAATTGGTCAGATTGTATGAGTGTGCAAATGATCGACGTACATAAATAAACTCACAGTCAGTTAATCCACTTGACATTTGATAAACATATCAAACTTATTTTGTATGTATGGATGATGGGTTCATAAAGTTTCTAGTCAAATGGATTAGAGAAAAAATTCTGTAAAATGTAATTATTACAAGTCAAAACAATATGTTAAAGAAAATTATCTAATAGGCACACACCACATATTATCAACAACAAAGTGTTAATGAAAATACTTGTAAATACTAATCAAACAGTTTTGAATAGCAACAAAAAATTGATTTTTTCGATTACAGAGTAAACATGATCATGTTAAACATGGTTAATTTTGTTTGTTTTATTCAAATTCCAAATAAGATGCAAATCAATGCTGATCTTAAATATTAACCTGTAACGTCGGACTTTTGTCATCTTCAAAATACCGTATATCTCCGTCTTGATGACCGTTACTATAGAACACAAGTCGTTGCCACAATTTCTTAATTATTCAAAATATTTTAATGATTGATACAAATATCGGATTTAATTCAAATATATAAATGCAGTCGATATTGCCATCGAATTATTTAAACTGTTAATCGATAAAGCTAGTCAAAGAACTATATAAGTAGGGTGGTAAGTATTGTCCAAGCATACATGCGCCTCATACACGAACTCACTAACGATAAAAGTACAAAATATATGTGGACTGCTTACTTACTTACTTACTTACGCCTGTTACCCACAATCGAGCATAGGCCGCCAACCAGTTTTCTCCAACCAACTCTGTCCCGGGCTTCCCTCTCTAGTTCTGTCCAATGTTTGTTCATGCCTCTAATATCTTTCTCTATCTCACGGCGTAATGTGTTCCTTGACCTTCCTCTTTTCCTTTTACCTTGAAGGTTCCATGTGAGGGATTGTCTCGTGACACAGTTAGTTGGTGAACTGCTACAATCCCCAAAATTTATAATTCAAACACAAATATTATTCAACCTGTTGGCGTTAAACTTTCTGAACAAATAAACCAAATAAAAAATCTTATGTTGTTCTGAATGAAATTTTATTCATCTATATGACTAATACAGTGTATTTACTTGTAAATTATAACTGATAATAATGAACCTTTAAACTTTTATTACAAACTATCCATTTAACAATAAATGGTTCAATAGGTGAGAAATTCAAAGTTACTCAACATTTATTACAGTTAAATACGTATAGTTGTTGATTTAAGATTCTTTTGTCTAGGTTTAATTGCTATCTACTAGAATTTTTAGCTTCCAATAGTCAAATTTAATTTTACATGTGGCGGTGAGTTTCAAGGAACCTTTTTTTAAGCAGATTCTTGCTACATAATCCAGTTTATTGTGCTTTGTCAAACAACGGTGTTGGGAAAGTCATAGCACAGTGCCTTTTTGATTTCAGTATTGATTCACTGTAGACAGCGAAGCTGACCAACATAGAAAAACTCTAATTATATTTTAGACTTAATATGAGACAAATCTTGGTTTACAGAAAATGATCAATTAGAAAAGGAATCTCACTTATGAGTTATCCCCATTTATTTAATCCATCTTCCTACAAAGAATAATATGACATAACACATTTAAAGTAACATTCAGTATTCTATGAAGTTTTCTCATTCACCAAAACATAAGAAGCATTAAAACACTTTTTATTTCGATCAACATTTAACCAATAATGAAGTTTTGTTCGTGTTTTTTTTTTAAAGCTTTAACTATATCGCCGTAAATGTTGATAGGGAATGATTTCTGTTGAGGACTTAAGATCCTCAGAACTCACTTGATAATGGTCCTAATTTTGAATTGTATGTTTCCGAGTCTGGGTTGACAAGTTGACCTTGAGATTACATTTCCCAATCCGTAAAATCCTTAACTGTAATTGGTTGACGGATTATGTTAGTACGTTATTGTTGTGGCTCTCTCAATCAAGCACGTTCCTATAATGAATAAATACACTCGATTTGTTTTCTTGTGAACTTCTTATTTTCTGGGTGCTTGTAGAATACATTCTCTTTATGTCTTATCAAGACTTTTTGATATGGTTGGCTGGACCGGGGACAAACTGATTAGAATAGCCTATCGTGTCACTGAGTCATATATCTTCGCTCAGTTTATACCGAGTAAGGTGAACTCTTACTAGTTTCCAGCAAATCAATTGACGAGTATATCAAATCCATCTTAAAATCATTCAGAATAAGTGTTTCGAAAAAAAGATGAATTGCAGTTAACACTGGAATTTAGGAGGCACATTTTACCTAATTTGAAACTTGTTCATACATAGTGAACAACTGAATGATTATCTATCTGATTATCATTTTCTTTTTGATTTCAGTATTGAATCACGACAAAAAGCCAAGTTATTCAATATACAAAAACTCTAATTATGTTTTTAACTTATTATGAGCAAAAATGCGAAAATATCTAATCTTAATTTACTGAAAATGATTACTTAGAAAAGGAATCTAACTTATGAGTTTTCGACATATGTTTTCAGTTAGAGCTTTGGAGATTTGTGTTATTACACATTTGAACTCATCAAGCAAGCATTGTTAGACCAGCTTTGTTAGAAGAAATCTGGAAGCACTGAAACACGGCCGTTTCGTCTTGCCTGCTATGGGACTGACTCATCAGTGGCAGTGCGCATCCATGATTCCTGCACCTCGTAGGATTCGAACCCGGGACCTTCGGTATTGTGCGCGAACGCCTAACCACTGGACCACTTGGCCGGCATCCAACGATACTAATGTCTAACTCTGATTGATCTAGAGATTTTGCGTGACATACAATGCCGAAGGTCCCGGGTTCGAATCCTGCGAGGAGCAGGAGTCGTGGATGCGCACTGCTGATGAGTCCCATACCAAGATGAAACGGCCGTCCAGTGCTTCCAGGTTTCTAATGATAGTCTAACAATGAATGATTGATCATTTCAAATGTGTAAAAGAAAAAAATGACACAACACATTTAAAGTAACATTCAATTATTCAATCAAGTTTTCTGATGAACCAAAACATGCGAAGCATTAAAACCGTTTTATTTCGATCAACATTTTTAACCAATAAGAAGGATGTGTGTGTATGTTTTATTTCAGCCGTATTATTAGTAGAAGTATTAGTAATAGTAGCATTAATGAAGTTAATTAAAAGTTCATACAACTGTGAAAAAAATAACTTCGCCTTACGATAAACTCATTCATTATATTACATAGCTATTTTATATATATACATATATATATACATCTTTATGTATCATGGGAATATCAACTAAGTGATGATTCATATTTCAAGTTATTTTGTTCACACATCAATACACTAACATACACACACACACACTCACACACACGCAGCTAGTATTAGTTAATTAGCTAAAACAAACAACAAAGCCTTAATTTATGCGAAATAATCTTTTACAATGTTTTCTTCTTTTCATTTCATCAATATAATAATTATTATTACTATTATTATTAGTGTTAGTTATTCAATTTCGGCCTTGTTAATTACTCATCAAGAGAAAAAAAATTGGTAATTAAATAAATGCATAATAGTAATTAATAGTAATAATAATAATAATGTTGGTATTCAAATTTTCGAATAAATAAAAGTTGGTTGTTTAAAAGGAAGATAAGTTGATTTGTCTACTTCAAATGATATTTTCAATTAGAGTTATGGAGATTAGTGTTTGTTGTATATTGATATCATCAATCAATCATTGTTAGAACATCATTAGAAACCTGGAATCACTGGATGACCGTCAAGTCCTAGTGCACATCCACGACTCCTGCACCTCGCCGGATTCACTCCCACGACCTTCGGTCTTGCGCGCGAACTCCTTATTTTTGGACCACAGAGCTGGCATTTAACGGTGTTACTGTCTAAATCTGTTCAATCTAGAGATTTTGCACGACCTCACCCATTTATCTGTGATAGCTACTTTCTACGCCCGACATGTCTGAACTTCACTGGTCACGTCTTCTCACTAGAACTCCGAGAATTTCTTGACGAAGTTAGTCACTAGTGAGCACATTTTACGATTTTCATTTAGACTTATAGAGATCAGTGTATTTGGCACATAGAAATCATCAATCAATCACTGTTAGACCACCATTAGCAACCTAGAAGCACCGTTAAATGCCAACCCAGTTGTCCAGATGTTAGGCATTAGCACGCAAAACAGGATGTCCTGAATTCGAATCTTGTGAGTAGTAGGGTTCTGATGAGTTTCATACCAGGACGAAACGGCCATCCAGTGCTTCTAGGTTTCTAATGCTCGTCTAACAATGAATAACTGATGATAGCAACGTGTAAAAGTTCTCTATTTGAAGAAGATAAGTCGATTTGCCTACTTTGAATGTTCGAAGTTATTTAGAACAAAAGCAAGTTGACTTAAACAATTCTAGTTCGCACACAATACCGAAGGTCCTAGGTTCGAATCCTGCGGGGTGTAGGAGTCGTGGATGCGCACTGCTGAGGAATCCCATACCAGGACGAAACGGCCGTCCAGTGCTTCCAGGTTTCTAATGGTGGTCTAACATCGATCGATTCATGGTTTCAAAAATGTGTAACTTAACAATCTTCACAACCCCTGTAATGCAAATTCTAGTTTCACCATTCACAGAAAACGTATCAACATGATTGAACTAACATAAAGTGTTAATGTATTAGAAATTGTAGATTGGATTTTTTTTCAACTTTAATTGATCAATAAGTTAGGTATGTTAATAATACAAATAGCTAAGAATTAAAATTCTAACAGGATTTATTTTGATTAAAAAAAAACGTTTTAGTAGTTAGAAATCATTGTCCAAGTATTCAATCCTACTGTTATTTAGATCGTAAATGACTTTTTGTTGTAATAGTTTGTAAACGAAAAATCCTTACGACTATTGTCGTATAAAATAAACGTAGACTCTTTATGGAGAAATTTGTTTTCAAATCAAATTTCTTTACTAAAGCTATATACAGATTTATTAATATTATTAACTTATTTTCTTACTTACGCCTGTTACCCCCAATGGAGCCGAGGTCGCCAAACAATATTCACCAACCTACTCTGTCCTCAACCTTCCTTTCCAGTTCTGTCCAAATGTTGTTCATTCTTCTCATTGTAGTGAAGGAGAACACAGGTGAGGACAACCGAATTGTAATTATCTCAAATTACGGAGTTAATTGGTAAAATAGAAAAACCATATCGTAAATTGTTAATTTGCAAAATATCAGTTCATCATATCGAACTGGACTGTTCCTGTTGCAAAACATCAATCCATTGTCACTATTCATGCGTTTCATACAAATTCCATTGTGTTTCCCCCACTCTTCCTTTCTTGATCTTCCCCCCATCTTCTGCTGCCAGACATTACTTTTACGCTCGCGTCATATACTAATTATAAGTAGCGCGCACCATATCATGACTTTCTCCAATTCTCGGCGTAATATGATCCTTAGCCTTCTTCTTTGTCTTTGACCTTGAGGGTTCCAGGTGAGGGCTTGTCTTGTGGCGCAATCGAGTGCTTTCCTCAACATGTGTCCTATCCACTTCCACCGCCTCTTCCTGGTTTCTTCCTCCACTGGAATCTTTATCAATATCAGATTAAATAAAAAAATGATCAAAAAAAATGCGTAGATACATATAGAAAAATAAAAATATTTGAATGAATTAGATATTGACAATTTAACTATTCACTTCAATTAGATATGATGATAATTATTTGTTAGATATTGATTTTGTAGGATGAATGTCATTGATTTATACTTCTCTAAAATGTAAATTTTTTGATTCAGCTTTCATTTATTGGTTGTTTTTTTTTGGTGTACATTATGTATTTAATCAATTTACATTGTCCTATCAACCCATAACGGTTGTTCTAATTTTCACAATCGGAATCTTTAATACTCTCCCTTTATTATCATGTTTTGATGACAACCGTTTAATTGATTATTCTTTTAGTCATTCATTTTAATTGGAATGTTGAATCGGTTATTACATTAGACTACCAGTAGAAAGCTGGAAGCATTTAACGCCCGTTTCACACTATTATGGGACTCTTCAGCAATCAGCATTAATGGCCCCAACCCTCAAAAGCTGGCACCCTCCAATGCTACTGCCTAACTTTAATCAATTCATGTATATTATACGACTTTATTCATTTCCTTCAGAAGGGTAACTGCTTCACACTAGACATGTTGGATGCCTGCTCAGTGGACTAGAGGCTAAGCGTTCACACGTGAAACTGAAGGTCCTAGGTTTAATTCCTGCGTTCAGATTGCGAATACTAAGTGATGAAGAGTCCTGATACTAAGACTTGATGGTGGTCCAGTACCTCTTAGTTTCAAATGGTCATCTCTTATTCATCGATTCATGATTTCAATGAAACCCAACAATCTTCACAACCCTATAATATAAAAATCATGTTTTGCTAAGTCATAATTAAAACAAAACTTTTTTTAATGCGTTTTCATGATTATGATATGTGTAAACTTGAAACAGAGGGTGTGAGAAACCAAGGAGATTAAAAAAAACTATGCTCAATGAAATTTAATCCACTATTCAAGGAAATACGATAATTCTTTATTAACACATTACACTAATTGATATTAGAAATTCTAATGATATATTTTTATTAGTTAATGAATATTATAATATATATAAGTGGTGGTGTTTTTTGTTATCTGAGCTGTGGATGTTTTAGCTGTGTAGCTTCTATTGTTTTTTTTTGAACAACATCATCAGCAGCACAAATTTCAGATCATCTACCATGAGCTACAAATTTTCTTTACCATCTCAAATCTATGGCTGAAACAAACAAATCATGAGTGCATAATTTGAACATAAGTATACTATCATGTAATCAGTCATATTGAATCATTGAATATCGACAAAGTTTACATTATTGAAACGATCATCATTGATTGTTTGTATTGAAATTCCGTTGTTTGGTATGAATTAGGATCAAATCCCGTTGATTGATGTATATGTTTATCATGATTAGTTACCCAAACCAATGGGAAGTGAGGTAATTAATCGTATTGATTTTGGTCATTATTATTAAATTTTAATTGCTGGAAATAATTACTATCCAGTGAAAATAATGAATGCTGATAACTGTATTATTAAATTGGTATAGGTGTATAATCATTTATTAACTTCACCTGAAGCTTATTTGGGGTTACTGTCGGTCCTAGGCTCGTAAAAAAATAGGTGTTAGTAACCCCACCGCGTAGAAATCCGAATCGCCAAAAAACTTGCTAAACAGAAATGGTCAGCCACTTGTTACATTGATCATTGTGAACATAATTCCACATTATATCTAATGTGGAATTATGTTCACAATGATCAATGTAACAAGTGGCTGACCATTTCTGTTTAGCAAGTTTTTTGGCGATTCGGATTTCTACGCGGTGGGGTTACTAACACCTATTTTTTTACGAGCCTAGGACCGACAGTAACCCCAAATAAGCTTCAGGTGAAGTTAATAAATGATTATACACCTATACCAATTTAATAATACAGTTATCAGCATTCATTATTTTCACTGGATAGTAATTATTTCCAGCAATTAAAATTTAATAATAATGACCAAAATCAATACGATTAATTACCTCACTTCCCATTGGTTTGGGTAACTAATCATGATAAACATATACATCAATCAACGGGATTTGATCCTAATTCATACCAAACAACGGAATTTCAATACAAACAATCAATGATGATCGTTTCAATAATGTAAACTTTGTCGATATTCAATGATTCAATATGACTGATTACATGATAGTATACTTATGTTCAAATTATGCACTCATGATTTGTTTGTTTCAGCCATAGATTTGAGATGGTAAAGAAAATTTGTAGCTCATGGTAGATGATCTGAAATTTGTGCTGCTGATGATGTTGTTCAAAAAAAAACAATAGAAGCTACACAGCTAAAACATCCACAGCTCAGATAACAAAAAACACCACCACTTATATATATTATAATATTCATTAACTAATAAAAATATATCATTAGAATTTCTAATATCAATTAGTGTAATGTGTTAATAAAGAATTATCGTATTTCCTTGAATAGTGGATTAAATTTCATTGAGCATAGTTTTTTTTAATCTCCTTGGTTTCTCACACCCTCTGTTTCAAGTTTACACATATCATAATCATGAAAACGCATTAAAAAAAGTTTTGTTTTAATTATGACTTAGCAAAACATGATTTTTATATTATAGGGTTGTGAAGATTGTTGGGTTTCATTGAAATCATGAATCGATGAATAAGAGATGACCATTTGAAACTAAGAGGTACTGGACCACCATCAAGTCTTAGTATCAGGACTCTTCATCACTTAGTATTCGCAATCTGAACGCAGGAATTAAACCTAGGACCTTCAGTTTCACGTGTGAACGCTTAGCCTCTAGTCCACTGAGCAGGCATCCAACATGTCTAGTGTGAAGCAGTTACCCTTCTGAAGGAAATGAATAAAGTCGTATAATATACATGAATTGATTAAAGTTAGGCAGTAGCATTGGAGGGTGCCAGCTTTTGAGGGTTGGGGCCATTAATGCTGATTGCTGAAGAGTCCCATAATAGTGTGAAACGGGCGTTAAATGCTTCCAGCTTTCTACTGGTAGTCTAATGTAATAACCGATTCAACATTCCAATTAAAATGAATGACTAAAAGAATAATCAATTAAACGGTTGTCATCAAAACATGATAATAAAGGGAGAGTATTAAAGATTCCGATTGTGAAAATTAGAACAACCGTTATGGGTTGATAGGACGATGTAAATTGATTAAATACATAATGTACACCAAAAAAAAACAACCAATAAATGAAAGCTGAATCAAAAAATTTACATTTTAGAGAAGTATAAATCAATGACATTCATCCTACAAAATCAATATCTAACAAATAATTATCATCATATCTAATTGAAGTGAATAGTTAAATTGTCAATATCTAATTCATTCAAATATTTTTATTTTTCTATATGTATCTACGCATTTTTTTTGATCATTTTTTTATTTAATCTGATATTGATAAAGATTCCAGTGGAGGAAGAAACCAGGAAGAGGCGGTGGAAGTGGATAGGACACATGTTGAGGAAAGCACTCGATTGCGCCACAAGACAAGCCCTCACCTGGAACCCTCAAGGTCAAAGACAAAGAAGAAGGCTAAGGATCATATTACGCCGAGAATTGGAGAAAGTCATGATATGGTGCGCGCTACTTATAATTAGTATATGACGCGAGCGTAAAAGTAATGTCTGGCAGCAGAAGATGGGGGGAAGATCAAGAAAGGAAGAGTGGGGGAAACACAATGGAATTTGTATGAAACGCATGAATAGTGACAATGGATTGATGTTTTGCAACAGGAACAGTCCAGTTCGATATGATGAACTGATATTTTGCAAATTAACAATTTACGATATGGTTTTTCTATTTTACCAATTAACTCCGTAATTTGAGATAATTACAATTCGGTTGTCCTCACCTGTGTTCTCCTTCACTACAATGAGAAGAATGAACAACATTTGGACAGAACTGGAAAGGAAGGTTGAGGACAGAGTAGGTTGGTGAATATTGTTTGGCGACCTCGGCTCCATTGGGGGTAACAGGCGTAAGTAAGAAAATAAGTTAATAATATTAATAAATCTGTATATAGCTTTAGTAAAGAAATTTGATTTGAAAACAAATTTCTCCATAAAGAGTCTACGTTTATTTTATACGACAATAGTCGTAAGGATTTTTCGTTTACAAACTATTACAACAAAAAGTCATTTACGATCTAAATAACAGTAGGATTGAATACTTGGACAATGATTTCTAACTACTAAAACGTTTTTTTTTAATCAAAATAAATCCTGTTAGAATTTTAATTCTTAGCTATTTGTATTATTAACATACCTAACTTATTGATCAATTAAAGTTGAAAAAAAATCCAATCTACAATTTCTAATACATTAACACTTTATGTTAGTTCAATCATGTTGATACGTTTTCTGTGAATGGTGAAACTAGAATTTGCATTACAGGGGTTGTGAAGATTGTTAAGTTACACATTTTTGAAACCATGAATCGATCGATGTTAGACCACCATTAGAAACCTGGAAGCACTGGACGGCCGTTTCGTCCTGGTATGGGATTCCTCAGCAGTGCGCATCCACGACTCCTACACCCCGCAGGATTCGAACCTAGGACCTTCGGTATTGTGTGCGAACTAGAATTGTTTAAGTCAACTTGCTTTTGTTCTAAATAACTTCGAACATTCAAAGTAGGCAAATCGACTTATCTTCTTCAAATAGAGAACTTTTACACGTTGCTATCATCAGTTATTCATTGTTAGACGAGCATTAGAAACCTAGAAGCACTGGATGGCCGTTTCGTCCTGGTATGAAACTCATCAGAACCCTACTACTCACAAGATTCGAATTCAGGACATCCTGTTTTGCGTGCTAATGCCTAACATCTGGACAACTGGGTTGGCATTTAACGGTGCTTCTAGGTTGCTAATGGTGGTCTAACAGTGATTGATTGATGATTTCTATGTGCCAAATACACTGATCTCTATAAGTCTAAATGAAAATCGTAAAATGTGCTCACTAGTGACTAACTTCGTCAAGAAATTCTCGGAGTTCTAGTGAGAAGACGTGACCAGTGAAGTTCAGACATGTCGGGCGTAGAAAGTAGCTATCACAGATAAATGGGTGAGGTCGTGCAAAATCTCTAGATTGAACAGATTTAGACAGTAACACCGTTAAATGCCAGCTCTGTGGTCCAAAAATAAGGAGTTCGCGCGCAAGACCGAAGGTCGTGGGAGTGAATCCGGCGAGGTGCAGGAGTCGTGGATGTGCACTAGGACTTGACGGTCATCCAGTGATTCCAGGTTTCTAATGATGTTCTAACAATGATTGATTGATGATATCAATATACAACAAACACTAATCTCCATAACTCTAATTGAAAATATCATTTGAAGTAGACAAATCAACTTATCTTCCTTTTAAACAACCAACTTTTATTTATTCGAAAATTTGAATACCAACATTATTATTATTATTACTATTAATTACTATTATGCATTTATTTAATTACCAATTTTTTTTCTCTTGATGAGTAATTAACAAGGCCGAAATTGAATAACTAACACTAATAATAATAGTAATAATAATTATTATATTGATGAAATGAAAAGAAGAAAACATTGTAAAAGATTATTTCGCATAAATTAAGGCTTTGTTGTTTGTTTTAGCTAATTAACTAATACTAGCTGCGTGTGTGTGAGTGTGTGTGTGTGTATGTTAGTGTATTGATGTGTGAACAAAATAACTTGAAATATGAATCATCACTTAGTTGATATTCCCATGATACATAAAGATGTATATATATATGTATATATATAAAATAGCTATGTAATATAATGAATGAGTTTATCGTAAGGCGAAGTTATTTTTTTCACAGTTGTATGAACTTTTAATTAACTTCATTAATGCTACTATTACTAATACTTCTACTAATAATACGGCTGAAATAAAACATACACACACATCCTTCTTATTGGTTAAAAATGTTGATCGAAATAAAACGGTTTTAATGCTTCGCATGTTTTGGTTCATCAGAAAACTTGATTGAATAATTGAATGTTACTTTAAATGTGTTGTGTCATTTTTTTCTTTTACACATTTGAAATGATCAATCATTCATTGTTAGACTATCATTAGAAACCTGGAAGCACTGGACGGCCGTTTCATCTTGGTATGGGACTCATCAGCAGTGCGCATCCACGACTCCTGCTCCTCGCAGGATTCGAACCCGGGACCTTCGGCATTGTATGTCACGCAAAATCTCTAGATCAATCAGAGTTAGACATTAGTATCGTTGGATGCCTGCCAAGTGGTCTGATGGTTAGGCGTTCGCGCAAAATACCGAAGGTCCCGGGTTCGAATAGTGCGAGGTGCAGGAGTCGTGAACGCTCAATTCTGATGAGTCCCATACCAGGACGAAACGGTCGTCTTTCAGTGCTTCCAGGTTTCTAATGGTGTTATAACAATGATTGCTTGATGAGTTCAAATGTGTAATAACACAAATCTCCAAAGCTCTAACTGAAAACATATGTCGAAAACTCATAAGTTAGATTCCTTTTCTAAGTAATCATTTTCAGTAAATTAAGATTAGATATTTTCGCATTTTTGCTCATAATAAGTTAAAAACATAATTAGAGTTTTTGTATATTGAATAACTTGGCTTTTTGTCGTGATTCAATACTGAAATCAAAAAGAAAATGATAATCAGATAGATAATCATTCAGTTGTTCACTATGTATGAACAAGTTTCAAATTAGGTAAAATGTGCCTCCTAAATTCCAGTGTTAACTGCAATTCATCTTTTTTTCGAAACACTTATTCTGAATGATTTTAAGATGGATTTGATATACTCGTCAATTGATTTGCTGGAAACTAGTAAGAGTTCACCTTACTCGGTATAAACTGAGCGAAGATATATGACTCAGTGACACGATAGGCTATTCTAATCAGTTTGTCCCCGGTCCAGCCAACCATATCAAAAAGTCTTGATAAGACATAAAGAGAATGTATTCTACAAGCACCCAGAAAATAAGAAGTTCACAAGAAAACAAATCGAGTGTATTTATTCATTATAGGAACGTGCTTGATTGAGAGAGCCACAACAATAACGTACTAACATAATCCGTCAACCAATTACAGTTAAGGATTTTACGGATTGGGAAATGTAATCTCAAGGTCAACTTGTCAACCCAGACTCGGAAACATACAATTCAAAATTAGGACCATTATCAAGTGAGTTCTGAGGATCTTAAGTCCTCAACAGAAATCATTCCCTATCAACATTTACGGCGATATAGTTAAAGCTTTAAAAAAAAAACACGAACAAAACTTCATTATTGGTTAAATGTTGATCGAAATAAAAAGTGTTTTAATGCTTCTTATGTTTTGGTGAATGAGAAAACTTCATAGAATACTGAATGTTACTTTAAATGTGTTATGTCATATTATTCTTTGTAGGAAGATGGATTAAATAAATGGGGATAACTCATAAGTGAGATTCCTTTTCTAATTGATCATTTTCTGTAAACCAAGATTTGTCTCATATTAAGTCTAAAATATAATTAGAGTTTTTCTATGTTGGTCAGCTTCGCTGTCTACAGTGAATCAATACTGAAATCAAAAAGGCACTGTGCTATGACTTTCCCAACACCGTTGTTTGACAAAGCACAATAAACTGGATTATGTAGCAAGAATCTGCTTAAAAAAAGGTTCCTTGAAACTCACCGCCACATGTAAAATTAAATTTGACTATTGGAAGCTAAAAATTCTAGTAGATAGCAATTAAACCTAGACAAAAGAATCTTAAATCAACAACTATACGTATTTAACTGTAATAAATGTTGAGTAACTTTGAATTTCTCACCTATTGAACCATTTATTGTTAAATGGATAGTTTGTAATAAAAGTTTAAAGGTTCATTATTATCAGTTATAATTTACAAGTAAATACACTGTATTAGTCATATAGATGAATAAAATTTCATTCAGAACAACATAAGATTTTTTATTTGGTTTATTTGTTCAGAAAGTTTAACGCCAACAGGTTGAATAATATTTGTGTTTGAATTATAAATTTTGGGGATTGTAGCAGTTCACCAACTAACTGTGTCACGAGACAAGCCCTCACATGGAACCTTCAAGGAAAAAGGAAAAGAGGAAGGTCAAGGAACACATTAAGCCGTGAGATAGAGAAAGATATTAGAGGAATGAACAAACATTGGACAGAACTAGAGAGGGAAGCCCAGGAGAGAGTTGGTTGGAGGAAACTGGTTGGCGGCCTATGCTCGATTGTGGGTAACAGGCGTAAGTAAGTAAGTAAGTAAGCAGTCCACATATATTTTGTACTTTTATCGTTAGTGAGTTTGTGTATGAGGCGCATGTATGCTTGGACAATACTTACCACCCTACTTATATAGTTCTTTGACTAGCTTTATCGATTAACAGTTTAAATAATTCGATGGCAATATCGACTGCATTTATATATTTGAATTAAATCCGATATTTGTATCAATCATTAAAATATTTTGAATAATTAAGAAATTGTGGCAACGACTTGTGTTCTATAGTAACGGTCATCAAGACGGAGATATACGGTATTTTGAAGATGACAAAAGTCCGACGTTACAGGTTAATATTTAAGATCAGCATTGATTTGCATCTTATTTGGAATTTGAATAAAACAAACAAAATTAACCATGTTTAACATGATCATGTTTACTCTGTAATCGAAAAAATCAATTTTTTGTTGCTATTCAAAACTGTTTGATTAGTATTTACAAGTATTTTCATTAACACTTTGTTGTTGATAATATGTGGTGTGTGCCTATTAGATAATTTTCTTTAACATATTGTTTTGACTTGTAATAATTACATTTTACAGAATTTTTTCTCTAATCCATTTGACTAGAAACTTTATGAACCCATCATCCATACATACAAAATAAGTTTGATATGTTTATCAAATGTCAAGTGGATTAACTGACTGTGAGTTTATTTATGTACGTCGATCATTTGCACACTCATACAATCTGACCAATTGAATTACACTCTCCACTTAACTGAATTTTTACATTTGATTTTCAACATTAATTAGGACGATGGTCATATGGATGCGCACTGTTGATGAGTCCCATACCAGGATGAAACGATCATCTTTCAGTGGTTCCAGGTTTCTAATGGTGGTCTAACAACGATTGATTTTATGATTTCAATGTAAAAAATACACTGATCTACCTAGCTCTAATTGAAAAATCCTAAAATGTGCTCAGTAGTAACTAGCTTCGTTAGGTAATTCTCGGAGTTCTAGTGAGAAGACGTGACCAGTGGAGTTCAAACCTGTTGAATGTAGACAGTTACTACCAAAGACAAATGGGTGAGGTCGCGCAAAATCGGTAGATTGATCAGAGTTAGACAATAACACCGTTGGATGCCGGCCCAGTGGTCCAGAGATTAGGCATTCGCGCACAATACCGAAGGTCTTGGGTTCGAATCCTGTGAGGTGCAGGAGTCGTGGATGCACACTGCTGATGAGTGCTATACCAGGACCAAACAACCTTCTAGTGCTTGTGAGTTTCTAATGATGGTCTAACAATGATTGATTGATGATTTCAATGTTCAGAAAACTCTAATCTCCATTACTCTAACTGAAAAGACATTAATTAATTTCACAAAAGTAATCCGTAATGCCGTTAAACAAAATCTCCTTACAACCGAGTTGATTTACTGAAACCGTACAGTCGTATTGACGATGAATTTACAAATCAAAAAATGGTTTATTGAAAAACAAAAGGACAACATATATAATCATTCTGCCAATAAATACGAGTGTATTACTTTAGTCATTATATAGTGTAAAGTAAAATATGATCATCTTAGTAAGAGTACTGTTTACATAAATGACGGTTATCCAACAACGAGGAAAAACACACACATTTCAGTTGTCAGCTTCAATATCACTATCGTCATCCACCACCGCCCCCCTTTTTCGGTCTTTACAAAGTCATCATAATTTCCAATGTGAATGGTCTCTTAGTGATGATGAATTGTTTAGGTTGATTATTTCAGTAGAACAGTTTTTTTTCTCCAAACTTTATTGAATACAATAATAAATAAACAAACGAATGTGTCACTTAATCAGAAAAAAATTGGGTTCATTTATCAAATGAAAATAATTAACAAATAAGTGCGTGTCAGTCAATGTCAAAATGACAAAATCATTAATGATATTAATGGACTGGCTACTGTCCAACTGAAATCAAATCTTTGACTTATTCATTGGGGAAATATATTCAAGTTGGAGCTAATAATCAAATCATAGGTTATTTGGTTAAGAGGTTATTTGATGATATCTAGAAGGAGTGTGTGAAGAAGTCTCTAATTAGTATAGGGAAGTATTATATATATATATATATATATATATATATATATATATATATATATATGGCCGTTTCGTACTGGTACGAGACTCATCATAAGTGTGAATCCACTAAAGTCTAGTTCCGTGAGAAATCTTCTCCGACTTCTATTGAGAAGTCGTGACCAGTGAAGTTCAACCTGTTTGGCTATAGACAGTAACTACCAAAGACAGTGTATGAGATTGCGCAACTTCGCGAGTTGATCGAAGTTTGACATTAACACCATTAGATACCGGCTCACTGGTCCATGGTGTATGCGTTCGCGCACAAGACCGAAGGTCCTGGGTTCGAATCCTGTGTGGTGCAGGCTTCGTGGGTGCGCACTGCTGATGAGTCCCATACCAGGACGTGACGGCCGTCCAGTGCTTTTAGGTTTCTAATAATGGTCTAAAATTGATTGATTGATGATTTCGATGAGTAAATAAACAATGCAATATATATATATATATCGAAATAAGTCTTGAGAACAGTGATAGTCTATTATGTATCTGTATTCTTATTGAAGTTCTCACTGGAATCATTCGAAATATAAAATTAGGTATTCGATGAGACTCCTCAGCAGCAAATACTTTCAAAATTATTAAAATGTGAGTGTATGTCCTTCGAATCACTATATTAAGGCCATTAATTCGGTATCTAACTCTCTATATTCATTCGGTTAGGGTTAGGGAAATGATGGTAGTTCAACTATTTTGTTCCACCGATATTAATTATTATTATTATTATTATTAACAGTTGCGTTTGTGTGTGTGTATATGTAACTGAATCGATCATTGCAATTTTGAATTTCTGATAGAAACAAAGCTAACTCTATAAATTATTTGACAGATATTATTCTATGTGAATAGTTATCGTTTGATGAAGCATCAAGAGACATACAAGCATGATCGAATTGGAGAGAGAGAGCAAACACACACACAAGAATATTAAAGATAAATAGACAAGTAAATTTCTGTATCGATAAATATCGATTCATTCAGAGTAGATGAGGGGATGCGTTCAAATGTCACTTCAAATTTTGTTCCACTGATACAGAAAAATGAAATTTTGAGAATGTGAATAGTAAGTGAACATTAATTTATGAAAGTGTCATACAGAGATAGATGATAATAATTAGCTTGACATAGATAACACGTCTAGTAAGTAATTATTTCGAAAAAAATTTCAATTTTTATCAAAAATAACTTCAGACTACTCTGTAATGGACAATAGTTAATTATATGAACAAATATTGATCTTATGTCAAACAGGTTAGAACACGAGCTATGCTGCATACACTAGAAAAAAACAGATCGAATCGAAGTAAATTTTGGACAAACATGAGATATGCAAATATTTTCGTTGTTACTATGACATACAATTTACAAAAATAAGAAAAGAAAACTGAATTGGATGTTACTTGTAAGCTGTTTAGTCTTACTGTTGTCTCTCTCTTCCTTTGACACACACACACTCGTAAATACACTCGAGCATAATACTTTCAGATTTTTGAATTCGAATACCATGACTTATCTATTTGGTTTCAAACAGTTAGTAGAATGTTGAATTCGTTAATACATTGTCAGGTTTATTTAGTCCTTTGGTGTTCATCGAGTACGATTGATCAAGTTGTAAGCCATTTTTACTTTCAAGTGTCTTGACATCACCTGCATTATGTTTTGACATTAGCTAATTGAATTGATACAATTCTATTGACAATGAGGACTAATCATATCTGACATCAATTATCGTTCAGTGATTGAGTGGCGCAAACATTTCAGTGCTTGCTCGAACTGCTTATTAGCACATCAGCCCATCAGTGTTCAATATGAGTGCAGTATATAGAATCTTTCCGCTTATTTAGTGAATGAATGCTATATATATGAGCATAATTTTCATTGGGAATTGCATTTCAATCTCCAATTTTCCCTTTACTTGGTTTTTTTTTATCCGACAAGCTTAGATGCGCTGCGGTAGAATGTTCACAGAATACCTCTGTAGATAGATCTGGATAATGAAGATTAAGATTGAAGTGTAAATTACATGTTCGTATACAGCACGATCATACTGTGTTCACGGAATAAGTACTTGAAAATGTTAGATATTATACTGTTATTGAACATTGAATCAGGGTAGTTATACTGGCATTAATCTACTATTAACTATTTTTAAAAATCGGTCACAGAAATATTTTTCTCGTGACAAACTAATAATCTTTTAATGCTTAATATAAAAAAGACATGTAATATTCTGCTCTATTTTTTAAAAACACCTGCAACAGATGTGTTATTTCAGATTGTTTTATTAAATGCCTATTACAATATCACGAATACTCAATATACTCTTGTTTTTTTTATATGCTAAGCATATTTCGAATATTTAGTAAACTTTAGGAAAAAACAACAGCTGATTAGTGATCACAATAATAATAATAATAATAATAATAATAATAATAATGATAATAATAATAATAGTAGCTTTGTTAAATATAGTAATCTTTGTTATAGTATAGAACACTCTGTATCAATTTTTACAACACCACAATGAATTTTCTCCATGGTATATATTCAAATTGCCATTGTTCAAAAGAGTATTCATCAGTTTACATGAATATTTGTTAGATTCGAATGAATAGTTTGATTGAATTTGAAATACGAATCATTACGTATTTTTTTAACAGTCAACATTTGATATCTCTGTCCTACGACTGACATTGATTTGTCTGTCCAGCAACTGCTTACTGCTATAGCGAGAGTGTTAATGAGTTTCTAGTTTCTGATATATAGTTCCCTTTATCAATAAGATGCGAGCAAACTTTAGTGCTCAGTAGACCAGAGGTTAGGTTTTCGTGGCACAAGACCGAAGGTGCCGGGTTCGAATCGTGCGAGGTGCAGGAGTCATGAATGTGCCCTGCCACTGATGAGTCCCATACCATGACGAAACGTCAGTGCAGTGCTTTCAGCTTTCTCATGGTGGTCTAATAACAACTGACTGATGATTTCGAATTTGTTAAAACACTAATCTCCATAACTCTAATTGAGAATTGATTTTACTAAGTTTGCTTCTTGTCAGTTACTTACAACGTGTAATATTCCAAATTACAAATACCTATCGGATTTAAATTACTTACCAGAAAGCATTTACTTGGAAGTTATTATGACGTTGTTGTTGTTATGATGTAAAAGATTTTAGGAAACTGAATAAATATTGTAATCTCATATCTTGTACATGAAGAAAATTCTACAACACTGATAATAATAAACATAAAAGGCTAAGTGGCTAGAAACAAGTGGTTACGTAATGAATAAAACTTGGATAATAAGTGAAAATATAACGATTCAAACTCAGCTGATCAAAAAAAGGATGACTAATCTTGAGGACAATCAAAATAAAAAACCTGATGATGTAATCAGTTGAAAGAGAGCGTCGCACGACATCTAATGACGTCATGAAAAAGTATTTATCACCAAGGTTAAAGAAAGATTAACTATATATATTACATAAGCACCATTACTTGCTTACTCAAAGTTCAATAGTCAGTGTTTTGGCTAAATTAATGAAAAATTCAAAACATGGGAACAGTAACAGATTAACTACATATATTACATAAGCACTATTTAGTTATTCATATAGACAGACAGAAAAAATAGTCAATGTTCAATAGTTTTGGCTAAATTAATGAAAAATTCAATACATTTATGGAAAGAGGACATGAGAACAGTATAGTCTTCTATTATATATCTATAGTCTCATATATAGGTTTTCATTGAGATCATTTGAATGTTGGAAACAAATATTACATAATGGAATTCCTTATTTGTTTGGCTATGGTTTTGTACAAGTTGTTCTATGTACGTATGTATTTATGTACATGTTTAATTAACATTTTCGAATAGAAAAGAAGACACACCAACACTTTGATGAATGAACAATATCATGTGACAGTCAGTCAACACAGATCATGTGAGTAAATAATGGAAACCAAAAAAAAAACTTATGGTACATTGAACAAATTGAAACCATGAATCGAGGCCTTGTCCTCCTACTATGCGACTCATCAGCAGTGAGTATCCAATGGGTGCCGCTTGTGGGAATCAAACCAAAGACCTTCGGTTCCTCTCATGAATGCTTAAACTGTAGACCACTGAGTCGGCACTTGGTAGTGATAATATCTAACGTTCATCGATCCAAGGTATTGTGTAACCTGACACATTGTATTCGTAGATAAACGGCCTTGTACCCAACAGGGTTGAACTTCACTCATCACGGCTTTTCACTAGAAACCCTAGAATTTCCCATGAAGTTAGTCGCACGTTGATGCGCAAAACCTATGTTCTTCAGTTCAATTGTTCTGACTGGGGATCGTTTATGCTCACTGCTGTTCAGTCCCACATCTTGACGAAACGTCCGTCCATTATCTGCAGGTTTCTAATGGTAGTTTAACATTGATCAATTCATGATTTCAATGAAACTCAATTGTCTTCACAATCTTCTCATAAACACATTGAATTAACACAACATAATTATGGCATATTAATAATCCAAAAATTAATTTCACTCTAAATCAATACATGGAAATACTCTACTGCCTAAATATCACATTACATTGAAGTGTGATCTCCATTATTTATTTTATTCTATTGAAAATAATCAAAAGTTACGCAACCTTAAAGTAAAACTGTAAATTTGTTAAAATGAACCCGTGATTACTACCAAACACACACACACACTCACGCATACACGCTGTATAGATGTTTTTTATGTTAGGAAGGAAAATATCATATCATACCTAATGTGTCATATGATTGTTTTTTTTTTTCATTTCACTCTCTTTTAAACCAACAATAATTGTACTTGTTAAAAAAAATTGGAAATTTTCGACCTCCTATAAGGTTGGTTCATATTGATCGATGCGTGAAATTGTTGTTTATTGTTTTTATCATGTGAATATTAGTTAGTTAGTTACGCAATGAATTGTTTTTTAATATATATTGTTTTAAATACATTGAAGATTATGAAGTGAATCAAATGATATATACATATATATGAATAAGTAAACAACATTTATTAAAATAAAAATAGTAATTTGTGTTTAATTATTTATTTTTTATAAATAATTTCAAATGTGTAAAACCGCAAACCTCCAAAATTCTGCCCGAAAATCTCGTAACACTGCTCACTAGCGACTAGGTTCGTGAGGAAATTCTCGAAGTTCTAGTTGAGAAGATGTGACCAATGGAGGAGTTCAACCCTGTCGGGTGTCTAGGCAGTAACTACCAAAGACAAATAATGGGTGAGGTCGCGCAAAATCACTAGTAGATCAATCAGAGTTAGACATTAACATCGTTGGATGCCGACCCAGTGGTCCGATGGTTATGCGTTCGGGCACAATACCGAATATCCCGAGTTCGAATCCTGTGAGGTGCAGGAGTCGTGGATGTGCACTGCTGATGTGTCCCATACCAGGACTTGATGGCCGTCCATTGCTTCCAGGTTTCTAATGCTGGTAGTCTAACAATGATTGATTGATGATTTCAAATGTGTAAAAACACAAACCTCCAAAACTCTGTCTGAAAAAAAGAATTTGTTGATATTTAAGAATGGATTGTGGTTACTCTTTATTGGCCTAACTACATTCTTGTAGCAGTTCATGTCTAATCAGAAGGTACATTTTATTAGAGGGGAGGTGAGTGAAGAAGCGTAAGGAGGGCTGGAAAAAAGTGAAGAATGAAATAAAGGGTGAGCCAACAATCCAGCAAGTACACAAAGTTCAGTTACATTTATTAACTTCCTTACTTACTTAGGCCTGTTACCCCGAATGGAACATAAGCAGCCGACTAGTATTCTCCAACCTACTCTTTTTTGGACTTTCCTTTCCAGTTCTGTTGAATTTCTGTTTATTCTTCTCATGACTGTCTCCATTTCTCGGTTTAATGTGTTCATTGATCTCCTCCTCACTTTTGACCCTGAGAGTTCTAAGCGAGAGCTTATCTTGTAAGGCAGTTGGGTGCTTTCCGCAATGTGTGTCCTATCCTCTCCGAGCGGTTCTTCCTGATTTCCTCCTCTACTGTAATCAGGTTTGTTCTCTACCAGAGTAGGTTGTTGCTGATGGCCAACGAATCCAACGTAACATTGAATAAGGATAACAGTAAACACTAATTAGGCAATATAATGCAATCCTTAAATTAAGTCATAGAATAGATATTAACAGAGGTATAGAGGATGCACATTTTATTTGGAAGTCATGAGATGGATACACTTAGATTAAAGCCTTCTTGTTAATGCAAGCTACTGAGTCCAGATAATTGTTAAGTTGTATGACAAGTTTCAAATCAATTAAAAAGTGCATCCTATATTCCAGTGTTAACTTCAATTCATTTTCATCCGAACTCTTAGACTGAATGATTACATGATGGATTGCTCAAAAAGACTGTTTGTAAAAGCACATCAACGAAATTTATAATCGTTGTAATCTTGATGATCTTTAACTGAAACTCTTGTTTCATTTTTATCTACACAATTAGGTTAATTTCTTTTAAATCTGTTATATCTTTGGTGCATACAACTCTCAGCATTTTATGAATTCTTTGAGCATATCCAGATCGTACTCTAAAATTCATGATGTTGACTGTTGATTGTTAGTATTATCTACTGGTTAGATTATAGAGATATGATGTGTTGTATGCGTGTGTCGCATTGTTATCAGTTTGTTTTCTACAACCAATCTTTATAATGATAGATATTACTTCTATTGTGGTGCGAGCTACTTACAAGTAGTATATGACGCGAGTGTAAACGTAATGTCTGGCAGCAGAAGATGGGGGAAGATCATGAAAGGAAGAGTGAGAACACAATGGGATATGTATGAAACGCATGAATAGTGGTGAAATGTCAGACAATGGATTGATGTTTTTGCAACAGGAACAGTCCAGTTCGATATGATGAACTGATAATTTGCAAATGAACGATTTACGATATGGTTTTCCAACTCTGTAATTTTCGATAAATACAATTCGTTTGCCCCACCTGTATTCTCCTTCACTACACCATGACTTAATCTTTTATATATATGTGTACAGTTTGGAATGGTCTTCATCAGTTAGTATATGACTAGATTTATTAAAAAATGACAAATTAAAATTGATCACATGAGTTTAATTCATTTGTAATCTTTTATTCCCTTATGTATTTGCACATCATTCAACCCAGAAGTTGTAAGAGTAATCCTATTTCTATTTATAAGTGTGTTTTTGTGAGAAAAAAATTTTTTTGTCAATTAGATTTATGAAGATCAATGTTTTTACACATTGACATCATAAATTAATCATTGTTGATCAGAGTTAGATATTAACACCTTTGGTGGCTGGTCCACTAGTCCAGAGGTTAGGTTTCCGCGCGCAACACCGAAGGTCCTGGGTTCGAATACTATATTAAGATTGTTTGAACTTATTTGCACCAAGAAGGGCTGCATCTCTTATTGTCCTATGCCATATTATGCTATACTGTTGCAACATAGAGCTGATGGGTTCCAGTGGGACTAGAGTTTCGCTGAGATGAACAATATTGATGGCTTGCATTCTTTAGGCAAGTACTGCTAACAGTTCATATTACAGAAATTGGTTAGTAGGGTGACCGATTTCATTGATACTAGTGATGGTTTTGCAGCACACCTGAGGACCATTGTCATTGGATTGCTATATTGCTGCATATCGCCATTGTTAATCATTAATGAGTTTGACAGTCATGTAGGCGGGATGGGTCAAATTTGTTCATGCTGTGCATATTGATTGACACAATCCTGGATTGGAAATAATCAATATATATCTACTAGTGTATATAAAAATGGTCCACCAGGAGGTTGTCAGGTACCTGTGTACTTGCAACACTGGATTGAGCCGAACTGTTCACGTTGAAATGCTAACACGTGGACGGCCGTCCAGTGCTTCCAGGTTCCAAATGGTGGTCTAACACTAGTTGATTGATGATTTCAATATGCAGACAAATATATATTGAAAAAAAAACGTCTGTAATTATCCACCGTTTTAACTGTTCTTCAATAAAAATGGCGATATTTAGCATTTTCAAGAGTTCATCCAATCTTTAAGTAGCTGAATACTGCATATAACGGTATAACTTTCATCTAACCCGACCGACACAACATCTTGTCTGAACAGCTCCATTATACCCTATCCTATTAAACTGAAAGGCTAAAAGTATCCGGAAATGTTTTCTACTGCATACCTGCAGATCATTGCAAACGCATACAACCTCTCTTTCCTCTTGTAACAAATAGTCATAAGGTTTTTTTTAAAAGAGAAGAATTAACCAAAAATCTTATCTATTTGTATATGTTTGATTTAAAACAAATTATACCCTACACATAAGAATTGGCGCCTTTTTTTTCTAATAGGACACAAAACAACTTTTAATGTTTATTTGTTTATTTAAATAGTGTAAAATATGAAATCATTGATTTTTAAAGAAAAAAATATGTTCAAATAATATTTTTTTATTACTTTATTTTTGTAGCTAGAAAAAAAATTAAACATCATGACTCACCCATAAAATGAAAAAAAAAAACAATTTGAGATAAAAGAAATAATGATTTCAAAAAAAAATTTGTATTTAATGTAGGTGTCAACTGGATAGTTGAACCTTTTTTTAACAACTGCGAGATACTACTAAAACTGTCTAAAGACTAGGACTTCTCCAATTACGAATAAATGGTAGCTTCAGAATTAACGTAAGGCGGTGTGGAATTCTGAGATAAGCATATGACTACTGACAGGATCAATCAGTTTATTCACAATTATATTAATTAACACTCAACTGGCAAGGGTAATTTTACATTCGTTTTCAGGAGAAACAAGGAGACTGACTACGTGTTAGCAATTCAACATGAACAGTTCGGCTCAATCCCGCGTTGCAAGTACACAGGTACCTGATACTCTCCTCGTGGACCATTCACACCATTAAATACACTAGTACATATATAGTGATTATTTCCAATCCATGATTGTGTCAATCAATATGCACAGCATGAAAAGGGCATTTCGACCCATCTCACTTACATGACTGTCAAGCTCACTATAATTAACAATGGTGATATGCAGCAATGCAGCACCCCGATGACAATAGTCCTCGGGAATGTTGCAAAAGAATCACCAGTATCAATGAAATCGGTCACCCTGCTAACCAGTGCCAAGCAATCCACAATTGGCCTTTTTCATCCGGTTCATAGTGATTGACGCGATCATTGATCGGAAATAATCACTGTATATGCACTAATATATATATGAATGGTGTGAATGGTCCACCAAGAGGGTGTCAGGTTCCTGTTTGGTTACATCATGGGATTGAGCCGAACTGTTCACGTTGAAATGCTAACACGTGGTCAGTCTCCTTTTTTTCTCCTGAAGGCCAATGTAAAATTACCCTTGCTGGTTGGGGGTTAATTTATATAACTGTATGAATCGTGTGTGAATTTTGTTATGTATCCTTCGCTAAATTGAATCTTATTTCATGCATACCAGAACCATCCTTTCACTTATCGATTATTTTTCAATCAGCAAATTCTGTACACTTTTGCATATATCCTCAAATTTCGCAGAATCATATTACATAACTCTTCAATTTTGATTTGACTAGACAATTAAGGATTCCCATCAGGAAAATTACTGTTTTTAACTTGACAATTACTACTTCATTGTTCTAAAATTGTCATATCTCTTTTTTCAAGTGATTTAAAATGTTTATAAGTTCCTCACAACTTCTTTTATAATTGTTGTTAAGTGATCTAATTTATGAGTTATCGGGTATTATTTTGTAATTACTGCCCCTCCACCCCCAGCTAGCCTTATGTTGTTAAAAAATCCCATCTCCAAATGTCATCATGGCGGATTAGTCACAGATAAACTACAATCTGTGACATTCTAATTGCTTCTGTCATCACTATCGATTGCTTCATATTATATCACATCTCAGTGTTAGGTTTAAATAAAAATTTGGTTGTGATTAGCAAATCAGAAGCTATGAAATATAATAAATTTATATTATTCGGATTTGGTTTGTTGTTTTGACTTTATTCGAAAACTAGTTAGTTTCACCCTCGGTTGTAATCGGTTTTGTTAGGTAAAAAGATATAAAAGATGAAATGATTGTGCAAGCTTAATGTGATTTTCATTTTCTCTATGCTTTTCTTAAATTTTATGCACCATATTTTTCGTAGTTCATGTTATACTCGCCACCATTTGATATGCTTGAGTGGTATTACGAGTTCACCTTACTAGGTAAATGAGAGTGAAGACAAATGATACAGTGACATGATAGGCTACTCTAATCCGAGCCTCCCAAGGCACCACCAAGTTGAGGAAGAAGTCTTGATATCGCGTAGAAAGTGTATTCTACAAGAACCCAGAAAATATGAGGTTGACAAGCACACAAATTAAGTTTATTTATATGCATGATAGAAACGTTCTTGGGAGAGCCACAAAAATAGCGTACTAAAATAATACATCAACCAATAACAGACAAGGATTTTCCGGATTGGGAAATGTTATCTCAAGGTCAACTGATCAGCTCATGTGAAAAAACACAAAATTCAAAATTAGGTCCTCAGTCAAGTGAGTTCTGGGCATTTAATGTCCCCAATAATTTATAACTGGTCCATTAAAGAAACTGTTAACTTTCCTATTCAGTGTAGAAATTTTGATATGTTTTTTGTTTTATCTTCTCAACTTTCGTAAAACAGAGCTGTAAAGATGTTATGCTATATCATCAGATTCCGACTCAGTAATTTTGAGCTTGAAAGCTCACGGGCAAGACTGAAGGTCGTGGGTTCGATTTCCACACGTGAGGTCTTCGAGGCTCACTGCTTATTAGTCACACACTAAGATGTAACGGCCGTCTAGTACATCTAAGTTTCGAACAGTGATCTAGCAAAAATCACTCTGTGGTGTTAACTCTGAAGACTACTCCATTGTTTCTACTAGACTTCTTAACTCACAGTCCCTTGATGTTCATGATATATAGCGGAATGTTTATTGGATTCTTCTTAACAGTATGCTGCTAATTTGTAATCAGTGAATTTGTTGGTCTCAATGGTTTCCCAGGCATTAACATGATAGCGTTAACTTGCTTATATTGTAGTGAAGGAGAGCACAGGTGAGGGCAACCAAATTGTATTTAACGAAAATTACAGAGTTAGTTACTCAGTAAAATAGGAAAACCATATCGTAAATCGTTAATTTGCAAATCTTCAATCCATTGTCTTACATTTCACGTATTCATGCGTTTCATACATATTCCATTGTGTTCCCACTCTTCCTTTTCTTGATCTTCCTCCATCTTCTGCTACAAGACATTACGTTTACACTCACGTCATATACTACTTATAAGTAGCGCACACCACAATATGATCAATCTTCTTATTTCCTTAAGTCCATGAATAACATGAAACTATTTCTTTTGTTCAATAGACATTATTATTCCTATAGCTTAGTACAGTTTTTTCATATGATTAAAGAATTTGGCTTTTAGAAAAAAATTAAATTCATAACCTAAGTACATCACAGTATATATACCTACATACATATAGATTTTTTCTGAAATCAATCAAACTTATTATATCTATTGATAATTTTCTAGGTTATATTGGTAATAAACGAAGAAGAAATAATTTTTAAAAAAATCGAATATTTCAGAATTGATTAATTAATTAATTAATGTAAACTAATGAATTATTATTATTCAATGAATTACAAGTGTGGTGCGCGCTACTTATAAGTAGTATATAACGTGAGTGTAAACGTAATGTCTGGCAGCAGAAGATAGGGAAAGATCAAGAAAGGAATAGTGGGAACACAATGGAATTTGTATGAAACGCATCATGAATAGTGACAATGGATTGATGTTTTGCAACAGGAACAGTCCAGTTCGATATGTTGAACTGATATTTTGTAAATGAACGATTTACGATATGATTTTCCGATTTTACTGAGTAACTCTGTAATTTTCGTTAAATACAGTTAGGTTGCACTCACCTGTGTTCTCCTTCACTACACTAAAAATATTGAATACTGATCAATTATTGATAAATATACAGGAAATTTTAATAATCGATAATAATACACATGAAATAAGAAGTCGATATGAATAAGTCAGTTTATCATTATATTGAATAGTATTAATAAACCAATAAAACATAGTTATCATAATAGATTGAACATAAGTGATAAAGCTTCTTGTTTAGTTAAACTAGTATGATTGATTTCCATAGACAAATAAAGTGTATATTGAGTGAGAGCATATGTGTTCTCAATCAACAAATTTTTATTCTAAAGTTTCGAAGAATAATTATGTAACAACAATGATCAGTTTATTATCTGCGATTGAGAGCGTTTCATGTTCGTTTTTGATAAAATGTACCGTAGATCAATCAGAGTTGGAAATTAACACCGTTGGATGTCACCGGCCCAGTGATCCGATGGTTACAATACCGAAGGTCCCTGGTTCGAATCCTGTGAGGTGCAGGAGTCGTGGATGCGCACTGCTGACGAGTCCCATATAAGAATGAAACGGACGTCCAGTGCTTCCATGTTTTTAATGGTGGTCTAACAATGATTGATTGATTGATGATTTCAAATGTGTAAAAAACACAAACCTCCAAAACTCTGCTAGAAAATGTACCAAGTATAAGTTGATTGAAGTGAGAATTAGCTACAAATTGATTTTTTCTCTAATTTTTCTCATTATAGGGTTGTACAGGTTATTGAGTTTTATGTATCAAGATTAGAAACATGAAAGCACTGGATGGTGCTTTTATCTGAGTATAGAACTCATTAGCAGTACGTAACTACGATTCCTGCTCGCTGGAGCTAACGTTTATCCTCTAGACCGCTGGGCTGGCATCCAACAGTGTTAATGTCTAACTTTAGTCAGTCTAAGGTCATTTGCGACCTCATCCATAGTATTTGATGGGCAGTGCTTCACACTCGGCAGGGTTAGACTTCTCTGGTCATGGCTTTTTACTAGAACGTCGAGAATTTTCTCACAAAGCTAGTCACTAGTGAGCATATGATAATTTTCATTATAGGGTTGTGCAGATTGTTCTGTCTCATAGTAATCATGAATCGATCAATGTCGTTAATACACACTGCTGATGTGTCCCATACGAGAACAAAACAGCCATCCGGTGCTTTCTTGTTTCTAATGTTGGTCTAACATTGTCTGATTCATGATTTCGATTTTCTCTACTCGTCCATATTACATAACCATATTTATAGGAGTGATTATGTAACTCGTCAAATTATACCCATTTTTTAGTCATAACAATTGAATCGTACACAAAAATTCTTACAGTAGATTATTGAAGAAATTATTGTTGAGCTGTATTCATTTTCCAATTGATAGATCGCTAACTAACTAATAACTGAGAGCAGGTGTATCGATTCCTTCTGATTGCTGAATATTGATCAAGCTCGGATGTGGCGACTAGTTTATGTGACTTGATATCAAGTGTACCATGTCAAAAATTAGAACAGAATAATATGAATTCGGTAAGAATTAATGAATGCTAAATAAATTTCTCAAATCATTTGCAAGCGTTATTATAATAATTAGAATATTAATGGAATCACGAACTGATCATAATTAACTAACGATTGAATACCTAAGAATATTTGACAGCTGTTTCGCTGTAGTCTCCTGAGCAATGCTCATCTGCTAGCTAGAAAACAGGAATTGAACCAAAGACCTTCGGTTTCACGCGTGGATTCTCTCTCAACTGATGAACCACTGAGCAGACATCCAACGGTGTTGATGTCCAGTTTCAAACAATCCACAACATTTCAAATTGTTTTGAACACACCTTGAAATTATACTATGACAATGATGGATAAGAATTTATGGGATCAAATCAAAATAAAATACTTCAGACTTAAGAGAAAGCTAAACAACATTGATAGTATCGAAAGGGTAAGTGACTACAAGTAGGTGATTACGTAACGAACAGACGAAACTCATAAATAAGGAGATAATGAGTAAAGCTTAGTTAGGTAACATAACTAAAAGTTAGTAGGATAGGCAATATAATGATGTAAAGATTTGGAGAGTTTTATGAACTGATCAAATCTAGTTTCATTAAAGAAACAGGGAAGGAAAGATTATCAACTGTTTCCTGATGACCGTTCACACTCAACCCTTATTTCTGGCCGTTTTGATTGATTGATATATGGCTGGCACTTATGACATTTAATCACACATGTTTTTTAAAGTAAAATAGATTAATATCGTATCAAAACAAAAACCTCTTCTACCAGCTGTTAGTTTTGTCATTGATCTCAAATCAATCGAATGTTACACATCAGTAATCCAATCTTTTGAACAGATATCCCTCGGCCATTTTATATTATTGTGTTTCATCTTTCACATAGTACTCTTTTCCTACAGTGTAGCAATAAAAAAATCAGTTCATCAAATCAATAAAACTACAATTTCATAACAGGAGATAAACCACTATACAGTTGTCAATCAAGTTAACATTCAAGTGTGTTATGCAATAGTATTATTATTAAATGTAATTATAGATATTAGTGAGTACAATATACCTATATTGTACTTACAATATACAATACCTATTATCATTTCGTGTTTTATCATTTTAATTCTGTTCCGATCATTAGCATTACAATCCTCTTAGTAATATTAAAGTAAAGGTTTAAGTGAACATTATTCTTAATTACTTACTTACGCCTGCTACTCGCAATGGAGCATAGGCCGCCCACCAGTTTTCGCCAGCCAACTCTGTCCTAGGGTTCTCTTTTCAGTTCTATCTAATTTTTGTTCATGTCGCATGTCTTTCTCTATTTCTCGGCGTAATGTGTTCCTTGGCCTTCCTCTTTTCCTTTTGCCTTGAGGGTTCCAAGTGAGGGCTTGTCTTGTGACGCAGTTAGGTGCTTTCTGCAATGTGTGTCCTATCCACTTCCACCGCTTCTTCCTGATTTCCTCCTCCACTGGAATCTGCTTTGTTCTCTCCCACAGTAGGTTACTTCTTATCGTGTCTGGCGAACGAATACGAAGTATTTTGCGAAGACAACTGTTCATAAATACTTGTATCTTATGGATGATGCCTTTCGTAGTTCGTCAAGTTTCCGCTCCATACAGTAGATCTGTCTTGATATTTGTATTGAAAATCCTGATTTTGGTCTTGGTTGAAAGTTGTTTGGAGTTCCAGATATTTTTCAATTGTAGAAATGCAGCCCTTGGTTTGCCAATACGAGCCCTCACATCTGCTTCGGATAAGTGAACATTTTCAGGCAAAGTTTTGGAGGTTTGTGTTTTTACACATTTGAAATCATCAAAACTCTGCCTGAAAATATCGTAACAGTGCTCACTAGTGACTAGCTTCGTGAGGAAATTCTCGGCGTTCTAGTTGAGAAGACGTGACCAATGGAGTTCAACCCTGTCGAGCGTAGGCGTTCGCGCACAACACCGAAGGTAGTGGGTTTGAATCCTGTGAGGTGCAGGAGTAGTGGATGCGCACTGCCACTGATTAGTAGTCCCATACCAGGACGTGACGGCCGTCCAGTGCTTCCAGGTTTCTGAATGGTAGTCTAACAATGATTGATTGATGATTTCAAATGTGTAAGTGAACATTATTGGAATAGTTTTAAACTACGTTAAAACAAACTACCTATATCATTTGGTTTACCCCAAAATCCCACAGCTGCTGTAAATAACATTACATAACAAAAAAGACCATCAAATCAAAAGAAAATCTTTTAAACGATATACTCGCACTCATTTCAGAGTTCCAGAAGCATCGTAATAAAATAAGCTAAGAAAACATCAATAGAATTTTTTTCAATTCTCTTGAGGGGCAGAAAAAAATTTATATCTGATCAATATAGATATATATAGATATGTATATAGTTATTTATGCAAATTCTGTAATTAAAAACTAATCAGATAGACAAAAAGGATTAGCGCTGTTCACTTATCTTTTTTCTTTATCCTTTAAATAAGATTTTAAGTAGTATTTATATATATTGCCAAAAAAATAGACAACTTCATATATCGGTAGTCTAACAATGATGATTGTGATTTCAAATGTGTAAGTGAACATTATTGGAATAGTTTTAAACTACGTTAAAACAAACTACCTATATCATTTGGTTTTACCCCCAAAATCACACAGCTGCTGTAAATAACATTACATCACAAAAAAGACCATCAAATTAAAAGAAAATCCCTTAAACGATATACTCAAACTCATTTCAGAGTTCCAGAAGCATCGTAATAAAATGAGCAAACGAAACATCAATAGAATTTTTTTCAATTCTCTTGAGGGACAGAAAAAAAATTTCTATCTGATCAATATATATATATATATATATATATATAGTTATTTATGCAAATTCTGTAATTAAAAAGTAATCAGATAGACAAAAAAGGATTAGAATTGTTCACTTATCTTTTTTCTTTATCCTTGAAATAAGATTTTAAGTAGTATTTATATATATTGCCAAAAAAAATAGACAACTTCATATCTATCTATCTATCTATCTATCAAGATAAGAAGTTAGATTACTACTCAGAGTTTATATTTCTAATCGAGAGGAAAAAAAATGTGTTTACGCTTTCATTGTTTTTTTCTATTACTCAGCTTTTCCCTGTGTTCTCTCTCTTGTCTCATCCCATCCTTTTATCCCTTCTTTTCCTCTTGTGTTCCACTCCTTTTTACGCCTACATTGTACAAACTGACATGAAATATTGTGAATTAGCTATACTCATCCTATATGTACAGACATACACAAACAATGACAGACATGCATGCATACAAACACACACTACACACATAATATATGTCTAGATATCGAATAATTCACATACACTCAATGAATACATAATCCATTAGCATAGACAATAACAAAAGAGACAGGCATAAAAATTCAAACTCTATTCAATTTTTTTTCTCCTAAAAAAAAGGAATCATTTTCATCAACTATACATAAAAATTGTTTTCAAAAATAATTTTTTGGCAAAAGAAATGAATTATAGAGTAATAGTAATAAATATTGTGAATTAAGGATTCATTCATATCAAATAAAACAATAATAAGTGTATTTATACTATTTCATTTTATAGAGAATGAACATCATTAATATTTCCCTACTATAATATTTATGATTATTGAATATTGAATAAAATAATTATTGGGCGTAACAAAAGAGAATGTTATGAGAAATTGTTTATTATTTGTTATGTTATGGTAGCCTTTAACTACTGATAATCTCTTAGTAATATATATATTTATAATGGAGAATATTTTTTTCTATATAGGTTGACTAAGATGGGAATAAGTGTCAGATTTAAAGTTCTTGTAAATATTACGACACATTTAATGTTTGTGTATTAGAGGATTCAGTTTCGTTTTGTTTACATCATATTTCATTGTTACCAATATATAAACATTTATCTGTGTGCTATGGCAATCTATGTTGTAGGTGACTGACTTACTGACTGACAATAGCAAGTAAGCTGATCACAACAAAGTGATAATTTATCGTCAACTTATTCTTACTGGATCATTCTAATTATTATGTCATATAATTTGAAGTTAAGCTACATAGAATGCTGCTTTCCAAAATATCAAAAATTTGTTCTTTAAGATCTCTGTTAATTATAATCCCTTTGAATTTCATTATCATTAATTAAATCTTATTTGATACTGTAAATTTGACTAATTAGTTTGCGTATACAATTACACATTTTATAATACTCATGATTGTTAACTGTAACAACCAGAGGAAAATAAGTATGTTTTAGATAAAAGTTTGTTTTAAACCTGGCAAGCATCAAACGCATACATAAATGACATGAGGAAGACGAAAACTCTCTCTACACATGTATGTAAAATAAATTACTTCCTATTTGATTTTGGTTCTTCATAAAGCTGTACAGTTGAAGTTACTCTCAGCAGAATTTTGTTTTCACTGAGTATGTCGTATTCAGAAAATTTCGTTCAGTGTTTTCAGTTCACTGAATCGAGTAAACGTGTTTCATATCAAACTGTAGTTGAAAATGAAACACTTCATTAACAAAAAAATTACGTACGATTATGCAAAACTTTTAACATTTGTAACTAATTAGATGAAACAAGTTTAAATTTAGTAAATTTTATTGAAATTCATTTATTCATTTGATAAATAATAATAATATTAATGAACTTATAGTTATTTACTCAAGTTATTTCATAACTTTGTTTACTGTCTTTCTGTAGTCTTTTTTTCGGTTTCATCTAATGACGTAATAACATAAACAAGTTATTGAAATAATAAACAATCTCAAGGTTAAACATTTGATGTACAAAAACACCATATCAAGTTAACTCATCTCATTATGTTTATAGAAAAGACGTGGACTCAGAAAAATAGAAAATTTTTACAACACACTATTTTTTAGTTCATTTATGAATTTTGAGAACTTAGTGTCGGGTACGTACAACATACGTAATGATCTCAATGATACTTACCATTAAGTCATAAACATTTTCTGAAAACAAAGTTCATTAATGTATCAAAATGTATGTTTCATCTTATTCAGAACTCACCTGGAACCCTCAAGGTCAAAGGATGAAAGGAAGGCCAAGCAACACATTACGCCGAGAACTGGAGATAGATATGCGATGAATAAACAACCATTAGACGTAAGTGGAAAGGGAAACAAAGGACAGAGTAGCTTGGAGAATACTGGTCTGCAGCTTATGATCCGTTACGAGTAACAGGGGTAAGTAAGTAAGTAAGTTGTTGTGAAGATTGTTAAGTTTTATTTGTAACCATGAATCGATCAGTGTTAGACCACCATTAGAAAACTGGAAGCACTGAAAGACAGACGTTTCTAACAATGATTGATTG
>OX103976.1:15434374-15489413 GCA_944470395.2 Schistosoma turkestanicum | reverse complement strand
GATTGATGATTTCAGCTTGTTAAAACACTGATCTCCATAACTCTAATTGAAAAAAAACTATATTATAAGAAAGAATAATTATAAAATTCATTGAATTATTTACATGTATTGATTATGTTTTTATATTATAGGGTTGCGAAAATTGTTCAGTTTCAGTGAAATCATGAATTGATTATTATTCTCATTAGGGCTCGTAAGTGACTAACTTCTTGAGAGGAGATTCGCTAAGTTCCAGTAACATGTCGTGACCAGTGGAGTTCATTCCTGTCGAATGTGAGGAAGTAACCCACCACAAATAATGGTTTCTGTCTTGAAATACAGTGGATTTATTGAAGTTAGGCATTAACATCGGTTGGATGTCGACTCAATGGTGTAGTGGTTACGCATTCACGGGGGAAACTGAAGGTCTCGTGTTCAATTCCTGCATATTGGAATCGTGGATACACACTGCTGAAGAGTCACAAACTAGGACAAAATCATCTTCAAGTGTTTTCAATTTTCTAATGATAGTTAACTTCAATATCACATTTTAATCACATGATCTTGTAAATTGTGCGTATAAATTAAATTATTGATCAACTAACATCAAGTACTATTCAGTTTCATTGATAATACAATTTCATTGTTAATACTATTGAGATTATTACACATTCATTGATATATAGTCTCTGTTTTTTTTTAAATAAAATTTAATTGATCATTTTTTTCTCTTTTCAAATATTCTTCATTGTATTGTACAAATTACAATTTCTATGTACCAAGGTAACAATTCTTTCATAAATTAACATTAACATGAACTAAGTACATATGCATTGAGTTTATTTATCCATCCATGACATTCATTTCACTTCTATATAAACTATCCATAAAAAAGGTACTTTTATTCAATATTAATTTGTTTTTCATTTCTTAATTTATAGAGTCTAATACATTAAAGATTCATTATACAATTAATAAGTAATGAGTAGTTTTATGGTTATGCAATAATAATTATTCTACATATTTGAAATCATCAATCAATCATTGTTAGACCAGTATTAGATACTTGGAAGAATTGGACGGACGTCAATGTCCTGGATATGGGACTAATCAGCAGTATGCATCCACGACTCGTGCTACCCACTGGATTCAAACACAAGACTTTCGATCTTAACCCCCGGACCACTGAACCAGAATCCGACAGTATTAATCTTTAACTCTGATCAATCTAGGGATTTTGCTCTACCTTAACCGTTTGTATTCGGTAGTTTCTGACTACACTCGACATGGTTGAACTCCATCGGTTACGTCTTCTTACTAGAACTCCGAGGATTCCCTTACGAAGCTAGTCACCAGTGAGCACATTTTATGATTTTTTTTAATTAGAGTTATGGAGACCAGTGTTTTTGCAGATTGAAATCAGCAGTCAGTCATTAGTTAGACCATAACAGGACTTGACGGCTGCCAAGTGCTTCCAAGTTTCTAGTGGTGGTCTAACAATGACTGACTAATGATTTTAATGTGTACAAACACTGATCTCCATAACTGTAATTGAAAAAAAAAATAATTAACCTCTTTCGTAATGATACATTAGATAAATTTCAATTTAAAATGAATACAGTTTAATGAAATGATGAATTGATCATTGTCAGACTACCATTAGTCACCTGAGATCACTTGACAGACGTTTCGTTCCAGGATGGGACTTATTAAAACAGTGCATATGCAGGAGGTTGAGCAACAACTTGGATTGATTAATGTTAGATAGTAACAGAAGAGTTGGATGCCAGTCAATTGTTCGGGCGAGGGGACAGAGATTTCAGAATCGATTCCGGCGTGCAAGGGTCAGGGATGCGCACTACTGACGAGTCCCATACTAGGACAAAACGGCCATCTAGTGCTTCCAGGTTTCTACTGATAGTCTTACAATTATCAATTCATAATTTCTATAAAAAAAAGAACAACCCTCTTCATAATTCTACATACTGAATATAATTTAATAATTAAATCATTCATTATTTACAAAAATAAACAAACTCTTCCATCAAAAAGAAATCAGTTTACGATTCACTTCAGTTTGTTTGTTGACCTATTATTAAATGAGAACAATGTTCTCTACAACAATAACAACAACAACAACAACAAACTTATTTCATGAGATTTTTTCATTACAAAACAAAAAACAAACAATCAGTTAAAAAATTAAGCTTGTCACACTAACCACCTGATTACTTTTTGCAACTTTTTACAACTCACATACACTATAGTTGTATATGTACATGAACACTGAAAGATATTTGTTAGCTGTTCAATAGTCTGTTTTATGATGTACATTTCTAATTATTGTACGTATGTGTATATGTGATATGTAGTACATGTTGACCACAACAGCAACTAGAAAAAAAAATATCGACACAATTACCACTACAATTATGCACGCGCACATATACACACACACACACGCGCACACATACACACACACATGCATATGTGCTAATGCACAACTGATCAATTGCAATTCTATAGATGAATAATTAAAAATAATTACAAGTACTTACTTGTATTGTTGAATAAATCAGTAGTTTACTAGAAGGAAGGCATTAAAGTAGTATATTACTATTAAACAGATAAAAATATCATTATTTTGATTATTATTGTTCTAGTGATAAATTCTACTTTTGAGTTGAATTTATTGATTTTTTTTCTGTGAGAGTGATTTATGCACACACACACATACAAACACCCACTCATTGGATTATTGATTCATTTACATGGTTCATGTTATGTAGATTTTTAATTGAATGAGTAAAAGTATTTATTAAAAAAAATCGGATGTGTAATTTATCATGAATATTGTGATTGCATTTTTTTCCATTATTCGTTAATGAATAAAGCAGAGTTTACTTCTATACAATCCAATGTGTTTTATTCCATGTGATGCTAGTCAGTTAATATGCTTGAAACTACTATTACTGTGGTGCGCGCTACTTATAAGTAGTATATGACGCGAGTGAAAACGTAATGTCTGTTAGCAGAAGATGAGGGAAGATCAAGAAAGGAAGAGTGGGAACACAATGGAATTTGTATGAAACGCATGAACAGTGGTGAAATGTCAGACAATGGATTGATGATGGATTGAAGATTTGCAAATTAACGATTTACGATATGGTTTTCCTATTTTACTGAGTAACAACTCTGTAATTTTCGTTAAATCCAATTCGGTTGCCCTCACCTGTGTTCTCCTTCACTACAGGTAAATGGAATGAAGATGCAGTGATCCAGTGACGTGATAGGCTCTTCTGATTCGATTGTCCCAGGCCTCGCTAACTAAAGGAAGAAGTCTTGATAAGGTGTAGAGAGAATGTATTCACATGCATCCAGAAAATATGAGCTTCACAATCACACAACTCAAGATTATTTATGCAATGATAGAAAGGCCCTTAGTGAGAACCACAAAATAGCGTACTAAAATAATCCATCCACCAATGACAGTCAAGCTGAAGGTCAACTAAGCGTCTCTGGTGCGAAAACACGGAAATTCAAAATTTCAGAAATAGATTATAAAATAAAGACTTTTCCCAAGTGAGTTCTGGGGATTTAACGTCTCCAACAATGACTGACTAGAATTACAAGTAAAGTTTTAAAAAATATTGGGTAGGAAGGTTTTTTTTACAGTGAATAACAAATCAGAGTCTTTATATGGTCATAAATTTTAATTATTAATATCAGTGAGAGTAATATTGTAAACTAGTTCACACTAATTCTATACTATCATCACAGAGTTGTGGAGATTGTTAAGTGTAATCGAAATCATGAATCGATCTATGTTAGATCACTAGAAGAAACCTGAAAACACTGAACCGACGTTTCATCCTAGTATGATACATACAAGAAGTGCAGCATCCACAAGTCCCGCTAGTGGCAATCAGACCCAAGACCTTCGGTCTCTCATACGAACTTTTATAATCTCTAGACTATCGAGCTGGCAGCCAACGGTGTTCATGTCTAACTTCAATTAATCTAAGGAATTTTGCATAACCTTACCCATTTGTCTTCGGTAGTTACTGCTTACACCCGAAGGTGATGAACTCTACTGGTTACAGCTTCTCACTCTAGGATTTTGAGAATTTCCTAATGAAGTTAGTCACCAGTGAGTACATTTTATGATTTTCATCATAGAAACAGTCGTTCAATGCTTCCAAGTTTCTAATTGTGGTCTAAAAATGATCGATTTTAAAAATTCATTGAAAATTTGGTATTATGACAAATCTAGTGTTGTATGTATACTTGTAATTTCCCTGCTGTACAAAAGAAAAATATATATTTATGTATATTATTAAATATTAATAATTCAAAAATGATTTATTATATTACTGAAATTTTTCCTTTCAGTTGTAGTTAGTAGTAAGTGAAAATGTCCATAGTCGATTTTGATTTATGTTCATTGTGGACTTGAATGTTTGTTGGTTTTTTCTATAAAAAAAAATTATCTTCCAGTTAATCTATGTGACATGTTACATATGTGCATAGACGACATACATACAAACATACATGCATGCATTTATGCACAAATAATACTCTACGGGTGGTAAAATGAATGGTTAATTTTGTAGTTGTGCAAACCGATTGGAAAAAAAACTATGTATATGTACACACACACAAACACACACACTCATACATTCATAAATCAGTAATGAATAATTTAAACAGATGAACAACTGATGAGTATTCAATTAAACTGCTGATGTTAATGCTCTTCATAATTGATGTAATTCAGATTTTGATTGAGAAAATTCGAGCTGTAATTGAAAAAAAGACAAACGTACAATGTACTCACTAGTGACCAGCTTCGTGATGAAATTCTTGGGGTGCTAGTGAGAAGACGTAACCAGTGGAGTTCAACCATGTCAGGTGTAGGCAGTAACTACCGAAGTCAATGGGGTGAGGTCTCACAAAATCCGTAGATTGATCAGAGTTAGATATTACCACCGTTGGATACCGGTCCAGTGGTCCAGGGGTTAGGCATTCTCGAGCAAGATCGAAGGTCCTGGGTTTGAATCCTGTGAATCGGGGATGGGTACTGTTGATGAGTCCAATACCTGGACGAAATGTCCGTCCAGTGCTTGTAGGTTTCTAATGGTGGTCTAACAATGATTGATTGATGATTTCAATGTGTAAAAAAGAACACTGATCTCCATAACTGTAATTGAAAAAAATAAATGAACGTTCCTCCAGTTGATGATTCAGATCATTGGAATCATTGTGAATTGACATGAGTTGGAAGAACGTTTATAAACTGGGACAAATTAAGGCGTAATTAGAGATTTTTTCACAGTAATCAGTCACAATGACCGTATATATATGTATGAAATCAAGCCCAGCACTGTCAATTCTAAAAGCCAGTACAATATCTTTAAAACGCTGAGGTATATTTTTGTTGAACTTCAGTGTTACTCGTAAAACACCGCAATCATCATTATCCAAAGCTATTGAATGTTCGTAAGGTAATCGACACCAAAACTTGTCAAGATTATTCTTGATTGAACAATTTTCTTAGTATAAATGGATTTGTGAATGTGATAGAATTTTATTCATTTCAATCATGAACTGATCATGATAGTTTCCTTTAGCAGGTGGATGTTTACCGCAGATTATGTTATTATAACAATTAAAACCAAAGGATGAGTCTACTGCGCAGTAGTTCGCTCCGTCCTACTATACGGATGCGAAACATGGCCAGTCAGTGTAGAAGATATTCGTAGGTTACTAGTTTTCGATCATAGGTGTCTCCGAAGCATTGCTCTTGTACCCTGGGTCAACCCGATAAGCTATGCTGTTGTTAGGAAACGGGTACTAGGTAAGGATGGCAAATCAATAGATGAAGTATTGAAACGTCATCAGTTGTGGCGGTTGGGACAGAGGTTGCGTATGCCCAACCACTGACTGTATCCACGAGCTATGTTTTGTAGTGTAGGAGTAAGTTGGGAGAAAGTTAGGGGTTTCCAAACCAAAACATAGCAGAAATCCATGAAATCACTGACAAGTGGACTGAGTCATGTCCGTAGGTGTCAACTACCTGGTTGGGGTCCACGAGATGATAATAATCGTTGGTTAGAGACCCTGAGTGACATGGCTCAAAACCGTCTGCAATGGCGCAGGTGCATCCACTGTTTGTGTTCTCTCAAATGCTAACCTTCTGAATTCCTCATCACCTCTATCTTTCATTTTCTAAATTTATTTCAATGAATTATACATCCTGAATAGTAACCTTGATCTTCAATCTTCGGCATTACTACTAATACTCCTATTGCCTTTACTATTATGGGATTTGAATTGACAATTACATCTCTGTGCTAATATGGTATGACAACATGAACTGATATACTTACGTACGAAGTTCTAAGTTATAACTGACTGACTAACTGATTGGTAGGATATAATAAATCAATACTGCATATACTGATTTGTGTATACTTTATTTACAATTATTCATGGTCAGCTTTTTCATAAAATGAAAATAAGTAGTCAGTTAATCAGTAGTTTATTTATCATATCGTACAATTAAATGATCAAGTCATGATATTACGCTTTCAACATGTGACTACATCGCTTGTGTAATCAGTGATAAATAAATTTTTATTTAAAGTTACACTCGTTTCAATCAGTTAAGATATTGCTCATTATGTAGTGAAGAAGAACACAGGTGAGGGCAACCAAATTGTATTTAACGAAAATTGCAGAGTTACTCAGTAAAATAGGAAAACCATATTGTAAACAGTTAATTTGCAAATCTTCAATCCATCATCAATCCATTGTCTGACATTTCACTACTGTTCATGCATTTCATACAAATTCCATTGTGTTCCCACTCTTCTTCCTTTCTTGATCTTCTCTCATCTTCTGCTGCCAGGCATTACGTTTTTACTCGCGTCATATACTACTTATAAGTAGCGCGCACCATAATTAGATCATGAAAAATTGTTTAGATATCTATTAGCTAGTAATCTGTATTGAGTTCACAGCATAACTAAATAACTGGGTTTGATTCCTATTCACGAGAGATTGGATGTTCACCGATGAAATGATATCTATAACAAGATGAAACGATCATCTAATCCTTTATGGTTTTCAAAGGAATTGGTTTGTGATTTCAGTAAAACTAAATAATTATTTCATCATTTGAAAAATTCACGTAAATGAATTGAATTTTTAATTTTATTTTCCACTGGATATGTGTGTTGATGAAACATTGATTCACTCATGATTTCAGTGTAAAACAACGATCTTCATAATTCTATAGTGGAAAATCATTAAATGTGTTCACTAATGACTGGCTTCGTGAAGAAATTCTTGGAGTTCTAGTGAGAAGTGTAGTTTAACCCTGTCGGATTTGTGCCAGTAACTACCAAAGATTGGTGGGTGCAATTATGCAATACCTTGAATTGATCAAAGTTAGACGTTGACAGCGTTGAATGCCGGCTTAGCCGATTAGAGTTTAAGCCTTCTAGCGCGAAATTGAAGGTCCCAGGTTAAATTACCATGTACGGGGGTCATAAATGCACACCGCTGAAGAGTCCTATACTAGAACGAAATGGTTGTTTATTGTTTGTGAATTTCTGAAGGTGGTCTATCAATGATTTATTCACGAATCCAATGATTGTTAAACATATTTACTATCTAATCTTCACAAATTCCAAAATTTGTTGCTCCCAATATAAATTTCTAAATCAATTTCAGTTAATGTGAAATACTATTGAACAGTTTATCATACATAATCATCATTATTATTAAAAAGATTATCAGTATATTGTGTTGTAACGGAGTCAAAATCACCATGTACGATGTTGCTAACTCGTTCTGTTTTCTTTCTATTTCAGGGCGATCAAACATAAACTCTTTGGAAGCTGAAGAACAAGCTCTGAGTGCTCTGAACTTACAAGATGACTCATAAGACTTTGGTACACTACCCAACCTATTTCTGTATAAAAACCCCGAGTATTTTAATTTTCAAATAAAAGTGTACCGTGGCCGTACTTCGTGTTCTTTCTTGATGTGAAGTGTTAAGCTAAGTATGTGTGTTGCAATTTTAGATCTGATCCGCTGTTCAGTGACTACTGATAACACGTGTTTTAGTGTTGTTATTTGTCTTGAATGCCAATAAGCATGTCATCTAAACATCTATGACTCACTATTCACTATTTTAAACAATCTGAAATTATTCATTGAAACATTTATAAAAATCAAAATATTTAATACACAAAATAATAAACAAACTAACTAAAAAGTCATTTAAGTAATTATTTTCATATTCGATATGATCAATAGATGATGACATATATATTGAAGTGAGGAGCATCAATCATGAAAACAAAGAATAAAGCTTAGACATATGGATTATTTTGGGGCAGAGTTTTGGAGGTTTGTGTTTTTATACATTTGAAATCATCAATCAATCAATCAATCATTGTTAGACCACCATTAGAAACCTGGAAGAAGCACTGGACGGCCGTTTCATCCTGGTATGGGACTCGTCAGTGGCAGTACGCATCCACGACTCTTGCACCTCACAGGATTCAAACCCGGGACCTTCGGTATTATGTGCGAACGCCTAACCATCGGACCATTGGGCCGGTGGCATCCAACAGTGTTAATGTCTAACTCTGATTAATCTACGGATTTTTGCGCGACCTCACCCATTTGTCTTTGGTAGTTACTGCCTACATACGACAGGGTTGAACTCCTCCATTGGTCACGTCTTCTCAACTAGAACTCCGAGAATTTTCTCACGAAGCTAGTCACTGATGAGCACTGCCACGATATTTTGGGGCAGAATTTGCAGGTTTGTGTTTTTACACATTTGAAATCATCAATCGATTATTGATCGTAGGAAATTATCTGATACAATATCGTAATTATTGCTTTTATCAATTTGATGAGTAGAATATATGAAAACATTGAATATTGATGCAAGATATGACTACTAGACTGACCGAATAAGTGATATGGTTAATTAGGCTAACCGTTCAGACAAAATGAATTCACTGATTGGAAAAATTTCAGTTTTTTACAATACAACATTGTTAACAGGGATTCGTCAATAACCATTTCAAGTCAACACGAATAGCGTAACGTAACAAAATGTTACAAAGTCTAGTTGGAATAATAAAAGTAAACAGCTAATTGAATACTTTGCAACGGTATTGCTTTCATAGTGTCTTTTGAATTCAATCACGATACAAATTTGAAGAATGAACAAACGAAGTTCAATAAATCAAACAAGACCAAAGTATGTGTGTGAGATTATCAAGTTTTCCTGCTGAGAAGTCAGAAATATCGAATAAAACAGTTAGTTATTTAGTTTTTTCTTAAGTTTTGCTAGTTTTCAATTTCAAGCCAGTTCTTAATCAAATACTATAAGTATACATATCCTTTACGCCACTTTCCTAGTTATAAATGTATGTTGGTATGAATTTTGTGTATAAATTCGTTTGAACATCGGTAACTGTCAATCATCAACAAATGACAACTAAATATTTTTCAATTAGTGTTATGGATATTAGTGTTCGTTGCATATTGATATCATCAATCAATCATTGTTAGAGTGCCATTAGAAACTTGGAAGCACAGGACGGCCGTTTCGTCCTGGTATGTGACTCATCAGCAGTGCGCATCCACGACTCCTGCAACTCGAAGGATTCGAACCCGGGACCTTCGGTCTTGTGCGTGAACGCCTAACCTCTAGACCTAGTGAAAAGACGTGATCAGTGGAGTTCAACCCTGTCGGGTGTAGGCAGTAACTACCAAAGGCAAATGGGTGAGGTCGCACAAAATCCTTAGATTGATCAGAGTTAGACATTGACACCGTTGGATAACAGACAAGTGGTCCACTGATGATGAGTCCTACACCGGGATTTGACGGACGTCCACTGCTTCCAATTTTTCTGATGGTGGCCTAACAATGATTGATTGATAATTTCAATATGCAACTAAATATCTCTAAGACAACAACAACCGATTACATTGAAACAATCAAAAAGTAATTTTTTATCCATATGTTTGAGTTTTCTTTGTTGTTAACGTTAAAAATATTAGATGTTGATCAGTTTTAGTTAGGATATGTGCATCCTGAAAGGAGTACTGTTTAGTCACATTTATTCAAGTGAAAAAAGATGATGGCTAGTAGTGAAAAAAGGGAAGCCTGTTTGAGCGTCTGAAGCAGACGATAATGGGTTTGAATTTCAGAGTAAACATCAATGCAGTGGAATACAAGTAGATACAGCTGATGAGTAGTTGACAAGACGAAATATACATTCTAGATTTCACTGCTAACCGCTATCCGTCTTCAACTAAAGAATAAACTTTACTGCATTACGGAGTTGTGCAGACTGTTAAGTTACACATTTGAACTCATGAATCGATCAATGTTAGACCACCATTAGAAAGCTGAAAGCACTGGACAACCGTCAAGTCCTGATATGGGACACATCAGCAGTACGCATCCACGACTCCCATACCTCACATGATTCGAACCCAGGACCGTCGGTCATGTGCACGTAAATTCTCTAAAAAGTACATTCTTCTACTGACATTTCTCTCATCTACATGTAAGATTCCTTAGTAGTAGGCATCCATGATACCATATATCCAGTTCAAACTTAAAAGCTTTATATTTCATGAGAAACATAATAGTGAGTCTAGTTGTATACTTGTTATCACTCCACAAAATTACCTATTGACTACAGAAATCAATACAGGAATTCTATTCTTATGGTCGTGTACATTCTAATTTAGTATAGACATAATGAAAATATCATTATTCTACAATTCCCACCCCTTCCTACATACACCTTTGTTACAATCTTAATCATTTATCAGAAAAAATAGAAATGAATTCACATGAATTGAAAAAATCACATGCTCTGGAGGCGAAAAAAACAACAAATACATGATGTCCATTCCCCCACCATCTTTTTTTTTGTTGTTTTAAATCAACAATAGAGAACTTCAACAATCCCCAGGTGTTTTCTCACCTCTTTTCATTTTTTTTTCACTACACTCTCTCCATATAATAATAAATAAATAAGCCAAAACTCCATGGTCAAATGGTTGTTCCTTTTTTTTTCTCTTTATAAAAAAATCATTCTAGTGGAATAATAAAAAATAACTTACTCGATCGAAATAATGAGGAGAAAAGTTTACACCCTATACACACAACATTATGGCTATTTTATGTCCCACGCATAAAATTTTTCTTATGATGATGTTATATACAGAGCTTGATTGTGATTGGTCAGAAATAGAAATTCTTTTCTTCTATTTCATGACTAACCATTTTATGGCATTCTGATTGGTTCATTTCATGAAAAATAATCTTACCTTAAGACATCATCATCATCATATTCAAACGGGTCGATTTCGCGTCAATAAACAAGATTTATGAATTGGCTACCGCATTCATTTGCATAAGGGAAAAGAAATACACAACAATGTTAGTGTTGCAATGAATCAATGGTGATTTGTTGGCGAGAGAAAAAAAAAAATATATATATTGATGTGTACATTTGCGGCACAAAAATAAATGGTTTTCTATATATTTTTTTGATATTTTCAATTAGAGTTATGGAAATGATTAGGGTTTTTTTGCACAGTGAAACTGTCAATTCATCATTGTAGTATTTTTCAGTGTAATATCATATTTAAGTTTGCAAATAGCGTTAGATACTAACTAGCTCAGTGGTCCAGCGGTTAGACGAAGGTCCCGGGTTCGAATCCTGTGTGGTACAGGAGTCTTGGGTGCGGATGGCTGATGAGTCTCATACCATAACTTGACGGCTGTCCAGTACTTCCAGGTTTCTAATGGTTGTCTAATATTGATCGATTCAGGATTTCAAATGTGTAACTTAACAATCTTCACAACCCCGTAATGCAGGTAAGCTTTAAAATCAGTCATTAGTAAACTATGGGTCTCGGTTTCATGTTAGTTGGAACATTTTTTACTAAGCTGTTATCTATACTTTTGATGTAGCTGATTTTCCTCTAAGATTTGAATTTTTGTAGCAATCAGTGTCACTGGTAAAGATGTTTTCACTTTAGTTAGTTAAGCATGCAACTAACATGTTACAGCACGTGTTGTATCTGACCATTTTTGTCCTGAAAATTTTTTTTTTCGTATGAATAGCTTAGTGGGTAACACGCCGATATATCGAAATATGCTCTGAGTTCAAGTTACAGTGTGAAAATCAACCATGGGTTGTTTGGGCATCCAGCCAATGAGTCCCAAATAGGATAAAAACACAATTCTTTTGATTTTCACTGTTACAAACAATCAAATTAACTAACTGCAGTGTAGTTACATGTCAACAACTTTCACTGGAATCAAATTAATTGATATTTATTGAAATTCTTACAAATAAATAGCTGATTGATACTACTTATAGTTACTACTACTACTACTTATATAGTTATGAAGATTGCTGACTTGCATTGAAATGATAAAATCGATCAATGTTAGACCGCCATTAGATCACGTGATCACGCGCGAAACTTGGAGCTTTGGGTTCGATTCTAACGAATAGGGTGGTTGTGGATACGCACACTGCTGATAAATCTCATACTGAAACGAAACCATCATCCAATGCTTCCAGATTTCTAAAGGTAATCTAACATTGATGCATTCATGATTTCAATGAATGATACTAGTTGGTTAAGAGATTTATTAAACAGTTAGATTTCCAAATAATTCTATTTAAAAACGAATAAATATTTATTCAATCTGTTCTTATATTAATTTATTTCACAGGAAATTTTGTATATAAGATCAGAGTTAGACATTAACATCGTTGGATGCCACCAGCCCAGTGGTCCGATGGTTAAGCGTTCGCGCACAATACCGAATATCCTGGGTTCGAATCCTGCGATGTGCAGGAGTCGTGGATGCGCACTGCTGATGAACCCCATACTAGGACGAAACGGCTGTCTTTCAGTGCTTACAGGTTTCTAATGGTGATCTAGCAATGATTGATTGATGATTTCAAATGTGTGAAAATTACATTATAATATGAAACAATTACTCATTAAAACAACTAGAAAATAGCAACAACCACGAAAATCTTTGGGTACAATATACTTCTTGAACATTGATTAAGTGTTGAATAACTCAGATCATATTTGTTTATACTGTAATTATGCGATTAATTCGAAAAGAATAAAAATTCAATGTGATCAATATTGAATAATACTGATTGTATGATTTCACATGACGTTCAGTGTTATTACAACTGACATTGATCAATTCATGATTTCAGTTGAACTGAACAGTCTTCAGAACCCGAAAAATGAAAGGTATCGTGTATTCACTATTGACTAGCTTCGTGAGGAAATTCTCGGAGTTCTAGTTGAAAAGACGTGACCAATGGATTTCAACCCTGTCGAGTGTCCGGCAGTTACCTACCAAAGACAGATGGGTGAAGTCACTCAATATCGTGGATTGATTTTAAAGTTAGACATCAACACAGTTGGATTCCGGCTCATCGGTCTAGAGTTTAAGAGTGTGCGCGAGAGACTGAAGTTCATGTGTTCGATTCCCACTCGCGAGGTCGTGTACACTTACTTCAAACGAGTCCCAAAATCCCAAAAACAGATGTCCAGTGTTTCCAAGTTTTCAATAGTTTGTTTAACATTAATCTATTCATGATTTTAATGAGATTCAACAATCTTCACAACCAAATAATGAAAATTTATGAAAATGTTTCATGTTAAAACTTAACTAACTATTCAGATAAGTTTAAAATGAACATTGATCAAGATTAATTGATCGATGATGACATATTCACTAATACAGTTTATCAGTATTAGTCAAACTGACAAACTTATAAATTTAAATATTTTTCTAATTCAAAACAGACAATGAAAAAATACACACATTTTTTATACCTTTCAACTGTGATAACATTTGAAATGATGTAATTGGTAATGAGAACACTCGTTCATTTGAAAGGTGAATTCGTTAACATAATTAAATGTATTATGGTGATAGGCTGTGATATTTTTGAAGATATTGATATCACTTATCAATCGAGTGATAAGTGAAAGTAAAAGAAAGGATAAACAACTGATTATTATTTAAACTGACGTAATTTTTTTATGGGAATAAAAAAATTTTGTTGATAGATAGATAAGTTGATGTAAATCAAATTGAATTGTACTAAACATGTGTTTCAAGATTATGTGAATATTGCGGATGTTAGACCCCTAGAACTCGCTTGATAACTATCTTTAATTTTGGATTTATTTCATGGACCGATCGGTTGACCTTGAGAATACAATTCCCACTAGAGAAATCCTTAGATGTGATTGATTACTGTGTCATTTTAGTGTGCTATTTTTGTGACTGTCCCAAGGACGTCTCCATAGAGTATAAATAAATGCTATTTGAGTGCTTGGATTCATTGTGTGCTGGCTGGGTATTTGTAGAATATATTTTCTACGCTTACAAAGCCTTCTATTTACAGCTTGGGATTCAAGGTAGCCTATTTGGACGCTGGTAATTGTCTCGTTTGCGTTATCGACTAAGGTGAACTCGTAATAGCTTCAAGCGTACCTAGTGACGAGAGTAACACATACTTGTTATATTCAGATTGTGACTTGAATTTCAAATGATCAATGCGTTAAACATAAATCTATCTACAATATATCAAGACTTCTTGTTCATTCAGTTTGGTCAAGGGATCACAGTAGCCCACCTGGACTCTGGTTCATTGTTTTGTTCTCGTTATTCGACTAAGGTGAACTCGTAATAGTTACAAGCATACCTAGAGACGAGCGTAACAGTGAATAAGGTGATTAATTTTGGAAGAGAACAAAAAAACACGGACGAATAAAATGTTTTTCTTTTACTTAAGATCAGTTGGACAGACGATTTACTAATGTTGCCTTGATTTTTTTAACGTTAAAAACAATCATTGAAAACTAACAAGAATCAGTGGATAGCTATTTCATCTTCATTTGGGATTCCACAGTAGTGAAGATCGATAATCCTCTTAAGTAACAAATACAGAACCTCCAGTCTTACTATGAACGTTTAACCTGTAAACAAATAAGTTGACATCCAATGGGTTATATTTTTATGTTTAGTCAATAAGCGATATTTACGGGGTAATTGCTTGATATAGTTCTTGGTTTTCAATGACTAGCTAACTAAGAATAGTGGTTGATATAAACAATAGAATTTAACAATTTCGACAAAACTCCTTTGTTAAGGAGAACTACCTGAATTTTGAAAACTCAGACAATTGGATTGAAATGATTGAGGAAATTTATAGCTCAGGTGGATGATTGTGGCGGAGTTTTGTTTTCTCAGCTGAATGTTTTAGGATGTTGAGCTTCCATTGTTCGTTTGGACAACAATATCATCAGCATAGACTTTAGGTAGAAGTGAAGTACTTGAATCCACAATTCTTTGTATTAAAACTCAATAATTCAAAAATTGATCATACGGGGATTACAAGATCTGAAGATTTTGTAGTAGATCTTATTTGATAATTTTGTTTGTGTACTCTGTTGACAAGTCCCAATATAAAACAAAAACAGATATTCTCTCCATCGACGTTTTAAATGGTAGCGGAATCAAAGTGATAGATGGTCAATTTATTTGTTTAACTCCTGCCGGAACCCTTCTGAGGTTACTGCCGGTTTGAATCCTGGCTAAGGGAAGAGGGTTGGACATAGGATTAGCGACCGCATCCCGTAGACAAACAACTCGAGAAAAGAACGCTAACCACAAAATAACCACATTATTTATTTGAAGTAAGGTTTAGATTATCGTCGACAGCTTATGACCACTTTAAATTATCTTTAAGTACACATTATTTATGGACTGACTGTAATGTGATACGACCGTTCACAATGGGTTTCTTTAATTCTACTGAAAAAGGCTGTTATACATGTAGACATTGATCCATTCATAACAATGAGTTTTCTAGAAGCAGCTTAACCAAGGCATGGCACAAATCCATGAAGTCATTGACAACTGGACTAAGCCATGTTGTTAGGTGTAGGTTGGGGTCTACTAGACGATATTAACGGATGGTTAGAAACTTTGAATGTCATGGCTAAAAATCGCTTTCAGTTGTGCAGATGCCTCCATTCTTTGTCTCCTTTGAAATTCTAATCTTCTGAATTTTTCTCATAAAGTTTATTTCTCTTCAAAATTTTATTTCACTAGGATATACTTTTCGAACCATATCTTTGATTCCTAATCTTTTCTATTACTCTTAATACTGCTACTACCTCTATCATTATGGGATGTGCGTATGTACCAAATTCAACGTTGTAGCTCAGTAAATGATTAACTCTGAGTTTGTAGGATCGAAACCAGCATCTTCATGCTTAATAGAATTGAAAAGTATACATTTCTGATTTTGTTATTCAATTCAGTGGAAGGTTTCAAAATCTAGTATGTAGTTCTTTTTATTTAAGGTCATGCTCATCGATACATAATTATTGTTCTGACGACTGATTAGCGATCATGTTAGACTGATTTTAGGTGAATAGGTTTATTCACCCGAAAGTGGTCAGATAGGTTTTCCTCTTTCTGATGTGCATAATTGTTCTGTTTTTGTGATAACTGATGGTATTTCTGAATTTCTAACAACCAAGAAGATCCGTCTACTCCAAAAATAGGATCTATACGACTTTGACAAACTGGACAAATAATACAAATCACTTCAACAGTAACCTCTCACTGGAATGGTGTTAGCGAAGTCGAAAACTCAAGAAGCGGAAACTTTTAACACAACAATTATAATTTTGAGATACAAAGCAACATTACCAAATCAAAGGTAAGAAAATAAACAATATTGTGGGCGATTTAAATTAGAAATGGAAAAAAACATCTACTACATAGGCCTTATATCAGAACTAATATTTAATAAAAAAGAATATACATAATTTGAAGTGTTTGTAGAAATGATGACATTAACATTCAAACTATAATGTTCACTGAATAAAATTTTAATGGAATACACTTTATTTAAGAAAAAAAGGAACCAGAATAACAGTCAGATGATAATTATTCAAAATATTCATATATATATATATATATATATATATATATATATATATATATATATATATATATATATATATATATATATATATATATAACATTGATCGATTCATGGTTTCAGAAATGTATAACTTAACAATCTTCACAACCCGTAATGCAAATTACCTGTGCTCACTAGTGACGAGCTTCGTGAGGAATCTTCTTTGAGTTCTAGTGGGAAGACGTGACCAGTGAAGTTCAACCTGTTCGGGTGTAGGCAGTGTCTACCGAAGACTGTGTATGCGGTTGCGCAACTCCGTGAATTTGATCAAGTTAGACATTAACACCGCTGGATACCGGCTCAGTGGTCTATCTGTTAGGGCGTTCGCGCAATACCGAAGGTTCTGGGTTCGAATCCTGTGGAGTGCAGGAGCCGTGGATGCGCACTGCTGATAAGTAGCCCCATACCAGGACGAAACGGCCGTCCAGTGCTTCCAGATTTCTAATGGTGGTCTAACATTGATCGATTCATGGTTTCAAAAATGTGTAACTTAACAATCTTCACAACCCCGTAATGCATATATATGTATATTGCATTCATGAATGAATATTTGTAAACAATGTTCAGCAATAGTAATCATATAATATATTGGATTGCGAAAACATTGATTGGTCGGTGAATAGTGAAAAATGTCATGTTTGTTTAGTCTAAGTGACACCGATTAGTATCTTAGCATTAAACAAATATTTACATTGGTCACTACTACTCACTGATTGATCATTGTTAACATTTTAGTTATTCATGAGAGGTCAGGACAGGCTTGAAGAGCTCAGTGGTAGCATTCTTAAATTCTAAAGCTGGATGATGAAAGTTAGAATTTCAAAAGGAGATAGATATATATGCCTTGTTGACAAGTGTCGTCTGGCAAGAAACATAGGTCTATAATTTAATGTTGACAATTTCTATCTATTTATGATTATTGAAATGTTCACAATGAAGAATTCAGCAATTTATAAATCAATACTTCATGACTTCAGATTTAGAGATAACTATGAATTGTCGAATTATTCAATATCAATTTTGTGTTATCTACTGGTTATTAGTGATTTTTTTTTCCAGTTGATATTTCTTCACAAATGAAAAACAGCATTTGAATCAGTTAGTGTCCTCTTGAAAACTGCCTTTTTTTGAATTAATTGATTTACATCTTCTTAAATAAGAAAGTAAAATAACTCAACGTTTTTGAAAAAATTCCCTTGATGCTATGACGTCATTTAACATTCGTTAAAGAAGAATTACAGCTTAGTGAACAACACGTGACAAATGTACCGTTCTAGTTTGAGTGTTTTTATCATTCGGAATAAATAAATATTTCGTGAAATCAAATTCAGATTTTGTTAGTGATACTGTGGTGTGTGCTACTTATACGAACGATATAAGTAGTATAAGAATGGACGTGAAAGAAGAAGGATTCACACGGTCAGAAGAGGAAAACGGAAAGCAAATGGAGCAAAAGAATGAAGTAAACGGAGTATTAACAGGAAGGAAAGGAAGCAACAGCAGGAATGGAAGAAGGATGGAGCGTTGGAAGTCACGACTTAAAGATGGTGTGCAAATAGAGTGTGTTCAATGTAATGTTTTCGTTTTTAATTGACTAAGAGTGTAAATTTACATATTACAATCTTCCTCACCTGCCTCAGTCTCCTCAATACTATACAAAGTTCAACTCGTTAAATCTGATTACAAGTATTCAATTATTTTTAAAACTTCAATTACACACTTCTCAACCAGTTACGTCGACTAATTATTTCTCCTCCCTCCCCGACATTGTCATCTTTACTAAACAGAACTGCCAAATAAAACTTTGGAAATAATTTTTGAATTCAACAAGTATTTTATTGTTACTATTATAAATCAACCCTGTCGGGTGTAGACAGTAGCTACCGAAAAAAAATGGGTGAGGTCGTGTATAATCCGTAGATCGATCAGAGTTAGACATTAACACCGTTGGGTGCCGGCCCAGTGGTCCGAAGGTCCCGGGTTCGAATCATGCGAGTTGCAGGAGTCGTGAATGCTCACTGCTGTTTAGTCCCATACCAGTACTTGATGGCCGTCCATTGCTTCCAGGTTTCTAATGGTGGTCTAACAATGATTGATTGATGATTTCAAATGTGTTAAAACACAAACCTCCAAAACTTTGCCCGAAAATATTATTATTATTATTATTATTAATATCGTAACATCTCACCATTCATTCATTGTATTTTAATAATTAGTCGTATAAATTATTCGATAATTGTATCGACCATAATATTGTATTTGTAATACATTGATTACAGTATCGATTATTGTACATTTGATTGTGTGTGTGGATGTGTGAATGCTTGCTTAGTCGCTTATTACATGTCTAGCCTATTATTGCTTGACTAGATATACCTAATCATTCTTCATCACACCGAGAGTTGGTTCACTCGCCTTCGCCAGTTTGCTTCGCTTTGCCTGCAGGCTTTCCACTTTCCTGTCTGTCTGCTTGCTCAAATGGATGCATGAAATAAATTCATCCGTATGAAACCGTATTTGGCTTTTCACTAGCGCCGTCGTGAAGTGGAAAGGAAGATTTATTTCATCACATACTCGATTATTCGTCCACACTGGAGTCCACTCGTGAGCCACAAAAGTGGTGAGCCCGACGTGATTCGAACACGACTGGGTTCCAGTGTGAACAGATGATCGACTATGTGATGAAATAAACCATCCTTTCCACTTCGCTATGACGCTAGTGATGAGCCAAATACAGTTTCATACGGATGAATTTATTTCATGCAGATCATTTATACAGACAAACATGAAAATGAGATGCGTACAAGCAAAACGAAGTGAATTGGAGAAGACTAAAGTGAACCAACTCTCCATGAGTTGAAGAATTATTACAGATGATGTCTACCAAACAGGTAGGCAAATAAAGTCAAGTGGTATTATATTTTTTTTCAATCAACAAACAATTTTAACTAACATTAGTCAATTTCAACAAAATTAATGATTAAAACAAGTAAAAAAAAATCGATTTTATTGTTTCACTCTCTTCTTAATCCTATTTTCTTTTTAAAAATTAATTTTTTTTTCTTAAAAAAAAATATGATTTAATAGAATTGATAAATTCACACTGCCCAAGGGTGGAATTTTTTCTATATTTTTTTCTAAAAGAAAAACTAAAATGAAAAACAAGAATGCCAATGGTGATTCATTGAAATTTTCGCATTTTTTCTGATAAACAAAAATCTTTTCTGGATGTCAGATCGTTCATTCATTAGTGCTAGCTACTATTCAAACACAAAGTTGTTGGTTCACATCATTGAATCCATAATAATTGAATTGGAATTCAGTGTCGGTAATCTATCTATCTATTTATCTATCTATCTGTATATATACATATATATAAATTTTTTTAAATATTTCAAGTGAAAGAGTTTTTTTATTCTCAAGCGTCATCAAGCAAATAAAAGAATGGAAATGAAATAAGCTTCGATCTTTCCTCCCTCCCTCTCTCTCTCCATAAATATATATATATATATATATATATATATATATATATGCATATATACATATACGATATGTCTAGGTATAAGTGTATGTCTCACTAATTTTTTAATTTGAAATCGATTGGTTAACACAGCCCAGATCAATCAATCAATAAATTAATCTGCCCTTCCTTCGTGTCTTATTATCGATCGATTGCATACAATAATAAATGATTTTCACTGAAATGAACTAATAATTAGACAGGAAGGAATAAAAAAAAATTTAGAATCAATAAAATAGACTTTCATTTCTTTTTTTTTTTTGCGTATGACATGAAATGAATGTTAATTATAAATAATTCAGGCATAAGAATGATTGATTGATAAATTTTCGGGATGATGTGATTGTTCATCAGTAAATTTTATGAATTATAATATGATGAACTAACAAAGTGATTATTATGATTATTAGTGTTTTCACGAATTACTTCAAAACAATTTACAATTTGTTGATGACAGTTTGATTGATTGAAAAATAACTCGACAAATAACTTTTAATCTTTTTTTTTGTAATGTATTGATTTTTGCTCTATGAATAGAAATTATTTGAGTGTTGTAATCTGCTCAGAGAGTAAAATGTAACTTTGATGAAAATTAGTATTGGGGGGGGGAAGTTACTTGATCAGATGAAAAGTAGAGAATGAAAATAGATTTGTTAGATTGGTATTTATCAGCTTAGTGTTATTGTTGTAGTCTTAAGCGGGTTGATATCGCTAAAAGCATTACAAACAACGTTAGCCAGGTTTCGTAGTAAGAGACATTATGTTACATTATGTTATTCTAGTCAAGACCGATGGAGGCGGTCAAACTAGTAGGTCGCAGCTTGGTTAACGTAACCAAAGTAGTGTGTTTCTATAAGTACTGATTGAATTATATCACTTGATCTAAGTAACTAAGTGTCACTGGTTTAAATTCCATATGAAGCATCGTGTCTATCAGGATTTCTACCTAATATGATAGCTCTTTTATAGTAGAATTGGAGAATTCAAGTATCGAAAAACTCCACAAAATACTCATTGATTCATGAATCATATACATTTCTAGACTATTTAAACTATTCAAATATTATCCAAATTAATTTGGGACTGATTTCTAACAAACAAAATAATCATTCATCTCTTTAGTTCAAAAACAATATTTTCAAATCTTGCAACTAATATGATACAGTTTTTTTAATTAGATTTATGGAGATTAGTATTTTTCGCACACTGAAATCATCAATCAATAATTGTTAGACTAGCTTTAGAAATCTGGAAGCACTGGATGGCCGTCAAGTCCTGGATATGGGACTCATCAGTGGCAGTGCACATCCACGACTCCTGCACCTCACAGGACTTGAACCCAGGACCTTCAGTCTAGCGCGTGAACGCCTGACCTCTGGACTACTGGGGCCGGCATCCATCGGTGTTGATGTCTAACTCTGATAAATCTACAGATTTTGCGCTATCTCACCCATTTGTCTTTGGTAGTTACTGTCTACACCCGATAGAGTTGAGCTTCACTGGTCACGTCTTCTCACTAGAACTGCGAGAATTTCTTCACTAAGTAAGCACATTGTACGATATTTTCAATTAGACTTATGGAGATTAGTGTTTTTACACATTGAAATCGTCAGTTAGTCATTGTTAGACCGTACCAGGATGAAACGCTTATCCGGTGCAGCTTGTAACATTCACATCAAATAATAAGCCAACAATCTGAAAAATAGATTTTGTTTGCATTACACTGTGAACAATTTAATAATAGTTTTGTATGTTTAAACAATCTACTGTTCAACTAGATAATTGTTCACTTGTGTTCGTGTTGTTTATAAGAAAAAAGAAAAAAAAGACAGAGTTTTTGACCTAGTTTCCCGATATTGATAGAATCCTATAGAAAAAAAAAATAAGGTCAACTGAAATTTGGCATAAACAATCAAAATCAATTGTTCTTAAAAAATAAACAGTATTTTTTATTTAACTACTTCAAGTTATTTAGATCATGCATCAGTTAGTTGGATGTGTAGGTTAATGGATTTTATTCATATTTAAATATAACTGTAGTGTGGTGCGAGCTACTTCTAAGTAGTATATGACGTGAGTGTCAACGTAATGTCTGGCAACAGAAGATGGGGAAAGAACAAGAAAGAAAGAGTTAGAATACGATGGAATTTGTGTATGAAACGCATGAATAGTGACAATGGATTGATGTTTTGTAACAGGAACAGTCCAGTTCGATATGATGAACTAATATTTTGCAATTTAACGATTTACAATATGGTTTTCCGATTTTACTGAGTAACTCTGTAATTTTCGTTAAATACAATTCGGTTGCCCCACCTGTGTTCTCGTTCACTACAGTTGATCTATGTTTAATATACAAGTAAATAAAGTAGAGGATATTTTGTGACATTTGTTCAATGTAAAATTAGTCAATATCACATATTGACTTTAATTGAAATGATGATTGAAATTCAGGAAACATTGGACACCTGTTTCTTTCTAGTATAAGATGGTAGTGACGTTAGAGCAGTTCATCAGTATTGGTTATTTAAATAAAATAAACTGTTCATCCAAAGTCCTCTATAAGGAAGGCGGAAATCTGTTACAGTATATTTTTATTTTCTGTTGTATTGATACAGCCATTTCTTATAGACACAGAATGATTTGTTTTCTAGTAATTTTCAGCAGTTGATTAGTTTTTACAACAATTCTGTTTTTGATCATCGTTTAGGAATGATCGATTTTTTTGTACATTTACTTACTTATTTCATTGATTGATTGATTGATTTTTTAATACCATAATCGATAGTTTATTATCGATAACAAACGTGATCCTTTTAAAAAAGCATGATTTATTTGAGATGGTTAGGGTTTGAGAATAGAATCACTGTCTTAATAGATGTTTTCTGCTTATTTCAATAATCAATAACGCAATCTAATAAGTTGAAATTATTTAGTCCATGTTTAAGTGTTAAACTTAATTTGATGTGAAGATATTTTCGATTTAACTGTCTATAGTTTCAAATTGTTAATTTTATATTTTAGTGTGTAAAGTAAATTTGTCAGATCATCTTCTATTATAACTGGAATCAGTAATTAAGTGGATAACATGATGGTGTTTGAAACAAACAGTACTAGGATTTGATTTCCGTAGTGAACATTAAATCTGGGATGCACATAGATAAATCCATCTAACGGGTCTCAAGAAAATACAAGACCCCACGTCTGGAATTTCACTAATAGCCACATTCGATCGATTATATTCCAAATTGTATTACAGCATACGTATATATCAATCTAGAATGGTCGGATCTCAATCAAAAATTATCAACAACGAAATAATGCACACCATTTCAAATTGAATTTCATTTTATGTTGGTTTTAAATGTTCAAATTTCGTTTCAAAATTTATCATTTTGGTGAGAATATCGTAGGGAGTTTTGAAAGTAAAAATGTGTTTATTGCATGATTTAAACTCCATGTTTATCGTTTTAAAATTATGCTATGGAGGTTTATCCTTTTCATACTAATTGATGTTTTATCATTAAAATGTTGGCTTAATGTTTAGCTACTCATGAGTAGTTAAATAACATTCCCAATATATTTTAATCGTTTTAATTTAATTTAATTTCGTAGGCTTGTAGCAGGTATTTATGAATTCTTTGTTCAAATATTTTAATATTAATCTTATTTCACTCTCGGATTAACAATAAAATTCAACTATTTAAAAATTGAAGTGTTAACTGATATCTTCGTGATAAAAGGATTTTACACAATCGAAAGTTTTTTTCCCCTAGATTGGTTGTGTGGATCCTTCTGTTGATGTATAGCACTTCAAATGGTCAGTCTGTTTTGGCATATATGCGTCCCGTGCAGATTACCTCTCTATTGTCATTAAGTCACAGTTGTTTTAATCATAGATGGATAGTGGCTGGTAGCACAATCCAGGACTCGTGTTTAGTCTTACATGACACTTCTCAGTTGAATGGACCTCCATCCTACCGTAGATGTTCATTTCGGAACTCGAATTCAGTGCCGTTTGCTTCAAACATCATCATATTATGTACCCAGCTACTGAGTCCAAATAATCATTGGCTTTTGCAGCAGAGAAAATATTAATTCTTTTGTATTGACTGTTCGAATCTTCCCATTGATGTTTACGACTGAAATTGATTTATTATTGACCTGATTTTAAGGCTTTTTTCAGTTATTTAGTTTGGTATTTTATTTTATTCTACTTATTACAGTGACAGTTCTTTATATAACTAAGCAATAGTTACATACATGACCTGAGGTTTAATGAAATTTTATTTTCCAAATGTACTATTCACTATTTACAGACTTTGTAGAAGACTCCATTGGATAATGTCCGGTAAACTCTCGTTTAAATATTTACTGAAAATCACAATTCATGGAGATTATTTTAAGGTTATGTTGGGGACGTTAGATCCCCAGAACTCACTTGGAAAAGGTCCTAATTTCGGATTTTTTGTGTTTTCGCGCACAAGCTGCTCAGTTGACCTTGAGATAACATTTCCTACCCGGAAAATCCTTGACAGTCATTGGTTGATGGATTATTTTAGTACTCTGTTTCTGTGGCTCTCGCAATGGCGTTTCTATCATGTATAAATAAGCCTGATTTTTGTGCTTAGCAACTTCGATTTTTCTGGGTGCCTGTGACTGCATTCTCTCTTTATCTTATCAAGACTTTCTGATATTGTCAGCAGGGCCGGAGACAATGGATTAGAATAGCCTGTCGTGTCACTACATCATTTATCTACTCTTCGTTTACCGAGTAAGTGAACTCGTAATAGTTTCAAGCATATCAATTGACAAGCATATCAATTTATTGATATAGACGCCCGGTTATCTAAATCCCACCATTTTAAGACGGTTCAAAACTCAGTTTGCAAATGTTAGTTCAGTGGAAAGTTGAGTCTGAATATGAACTTACTAATTTATAACTTGACTTTTCATTAGACCTAAAGGTCTGCGGTTTAGCCCCATATGGTCATGGGCGTTAAAATAGTGAGGAGTCTCATATTAGGATGAAAAATTCTAACAAGTGCTCTCTGATCTTTAATAGTTTCTCAGTTGAAAATTACATGATTAATTCCAGTTTTAGCTTTTCCTTTTTTGCTAATCAGACTTTTACGCTTGTGAGAAATATACCTAGTTCTCAGGTCTGGGTTGGTTTTAGTGCAGTTACATGTTACAAGAACAACAAGCCTGATCTAAAATTGTAGACATACCATTATGTAACTACTTAAATAGTGTTTATACGGAGTAGGCCCATAGTGTTGGTCAATAGTGTGGTTTTATATTATATTAGAGAGTGCAGTAAAATAATATTTTTAAAATATAGCTAATAATTTTGCAAAATGACCATTCTTTCAGGACGAGTTATGTCGTCTATTTCTAGTTTCCGTGCATCGAACTTTGTCGGCCTCATACAGGTGTTCAACGGCCACTGAAAATATTCCTGGTTGTAGTATATTGGGCTTCAGGGATGATGTGGTCAGGAAGCTGTGGTGTGTCGCAAGTCTAGATTGATTATGATCACCACTGCAGACCAATTAGGTCTCAATTACCAGGTTAAATCCTTACGTGGAAAAGGAATTAGAATGAAAACTGGAGATTGTGATTATTATATATTTGTTGGCCATCTCTTGGTATCGAAATAGTACCGAGATCGTGCCAGAGTTCATGGGTGAGACTACCGTGCTTACGCGAGCAAGGTCAAGATCACAAACAACGAAAACAGTGTGTTTTTAGTACAAATGAACAAAATGGGGCAGTAAAACAATCACTAGTATAATCGGTTATAATCATAAGTTTGTCTATTACACCAGTCGCGTTCTTTTCATTAAAGTAGATTACTACAAAGCCATATCATTACATAACTACGAACAAAGATCAAACCAACCATTTGAAAATCATTCATTTAGTGAGGATACTTCTCCAAATGAATCAGATTGATTGAACTGTGATCAATTTAGTTCAGGATTCACTGACAGTGGTTGTGGGACACAAAATAATATAGCTAAAAAACTAGCTACTTTCGTTAATGATCTAATATTTGACGATTTAATACCCTGTGGTGACTCCAATTTTATGAAGAGAACACGATTAGTTTAATAGAAACACTCATTATTATAACCAGTTGTATCAGTGATTGTTTTAGTGAACTCCTTATTTATTCGTACTCTGTACGCCCAAACTTTCCTTTTGGGTTGCTGCCATTTTGGTTATACTGCTCGTTGTAGCTTCAGTATTCTTTCTGCCTCACGAGATAGCCATAGAATATACGCCCTTTTCTTGATTATATCTTCTTCTATGTCTTTGGTTCACGACGAGATTATTATTAGTGGCGGGAACGTAAATGGTCTGTAGTGGTGTTCATAGTCAACTTCAACTCGACCCACTACAACCGAACACCGAAAAATATGTGGAAACGTTTGTGATAAATAGGTCCCTAAAATAAATAGTTCTGTAAGTCTTTGAATTTGAGTATAACTTCATTAGTTTTACTGGGCACACCCTATCCGAAGACGCTCAACCACACATGTCTACCAAATCACTATTGGGTATGCCGCGATACACGTCCCTTCGCGGCAAATAACCAGATTCGGAAACTCAATTCATAACATGCAAACTTGAAATTCCTACATTTCTGAGTACTAGTTTAACGTGGTTTGCTATTTTCGATTAGAAAAGTGTGTAGGATCCATTTCGAAAGGCTTTGTTTGGGAAAATCCCTTCATGTATACATTTGTAATATGTTCTTGTCGATCCTTTCAGTTCGACATTTTGGTAATCTATTCAATTCCATTTTGGGATGATAATATTTATATTTTATTATAGTTTCTATCTTATGTTTCTTAACTGAGTTTCAATGTTTCTTTCCGAACTATGTCATGTTGTTTAAGCTGATACTTAATTGTGGCGACAGCTATATTGATTTTGTTCCTTTGGCGGTTGGAGTACTAACACAGACTGGAAGTGTGCAATTTGGATTGGAAATTGGAGCACTTTTCCAGAATTGGAAACACTCTATGTTATTATTGAAGGAATAACAGTCGTAATATTGTTTAGGTAATGATGTATATTTATATTTATGATTAATAATAGAACCGTTACTTAACCAGATTCACTTGTTTTGGATTTCAACTGAGCAAGACGCGTATCTAAACTTCCTGATCAGTTACTCCTAAATTCAAACCTCAGTTTGGATTCTACAAGGTTTTCAAGACGAAAGCGTTGTCAAACCCTGGAAACCCCGTGGAATCTTCGTGTGCTTGCTGACTAATAATGATCAGGAACCTGTAACATCTGTGGCAAGTGGGTTTATCAATCAACCTTCATGTGCAATACAGCCTAGAATGCCTGGAGGCTATTCTGTTTGTGATGTTACAACTAAATTGGATAACTATAACCTCCGGATAAGATTTAAAGAATGATGAAGGTCACAAATCAGATTCTGGAACCAACTTCGCTATCACTCGCTAAGGTGACGTCGGTAGGATGCACTTGTTTCCCACCACGAAGGGCCCAGCTAATAATGTGGAAGAAGGTGATGTGTGTATCAGTGGGTGTAGTACATTTCATCTATTTTAGAACGAAACACTAGAAACTAAGATATGGTATGACTGAATAAAATCAGTATGTTTATAACTTCAGCCTTTGGTAAAATTGCGATCATACTGAAGATATCTCGTGTTGGAGTAGTGCTAGTAGCAGTAGGTGGGCCTATCTAGAGGAGGAAAGAACAAGAGAAAAAGTGAGCCAAAGACTCAGTAGGTAAGTAGAATGCACTTACTGTTAATAGAGAAAACAATTAGAAATAGCGCATATTTGAGATTAAGAGAAACTGATAATCGGTAGCTTAAGGATTTGAGTGCGTAACCTGTATACTCCTTAAATTTTGTGTCACAGAATTTGACGCAACAAAACATTCAAGGTCCCACTCTAGGCCAACTTGATCCAGGTTTGGAATGAGCCTGTTGCAAATTCAAGTCTTACAAATCTCTTTCAAGGTTTAATAACCTACTACATAGATCTCACCACTCTTGTAATCCCAGTATTTTATGTTTATTACCCTCATCAACATCAAATCAGATTTTGTTCTTTTCAATGCTTGAATGTTGAATCTTCACTCAGAGGCTGAATCGTTCTTCACCTTTTTATTATCTAGAAAGATGACTCAAATGTAAAGAAAGGTTGCCGAGGGTCTAAAAAGTAGTGTAAATTGAGCACTGAAAAGAACAGCAGCAACATATGGAACTACACTCAGAAAAATGATGCAAAATCAGGAATTACTAAGTTTGTACGTATCTGTATTTGGGTTAAAATTAATTTTTTAATGCTACTGATCTTTGATGGGAGAGATAATCTAGGAGTCTTCGCGTACATGCTATCGTGTGTGTCTTGGATTAAACGTTTCTCAGCATTTTTTGAGTTTTTCAATTTCGCTAGTATCTTTGTATTCCAAAACCCTTTGGCTCATACACTGCATCAAACTTTATTAGCTTATCCAAAGGCCTAAGCTCCGTTTGTGAGGCTCCTAAAGAAAACCGAATGAGGAAGTAAAGGCAGCAATGGCTGAGGAAACTCCGTTTGAATTCAAGAAACATAGAAATTAAGCATCAGCCTTTTTTCTGTCGCTGTGGAAACTATATGGTATTTCGCCTAGATGTCTCCGATGACGAAAAATTCTTATAAATTCACACTTTTGTGATCGACAAATGGTCTAATGTTCACCTAAATTTATATCTCCTTGTTTAGCTTTCACTCAAGTTAACATAACGTGAAGTGCCGCCTACATTTACGCCATATATTTTTATTGTTACCATAATGGCCCTTAAATTCGCCTTTACTGCAAAAAATAGGTATTGGTGAGAATGATAACTGATGTAGAATAAAAAAATTATTTGGCACAAACATGTACATTTCAAAGATACTGACAGATCTCCGCTGTAACCGATAAGTTCTATCATAATAGTTCCGGCTCTGGGACGGTCTAAACACAAAAGCTGAAAGTGATGAAGAAGAGGTATGTAACAAAAGAATATAAAAAAGGATAGTCAGCGTTGATCGTCTCAAACCATCACACGTCAGTGACAGTTCCCTACCCGATAAATCGAGTTTCACTACTATACCCGTCCGATTCACTAGCAGGATTCATGTTTCTCCTTTGGATCGCACGCTAGGTACCTCAGAAAGTTCGTTCTCACATCCCACTCAGAAGCACATATCACCTGCGCTATCTAAGGATGAGACTCCGGTCTCACGTCCAGATACTCAAACCACGCTGACCTTGCATTCGGATGAGATTGCAGTCTCACGAGGTACGAGCTATACTACCGTCTCACGTTCCGGTCACTAGTTACAACTATCTGCACGCTTAAGCGACAAGCCTCAGTGAGCAACGCATAGGGATTAGGATTCTATCCCTTACTACATGCTTGCTACACCTTTTCGTCCTGAGCTCACACCTCCGACCTTTTCCTTGTTGGTACGGTCGACTTCAGTCAATCTTGGTGAAAGCTGGCCTGATCAGCGACGCTCTTGTCAATGGAATAAGTCGACATTTTGGTTTCGAATATGTGTGGTGTACGTATGGCCCCGAACTGGTCACTATGGTCACTTCTGGTTTCTTGGCTTAATATAGTCCCGTCCTATGTCCGCAGCGTTTCCTGGCCCGAGCGATTACGAGCGCAAGCTTCAGATTCTGTGCAAATCGCTCTAGTGTAGTAAGCCAACTTAAGCAGAAAATATGGGACGCTACTCCTGGTACCATCCTTCGTAAAAGACCTTCGGGGACAACTCGAGGATCAACGATCGTTTCCTGTTCGTCCACCCTTCCGTCCTACAATCGCGCGTTTGCCGATCAGTCCCAAGAACAAAATCACTATGGATCCAAAGTGTAAACTATTTCTAGAGGTAGGCTGCTGTAGTAATCTAATTTTATGAAGAGAACGCGACTGGTGTAATGGAAACACTTATTATTATATCCATTTGTACCAGTAATAGTTCTGTTGAACTTCTTTGCTTATTGCTATATGTACGTGCAAACTTTCTGTTTATGTTGCTGCCATTTTGGGTCCATTGTTTCTGTAATTTCGCCCCTCTTTTCTGGCATGATCTCGGCACTCTTTCGATACCACGAAATCGCCAGAAAATATATTCTTTACAATGGAATGTCTCTTCTTCTCTGTGACAGGCACGTAATTGGATTGTAGTGGTGATCATAGTCAACTGCAGCTCGCATCGCTACAGAAGGCTGAGGGCAGGGCTTGTTGGTGAATGCTAGTAGGCTCCATTATAGGTAACAGGGGTAAATAAGTAAGTAAGTCAGTTAGATAGAGTATACTAGCCAATTACAATAGAGGTTGAGTTGATCAATAATCTTGTTAGTTCTCAAAATTTTCTTAAATAAGTGTTTATTTACACTAGAAGTAGACTACTTAGAGTTCGCTGACATGCATACTTTGTGATCTGTTTCCTTCATGAAAGCACGACTGTTGAGATCTGTTTATTTTCCCAAGGCTGGCTATCGTATACCACCCCTAGGCAAGATTAATCGTCCATCCCAGTTCTTGATTACAATATGGGTCTCACGACTATATGTCAGCTGGAGCCTGCACATGCTCATTAGGCGAATCTACAAGAAGTCATGTGAATGGTGTAGTTTTTAATTTTCCGATACATGCTGCCTGGTTCATTATGATGAATGATTGTTATTGCAGTATGTATTCAGACAGACCGTTATATAATAGTCATAGATAAACAAGACTTGAAAACCTTGATAAACTACCGTGCGACAGATTTCTAGGGTTAAGTAACTCTGTGGTACATAACTAGAGCATTAGATGCCAGCGCACTGACTCTGTTCGAAAAGTCAGTGATGTGTTGATACAACTTCGAAAAATCTCAATTAAGTTTAGACTCAGCATAATAATTTTGCCATATGAAAAGAGGTTGGATGAGGTATCATTCATTCGTTGTCATTACTCCTGTTACCACAGTGGAGCATAGGCCACCGACCAGTATTCTACAACCTACTCTGTCCTAAGTTTCTCTTGCCAGTCCCGTCCAATTTTTGTTTATTCTTCTCATATCCTTCTCTATAGCTCTGCGTAATTCGTTCCTTGGCCTTCTTTTCATTTTTCCTTAAGGGTTCCATGTGAGGGCATGTTTTTTTGTGACGCAGTCGGGTGATTGCCATAATGTGCATTCTAGCCACTTCTAACGCTTCTTCCTGATCTCTTGCTCAGTTGGAATCTGGTTTGTCCTTCACCATGGTGTCTGGCCAACAAATCCGAAGTATTTTGAGAAGAAAACTGTTAATGAATGCTTGTATTTTCTGGATAATTTCTTTGGCAGTTCTCCAAGTTCCCGCCCCATAAAGTAGTACTGTTGGATTTCGGATTTGGTTGACAGTTGTTTGAAGTTCCAAATGTTCTTTAGTTGTAGAAATGCTCTCATCTTTTTACCGATGCGCGCCTTCACATTTGCACTAGATCCACCTTACCCGTCAGTGATGCTGCCTAGATATGTAAAGGTGTTAACGTCCTCCGAAGCATCTCCATCAAGAGTGATTTGTTTGGCGCATGTTGTGTTGTGTCGTAGAATCTTGCTTTTCCCTTTGTGTATGTTGAGACCTGTTGCTACTGAGGCTGCTGCTACGCTGGTCGTCTCCTCTTTCATTCTTGGTTGTGTTCATGAGGGAAGAGCCAGGTCATCTGTGAAGTCCAGATCGTCCAGCTGCGTCCTCGCAGTCCACTGGATACCGTGCTTCCCTCCAGATGTTGACGTCTTTATAATCCAGCAGATCTCCCGGATAAAGGGAAAGGGTGAGGGTAAGCAACCTTGCCTCACACCGGTCTTCACCTAGAACGAGTCTGCCAGCAGTCTATCGTAAGAGTTCTGCATTATGATGACTCTCTTCTCAACACATTATCAAATGCTTTCTCGTAGTCGATGAAGTCGATCTAGAGTGGTGAGTTCCATTCAGTTGATTGTTCCACAATAATACCTAATGTTGCGATTTGGTCGGTACACGATCGATCCTTACGAAATCCAGCCTGCTGGTTTCGAAGTTTGGCGTCTATGAAATCCTTCATTCTGTTTAACAATACCCTTTTGAAGACTTTGCCTGGTATTGAGAGGAGAGTGATGCTTTCGTAGTCCTCACACTTGCCGAGATCACCTTTCTTTGGTATTTTGATCAGGTATCCTTCTTTCCAATCTGATGGTACTTGTTCTTCATCCCAAATCTTGTTGAAGAGAATGTGGAATATTTTGCAGTTGCTGCTACCACAAGGCGGTGAATGTGATTTAGTTATAGTTTTTAAATAACTTTCTGACTAATTCGTTTTTGATATACCTTCATGTTTAATGTCTTCCGAAATAGAATTTATGAGGACACTGGGAAATTTGCAAGCCAGGACAAAGCACTAGTCAGTCGACTATCAGCTCCCCTACCGAAAAATAAACTAATCGAACTCATCACCCCCAAAACATGAATACAGTTCCATCTGTCGGCAGATCCTGAATAAATTCCGAGGCACCATCATGTAAATTCTCTTATCCTTCCGTTTAAATGTAGTTGAATTATCTATCATATCTTTCTGCAAACATCTTACTACTTGGGAAATGAACATGGACCTTGCCATTTTATTTATTACCTCGATAAGGCATACAAGTCGTTAGACTGATTGCTAGTTGCAGTTGACTACGGGTAGGATGGATTTTCATTAAGTTAACAAATGCCTCGAACACACTCATTGTGATTTCTTCTGTACCCCGCCTAGTAATGTGTTATGTATAGAACCCGCTTATTAAAGTACGATGAGCTAGACCAGTTTACTCTTCCATACCGATACTTATACGATGATATTTAAAACAAAAATTTGTTAGGCAGGACAGTTCTGTTATATATTTTCATAGGTTAATATGAACAAGGAAGTCAGATAATAAGTTGGGGTACAACAGAATGTAGTATTAACACTTGAGTGAGTGGACAGCTGATGAAAAATTCCAGTACTGCATTTGTGGTCGCGTAACTGTACATAGAGGCAGTAAGGAGTAGTTTGTGGGGCATGAGTTAATAAAACAGATTTCTTATCCAGATATTTAGGTGACTGTCAGCTCAACAGATAGAGCACGAATATCACCGAATCTGTCGGCGATTTATGGTTGATATCGTTTCTGTTTTCGAATTTCTTGCAAGAGGATGGTTATGTATCATTCAGTTGGCGTTTATTGTGTGCTCTGACTGGCAATTCAGAATCAGATCTAAAAAATTACTCTTAAACCATGCGGTTTGCTTTTTTGGCAAAACGTACAATTGAAAACAAGATACATTATCTTAAACTTGTGCCATCTAATGCGCATCCTCCTACATGTATATAGTGAGTTTCAGCAGTCTGAAAGGCACAAGAATATGTTCTTCATATCTATTGGGATTCATTCAAGGCTGTTTCGAATTCTGCTCATTTCATTAATGGCTTACACAGTTTGATGCACCTAAACACATAAGTAAGATATAAGAAATAAGTAATTACTGATGAATAAATCTGTTCACAGCAGTTCAGAAGGATGGCAGTTCCAAACTCACTAAGTGTCTGACATCTTTCACCTCCAATAAGATTAGCTACAGAAATTATCAATCACCAGAATCGCATTGTGCTATTCTTGTTTCCATGATTTTCTTATCCGAATATATTAGGCTCACCGGAGAAACTAGTCAACCTATGCTTTACTGAAAATTCTACTGAGTAACAACCAGACTGATATTAACACTAGAAAAGAAGAAATACTGTCGATGTTATTAGCAACGACTTAGATGGTTTTTAGATATCAACAGTCTATGTATATATCTGTAAACTGGAAAACGATGCTAGTCTATACACAAACAAACTCCCTCTGGAACCTCAAAAACTAGAATGAACGGTGCCAATTAGTCCTGTCAAGGTCGTGTGTGAGAAAGCGCGGTTAGTTTGTAAGTGGTTTGCTTTTCTACGTTGTGGTCACAATCAGTATCAAGCCTTTCATGTGAGTCTTTAGATTTTTAATTCAAAATTTTAAAAACGAAATCATTCTGTGTTGATGTAAAATACCATTATCAGTCCAAACACTGAACATTCATTTCTTACTTTTAAGGTTGGAAGGGATATTTTCAGTTTATTGAAATCGTCTGAAGATAGAAACGTAGAGCGTTCTGGATAAGTATTTAAAGTATAGCATTAAACTCGGAAGAGTGAGAGAAACTCGAGTTTCTAAGTAGGCACATTGAAATGAACTCCTATCCGATGGTTTATATGAGATCATTGTGTCGCACAAGATTTCAACCCAATCAAAAAACATTAAGGTGCTACTTGTCTAATCATATTAATTTCCATCAATCCTCTATTATTTTTCAACGAAAAAATATTGTTGAGATTTTACTCAGTTGACGGACTCACTGAACTCTTGAGGGATTGGTTTTCGGACTACGTTAAACAAGTGTCTGATATAAATAAAGAAACATGCCAGTTTAATGAAAATTTTGACAAAATAGGCTCCAGAAAACGGTTTTTTCCCAGTTTAAAATGATGACTTCACAATTACTCTCAAACAGTGTTCACAAGTCCAGAATCAGTAACAACAAGCTGTCAGCGGACTGCTAACCTTTGCGTCGGGTGATAAAACGTATGGTCTTAAAGCGTCATCGTCTGGTATTGTGGATATATTATGGAGGAAATTTCGACAATCAAGATACTTTGATAACTATCACCAACCCATGTCTTCAAATCGTTTGTCCGTATCACGTGAATAAAATTGTTAATAAAAAATATTTTGGGCTTTTAAAGTATTGATATTTTGATAAGTAACATGTGAAAAGTAGTTTTTAGGCTTTTAGTCACTCTTATAGTCCATTCAGTAGATAGCGGTTTTGGAGTGGTCCACGCGTTATTTTCGTTTTGTATAGTCTACGGTATCTTACGGCCACAGTAGTGTTAAAATCTTCAATACAGTCCAAATAGCTTCTTAAAGCACTTTCATAGATAGTGTACGAACAGTTTTTTTTTTAATTTCCCTAGTTATCTTTGTGTACTTATTCATAATATTCCTAAGTTCTAGTTAGTGATATTAAAATATCCTCTTATTACGATAAAGAAAAGATTAGTAGGATTATGAAAAGAAATATCTTGTACCTAATACAGTCTTATTCAGTATTCAAATAGTATGTAGATGGTTTTAATCTTGGAAAAACAGGTATTTATTGTCGCTTCTAACTTCGAAATACCAAAGATCAAGTTGTTATAGAGGATTAAAGGTGTTGCTTAATAAGAACCGATTTCTATTTGTGAAAAAATTGGTTTTTTCTGCTAAAAGTCTGTTCAATGAGATTTGGCGCCAGTTATCTTAGTCTAGACTGTACTGGCTATTCTTGGTTTTACTATCCCCAGTATTCTAATTGCCTTCCGAGGATCTTTTGTTAGTCGTTTTCTTACATCGTGCTAAAGTCTTTTATTCACAATCCTTAGGTTTAGCTTCTCTTTTAGTTCATTCTACCAGTATACATGAGCAATTTATTTTCGTCTTTACAGTTTCATGTTCAGTGATCAGTAGCACTAAAAGATGCATATGGGTTACAAATACCTTACACCTTTGTAAATTAGTTTCAAACAGTAGGTTATTGGTCAGATGGTGAGGGCTTTTTTATCGAACGTAGGTCAATGAAATCAGGATCTGTAAAAATCAGGATTATTTTTAACCTTTTTTTCAACTAAATAAATCCACATTCACCCAATTGTTTCTTATTTCCGTTGAGTTTTGCGTATGTTCGTATGTTTTTTCCAAATAGATTTTTGTTGGAAGGTGATTAAAGCGAGCTCAAACGCATGTGAAATCGGTCATTAAGTATCAGTTATCAGTTTAGAAAAGAAATTATTATTTCTTTCTATCAAATATCACTGTTGCATCAGACTGGTTTCTGTCTAAGTTTAAGCAGCTAGACATTATCTCCAAATCCTACTCAATGTTTATAGCTATGGTAAAATAATGGGTAATTGTTCACTGTGTTATATTTGTTTTGCCTTTAGATTATTTTAATCGTAACAGGTTTACAGCTTCCATAGTTTTTGTTGTTGCTGGCTAATCAGTAAGAGACATGGTTTAATTTACCTTCGGAAAATGAATACTGATTTCTTTAATCATTTATGACATTTTAACTGTGAAACATAGTTGAAGCTAAAACTGGGGTGTAATTTTGTCTTAGTATGATATTTTGCCAAGAAACCGTTTTAATAAAGGCATAGTTGACAAACAGCAAATTAACTGACGGATGATTTCAGTTAAAATAATTATTATTTAAACACATAAACATCGGCACAGAGAAGCAGTTAAATATTTATGCAACATTTGTAAGTGTGCTGGAATGTAGCCTTGGTGCCCACACCGAGATAAGTGGTTTTGTTAGATGACCACTCTTCGAGCCTTTGACCCGAAAGTCTAATGCACAATTCAGTGGAGCAACATCAGGAGATGCAGCCCCATGGTAGCCGGCGGCCAGCAATAGGTTCATACGCCATTTGTTTCTTCAGGATCCTGGAGTTTTCCTTTTTAGATGGATTCTGTTTCTACCAATTCGTTTAAAGCTCCGGACACTTGCTTTTCATTGTTTTGATTTCACAAACAACACTCCCTCTACGAAAAGGCACTGAGTAGGACTTTCTTGGCAGTAGACATACACGCATAATCATGTGAGAGCATTTGAAGAGAGTGCATTCTCCCTACTCTCGGCTGTATCAGGGCATTCGGGGCATATTGATGGTGATATTAGTCAAAGACGTTTTTAACTTCATTTCCAAAGTTAAAAATATCTTACTAGATGTCGTATCTTTATTTACCAACGTGCCACAAGTCGAAACGACTGAGTTTATATGTGCGCGAATATCCGAAAACCAAATTAACATTGGAATCCGTGAGGATAATATGAAAGAATTTTTCTTAAGGTGTACGCTGAACGTTCACTTTTTCCCCAAAAATAAACAAATAAATGGAGTAGCCATGGTCTCACCTCTGGGCCCAATTTTAGCTGATTTCTTTCTATTAAAGTTAGAAAATAGATGCTTTAGTGAGGCTATCAAGAAACTAGACCTATATTGTCGCTACATCGACAACACTTCGTCGCTGATCAGAGTACCAGTAAAGAAGATCTAGAATAGTTCGACAGGGTACATCCGGCAATCACTCTGCCTGTAGACCCTCCAGGGCTCCTGCCGGTCGCAAGTCTGGATAAAGGAGGAGAGTTGGGCTTGGGGTTGGCGACACCATTTTGTAGAAAAGTAACTCGCTAAAAAACAATAGCAAGAAAAAGTGGTTTAAACCATTTAAACTCTGCTCTGGGAGTTAGGTTTTCATTTAGAAGAGTTATGACATCTTATGACGAAAGCCTAATTCCTTCGAAAGTCACGAGGTTGATGCCCCTTCTGACAACCGGAGCCCTTCCGCGGTGTGGGCAGCCGGGAAGTAACATCCGCCCTCATACCCACAAAAGCACACGAGACCAAATCGATCACAATCAAATCCTTTCTATACCTCTCAATAACTATTGTTCCCACGACCGACCCTTCTTTCGATCGTTTATCATCTCGCGCCAATGAAGCAAACGGTCTCCTGAAACCCCGCTCTAAACTACATATTGGAACTTTTATTGTTCTAAGCTTGTGCCAAATAGGGCAACAGGCTTCATTAACTAGAACTCTGGAATCCCGGGCGATCGATGTATATTGCATCTCCGAAACGTGCATACAAGATCCGAGTAAAATCATCAATTCGGTCTCACCTAGTGCAGGTAGAGACAACAAGGTTTACGCTTCGTGGTTCTGGAAGCCTTGATGCCGCTTTTCGTAGCCTCGCCGGCGTAGGTATATATTATTAAGTCCTAGGGCAGAACAAGCTCTCTTAAACTGGATCCCGATAGACAGTCGCCTATGCGCTGTCCGACTAAACGAGACGGTACGTACTTAAAAGGAAAGGGACACTCGCCCTTGCCTCTTCGTTGTATCTGTCTACGCTCCCACTGACTGCACTTCAGACGACATGAAAGATAAGTTTCATAGAAACCTCTTTAATTTTCTCCAAAATGATAAGCGCTCTGATATAGTAATGATGGTTGGTGACTTGAATGCTCAAGTAGGTAGACTCAGTGAAAAGGACAGACACCTGGGCGGATCATATAGCGCCGCGGCTAATCGGACAGATAATGGCGACCTTCTGCAGCAGCTATGCTCAGAGTAAACATTTCTTGACCTGGCGACCCCCAAAGTCGTCTCAACGTTGAATCCAACTAGATTACATTGCCATCAGTCACCAATGGAGAGGCTCTATTGAAGACTGTCGCTCATTCTGCAGCACTTGTTTAGATTCAAACCATACTCTAGTGCGAGCTCCTATTTGTTTGCGGCCTACTAAGCGTAGGAAAGGCACCGCAAAGAGACTTCTTAGGGTTGTGTACTTAATGATTACAAAGCTAAGAATATATTTCAGGAACAATTAGGAAAAAAGTTAGGCAGCCATGTAAGTGATGCCCATCCCGAGACAGCTTGGAATGATATCCAGAAAGCTGTGGAAACAGCAGTGATATCTGCTAGTAAGGTAAACCATAAGGCTATAATGAAGCCGTGGATCTCAGTAGCATCTAGAGAACTGATGGATGCTCAAAAGCTCATCCCGTTTGGCTCTGATTACGATGAGGAGCGGAGTCAGCTTAGGCGCAGGCAGATTAAAAGCCCACGCAATGATCGCAAACAGTGGTGGGTAGCGAAAGCAAGGGAGATGGAAAAGGCAACAGCGATAGGCAACAGTAGACAGCTGTTCAGACTTATCAAGGAAACCGGTATTAGGAATCTGACTGTAGGTGAGACTATTTCGGGAAAGGATAGTCTCATTATTCATTCTCAATCCAAGAGATTGGACCGATGGTCCGAGCACTTCAGGAATCAGTTCAACTTGCCTTTAACCACACTTTGGTTACCCACGATTTCCAGTCATCCTGAATGGCAAATCAACTTCATGAAGTTGAGAAAGCTACAGGGGATCTAAAACGAGGGAAAGCTGCTGGTCATGATAGATTGACCCCTGAGATTTTTAAGGATGGTGGTCCAGTTTTAGCAGTTAGATTGACTGAGATCTTTGGTAGAATCTGGGAACTGGACGTAATCCCATCTGACTGGTCTCAATCACTAATTGTCCCAATCTACAAGAAAGGACAAAACTCCTCTTGTGACAATCACAGGGGAATAAGTCTAACTAATATAGTTTCTAAATTGTTAGCCACGGTTATCTTTAGACGCCTAAGTAGAGCTCGTGAAGAGCAGACTAGAGAAAACCAAGCTGGTTTTCGATCTGAACGTGGCTGTATAGACCACATTTTAACATTACAACAGTTTCTAGAACACCCACACATATGGGCGTTTGACAATAGTTGTATTGCTACACCTTAAGGCGGGATTTAACTGAGTAGATCGTGAGGTTCTGTGGCAGTGTCTGTCATAAAAAGGTGTACTAGAGAAGTACATTAATCCTATAATGCAGTGTGACAACCTGAACTGATCTACGTACGTACGAAGTTCTACGTTGTAACTGACTGACTGACTGACTGACTGACTGAAGTTCAAAGTCTAAATCTGATCCCAGGTACTTTCGTTTGAGCGACCGGGTAGTATCATCGACCTTGATCACACTTAAGTTGTAGCTCATACTCATTCTAATTAAATTTACATATCTTATTGTTGGATTCTTCTAAAATTCACTTTTTTTTTCTATTACTATCACTATACTTTATAGTTTAAAACAACAATATTTTCTAAACAACAACTGCAGCAACAATAACATTGGACTCTATAAACAGATTGTTCAATTCTTAATGGTATTACTATCATCATTTAATTTATTATCCAAAAGTTCAAATCATCTTTTACGATGTACATTTTCAAAATCAGCAATAAATTTTACTTTATTTAATCGACGTAATCCATTCACTACTCGTGATTCTTTCAAACGACGTACATATTTATATTATACATTATCACTTGGTATAATTATGACTGGTTTCGGTTATGCTTCTGTTCCATTATATCGAGTGTATTGTAGTGTAAGTAAATTCAAGCTTATTTATTTATTGATTTAATTTTTTGAAATATATTTTTTTTTTCATACGAAATAATTAATTTAAATGAAATTACTTATTTGTAAATAATAGGGACAGTTACAATTTAGTACTGATTTTTCAATCAAGGATAAAATGCATTATAAATTCATTTATTAAATATATTGATTTATTCTTATCTGCTACTGCTACTGGGGATCGGTAAAGCAAGGACTGCATTTCTACAATTGAAAAACATCTGGAACTCCAAACAAATATCAATCAACACCAAAATCAGGATTTTCATTATAAATGTCAAGACAGTTCTACTGTATGGAGTGGAAACTTGGAGAACTATGAAAGGCATCATCCAGAAGATATAAGTTGTCTTCTCAACATACTTCGGATTCGTTGGCCAGACACTATCAGCAACAACCTACTGTGGGAGAAAACAAACCAGATTCCAGTGGAGGAGGAAATCAAGAAGAACCACTGGAAGTGGATAAGACACACACTGAGAAAAGCACCGAACTGCATCACAAGACAAGCCCTCATTTGGAACCTTCAAGGTCAAAGGGAAAGAGGACGGCCAAGGAAATAGAGAAAGATATGAGAGGCATGAACAAAAACTGGAAAGAACTGGAAAGGGAAGAGTTGGTTGGAGAAAACTGGTGGGTGGCCTTTGCTCTATTGGGGGTAGCAGGCGTAAGTAAGTAAGCTACTGCTACCCATTTCAACATTAGTGTGGGCATGATGTTATGTCACCAAAAGTAGTGGCCACATTAAAATTTAATCAATATAATTCGATTTGAACTTGTAGGACTATAAAAAAATATGACATTGATATTACTAGTCAATCATTAGTTAGTTGTCAATATTTCAATCCTGTAGAGTTGGTCAGTCTCAACTTGAATAGCTGAGCGGTAACTTATTAGACTATGAAAGTGAGTAGCAATGGTTTGAATCCCATACAGAGCATAATTAACTGGAACATTTTAGATAAACTTTATCAGTGGGTTTCCTGTTAACTTCTCCTAACCACCAAACAACAAATTGCTGTTCTGTGCAAAAATATATTTACAGTTTATCAATCATTAAGTTAACTGTTTCGGGTATTTGTTTATCTCTTAGTTTGTTCTAATACATTTTGTTTTGTTAGACCAGACTTTTTATACCATATGTGGTTAACAAGTATAGTTTCTGGGTGGTTACACGAACATTTCATTAACAATTGCTAATTCTTAAGAGTTTGCTCATTACTCCATTGTTAATATTCATGACTAAAATAAAATCAATCTTTGTTTGCATATGTATATCACGAGGGAATACTTCGATGTTGTAGTTCCTAGTATATTTGAATTGCGGCTAGCACTTCCTAGATTCTATTCATACCCACATTCTAAATACACTTAAAAATATCAGTGGGTAATCCTTAAGTTTGCTTTTTTAATCCAAATTAGTATAGGCATATGATGTGCTCACTGTAAATTGGTTTTAATGAGACTATTCCCTGAGTTCTAATGAAAAGCCTTGATTAGTAGAGTTCATTCAGGTTGTGGTTACCTAGCAGTAACGTTGGTGGTTAACCAATATGTCAAATCGATTGAAATTATATATGTAAATCATTAGATATTAACTTGGCAGTCTAAAGACTAAGTGCTCGTTGAAAGACAAATTTTCTAATGGTGGGGTCGTGGGCATGTCCCATACTTAAGCTTGTTGCCCCCCTCCGACTAACTGTTACCTGAGCACACCTCTTCAGCTTTTGCCAATTACTATTCATGTTCTTGATATCTGCTTCTTATTCCCGGCTTTACGTTCTTCAGTCTTTCTTTTTTCTTTTCACCCTGAGTATACCAAGTTAAGGCTTGTTTTGAGATACGGTTTAATGATTTCCGCAATGTGTATCCTATGCACCTCCAGCGTCTTTCTAATCTCAATCGGTAAATTAATTGTTTTCTGCTGCAGTAGATCATTATTGATGGTGTTTAGCCAACAGATATGGAGTATTTTGTGTAGATAGTTGTTTATAAATATTTGTACTGTTTTGATGATTTCAGTTGTTCTTCCAGTTTCAGAATCATAGAACTGTTCTAACGTTAGTTTTGAAAAATTTGAATTTGGTTTCGGTCCCAGATACTCTTCTGACATAGGAATACCGCCTCTGCTTTGAAATCTGCATCAGATCTTCCTTATTTATCAATGATACTGCCCAGGTGTGTAAAACCTTCCACATCTTACAGAGCTTCGCTATCAAGCATGGTTTGGTTGGCGCTCTCTGTGTATTTAAGGACCTTAAGTTTTTACTTGTGAATGTTAAGGCTTATTTCTTCGGAAGCCAATGATACAATTTCTGTCTTCATTTAACTTTGTTGCTATGTATGCATTAAAAGGGCTAGGTCCTTTATGAAGTCCAAATCATTTTGCATTCCTTCTCCTGAGGTATCGAGGTTTTCATAATCTAGTCAACAATCAGAAGAACGAGGAAGGATGCAAGTACGCAGCTATGTCTGAGAGTGTCTATCACTTGGAATGCATTTGTGAGCTTCCGTTTATGCACGACTTTGCAATGCAGTCCCTCTTAAGAGCTTCATATTTTGATAACGATTTCCCCACGTACTTTACAGCGTCGAAGAATATTCCACAAGTTTTCCTGTTTATTCTGTCGAGTTTCTCAAACTCTAGGGAGTTGATATATAGTGATGAGCTCCATTCAATTGGTTCTTCAATGATGATTCGCAGTATCGCGATTTAGTCAGGACATGACCTATCCTTATGAAATCCAGCTTTTTGATCTGGGAGATAGATGTCCACAGGATCTTTTATACGGTCCAGTTCTAAATCTTCTTGAATAGAACATGGAACATCTTTGCATTTACTTCTACATCTGACTTCAGTACTTCGGCTGGTATGGTGTCTGATCTTGTTGCTTCACTACCCTTGATTTGTCCGATAGTGTTGCTGATTTCTGCTGTTGTTGATAGGGTATCATTTATAGGGATGTCTGTGTGGGCTGCTTGGATTTCTGATGGGTTCAGTGCAGATGGTTTATTCAATAGCCCTTCAAGGTGCTCTGCCCGCCTGTTCTGCTACTCTTGAACCTCAGTGATTCATCTATCTTCTTTGTTCTTGACTGGTCTTTTGGGTTAACGCTATTTTTCGGCAAGCTTCTTGTTTGTAATACATGGCTCTCTCATGTTTTCTTTTCTTACAGGCTTTTCTGCTTTTGTTGCTGGGTCTTCTACATATTTCCTCTTGTTAGCTTTAGTTCGCTTCCTCACTCTTGTATTTACTTCTGTATATTCAACCTATGCCTTAGCTTTCTCTGCTCTTTTTTGCTATTGTTAATTGTTGTTTTTCCGTTGATGAACTTTCCTAGGTTGTCTATATAGGCCCATGAATCACTCTAGTGCTTGTTGAGGTCCATCATCTGGCGCGTTATGATTATTGCTTCTTTATTCTCTTTCCATTTGTTCTCCTTGGTAGTTTCCTCCTCTTTTCACAGATTTTGTAGGGTTTGAAACTTGGTGCTGAGAGCTATCTTAAAGTTGCTAATTTCTTTGGCATCTCGTGGGATGTATTAAACTTTTGTTACACTGTTTTTACAATTGTTCAATACTTGTTTAGCTTTAGTCCTGAAGCCACATCAGCTCCTCTCGTTCTTAAATGGACTGGCTTTCTCAACTAATTAGTGTACTTAACATTTTTCCGATCAACAATTAAATATTCATTATAAAGCAAAGGACGTTATCACTGAAATTCTGCGTCAAGAAAAGTGACACTGGTCTTGAATAATTTGTTAAATAGGTGAGATAGTTGAAGTAGCCCAGAGTGGTAATTTTACGCACGGAACTAAAGATTTGTATTTTCATGTTGTTAATGCGAAGGTCGTTTTAAGATAACTCATTAGTCAGATACTTGGGTATAAGCCACAATTTATACATGGGAAGTGGTGATGATACTACTCGGTTGCCCAAACCGAAGTAGGTCGAGCGGAGTTCGGACCTAAGACATCAAGGACTCCAGTTGATCAATCTTTTTTTAGAATGTGTGCATCTTAAGCGGATTGCTTTAACATTACCTATTAGTTTATGTTAACACAGTGGATTTCAGGGCTAGCGTTCTGTTTTATTTGTGTTCTGGGTTCGGGTCTCGGCATGAACATCAAAAAACTAAGATGCAGGTGAATCCAGATGACACAAGTCCCTGACAAGAAAAAAAAACACATCTTCTGGAATCCACTAACACAGCCCTTATCCAACTTTAAAATTTTATTCACATACAAAATCTTCGATTAAATTAACCTAATTATGAATATTATTTGTCAGTTGAAAAATAATTAAGTGTGAAATTTAAGTTCACGAAACACTTGTTGATGAATCACTTCTGTTTTTATAGTAACAGAATGAAATGATATCAATTTAAACAGTGAGTTTTGATAATCATTATTCAGATTTACAGAACAAGTAAGTTTAAACAAAGATAGTCTGTTCATCATCTTGATTTCTTGTAAACTAGGCGTCATATTAATGTCAGTGCTCTAAAAAAACTTAACTGAGTACCATCGTAGCTCGGTCAGAAGGTACCTAGAGAATCGACTCGTCATCGCGAAATTGACTTCATGCACCAGAAAAGAGATAATCCTATGATAAGTGGAAAACATTTCAGAAAACGCCAAGAGGGTTTTACAACCTTTGCGAATCGATCTCGTTTACAAATCAACGCAATTACTTCATACCATTTTATGCAGACTGTACCACTTGTGATAAACATTACACTGGATAAAGAGGACGTCCCCCATGACTTGCATACACATAAACTATCAGTTGTAGTGGAAAAACACCAAATTTCTGGATCAAGGAAATACTAAGAATAGTAAAGAATTGTTAAAAGCTTGGCATTCAGATTAATTGGCAATCGATAGGTAGTTCGATATAGACCCACACACACACACACACATACACACACACACACACACACACACAAGAGGATCAATTAACCACATATTTGAGAAGTTAATCGAACAAGACAGTAAACATGCACGAATAAAAACAATGAAACCTATAAAGGCAGACTATCACCGATAACATCATCAAAACGAATTGATTCAACGCATGTCTAAATGTCTTACAACAATGAAAGCTATGCAATGAAGCCATTATCCAGCTCAGTGAAGTTGAAAAGCATCCCTCGTGAACTACAAATGTTTCTCTGTCATTTTTTTCACTATTTTTATTTAGTTTTTATTTCAGTAATAATTTTTTCGGTTTTGTACTTTTTTGTTTTTTTTAAAAAAAACAACAGAAATACGGATCTGGTACAAATACATCTTTGGCAATGGCTAGAAATGAAAAAATCAGAACTATGAAACCAATTAGAGATCGTGAATTCACTGTGTATTTTGCCGCTGATACACATTCATCAATGAAATGGAAATTTAAACCTTCACAAAAAGCTGTAAGTTGTTGTTATTGTTGTTGTTGATTTTTTCTCTTTTCATGTGAGTTTTCAAATGGAATATCATTGTATACATATGTTAGTAGGATATAGATTGGATTAAAGCATGATTGCGTTACTGCACGCTGATTGGCTCTTTCTTATCCAATCAGCGCTAGTCGATACTGAGGCAGGGAACATTCTAGAATCTTCTCATGTAAGAAAACTATAAATATACTAACGTCTTTTTCGTTTGGACCTTGTGTCTTCCATCTAACCTTGTTATTGGTACATAATCTATTTCCTGCTCAACCGTATTCTGATTTTGGAAGAACGTCTCGAGTGAATCGATATCCGAGATTACCAAGCATTAGGAATAGCTGGGTTGTAATAAAGAGAGAATTATAAGAACATATTTAGCAGCAGTAGGTTTTTTTCTCAATCGGATGTAAGTAACACAATTTTTCTGCCTATATTATTAGTCAAGAAGGCATCGTCAATGGGATGTACACTCATCTTATTGTAACCATGTTAATTAAAAACTTGAAATGGTAGGATTAACTAATTGAACGAAGTTGGAATGTCTTGAATTTCAAGAATGTTTCACTCTTCATTAAGATTTATCCACGTATATAGTTTGCACAGACTAACGGACAGTTCCTTGATGGAGATACTCTCTTCAAGGCTTTGAAGTACTCTTTTGTGCTCGGAACTTTATTTACTAAGGAAACAATTGAGGTACCTGATCTCCTAGATGACGTATATCCCTATCACAAGCATATGATAAATTGAAAACAGGTAATTATCCAAAGAACCACTACCTCAAATGAAGAAAGTTTACAACAGTTACTGACACATTATGAAGTGGATGATAGATTACTATCACAATGTGACAACTGATTGGCTCTTCTATAGTCGATTTATGTATCCGACGACACGTAACTGCTTCTCAGCCATTAAATCTCGAAAACCTAGCTGGCATAGCAGGTCTTGAGATGGTGGAGAAGATTTGTAGCTCAGGTGGATGATTGTGGTGGTGGTTTTTTGGTTCTTTGAGCTGGGTGTTTTGGTTGTGGAGCTTTCATTGTTCTTCTAAACAACATCATCAGCACAAACTTCATATAGATAAGGTCTTATAAGTAACTCCAGGTTGTGCACCATATACTGAAACGCGGTTAATGATTTAACAGCTTTCTTAGCTAGTTCTAGCATTTCTACATCACCCGCAGAAATAGCTGAGTGACTTACTTGTACACTACACCACAACCTTGACAATGATGCAATAAAAATCGATATATATATATAAACAATACATGTTGAAGATCAAAACAATATTTACATGAAACATCACAAAGATAAAACTGAATAGTTTGTAAAAAGATTTTTTATCTTTTTTTCTAAATGTCTACAGTTATTACTAGAGCCTATTGTTTGATACATGTAAATGTTTGTTTTTTTAGCAAAATATTGAGTAGAGATAAAGTTAGAGAATTCTATACTTGAGTTATTAATAGTTCACTGTCAATTCATCCGGTCAGAATATTTGCACTCTGCAAGTAGTGAGAAACAGTTAGTTAGTTAAACTACTTTAATCTTCCCTAGTGTTAAGCAGACCAATCGTAAGAAAGGAAGAGAGAGAGAGAGAGAGAAAAAGCAAAGTAAATTACATTTTTTTTCTTCTGTACTCTTAAATTGTGAACAGTGTGCACTGAGTTTTTCCATTTTTTTTCCTTTTTTTTGGTTTCAATGTGACAATCTTATATTAACTTATCAATATAATAATAATATTTTGTTTATAGTTAAAAGTTGTACCAGGTGAAACAGCATTAGCATTTTATACAGCCGAGAATCCAACTGATAAACCAATTGTTGGTATTGCTACTTATACTGTTATACCATATGAAGCATCAAAATATTTTAATAAAATACAAGTAAGTGATGATTATTAATTTATGTATATATATATAAAAACAATGAGTCAATTTTCATTATTTTTCGTTGTTTTGTTTTTTTGTTTTCTGGTTGAATGAACTACTGGTAAATGAACTTGTTTATTGTATGCATAAAATATAATAGATATATTTTTCAAGAAAAAATGATATATATTTCTAGAAAGGGAAAAATTCAGTCAATCAGTCAGTTAGACAGTCAACAACAATGTAGAACTTCGTATGTACGAACGTACATCAGTTCAAGTTGTCATATCACGATAGCACAGAGATGCAATTTTTGATTCAAATCCCATAGTGGTAGAGATAGTAGAAGTAATAATGGTAATAGGGAAGATTAGGATTTGAAGATAATATTCAAGAAGTATAATTTAGTGAGATAAGTTTAGGAAGACAAAGGCAGAGGTGTTGAAGAATCCAGAAGATTAGGATTTGAGAGAACATAAAGAGTGGATGCAACTGCGCCATTGCAAACGATTTTGAACCATGTCATTCAAGGTCTCGAACCATCGGTGAATTTCGTCTCATGGATCCAAATCAGGTAGTCTACACCTGCCAACATTATTCAGTCCGGTTGTCAGTGACTTCATGGATTTGTGCCATGTGTTGGTTTTGCTGCCCGTAGGTTTCTTCTAACTTACTCATACATCAGAAAACATGGCTCGACGAGGCAGTCGGTGGTTGGGCATACGTAACCAACCACCTCAACTGATGAAGTTTCGATACTTCATCTATTGATTTGCCATTCTTACCTAGTACTCGTTTCCTAACAACAGCATTGCTTACTCGGTTGTCCCACGATACATGATCCATGCTTCGGAGACATCTATGATCGAAGTCAAGCAATCTACGAATATCCTCTACTCTTACCGGCCATGTTTCACAGCCATATAGTAGGACGAGGCGAACTACTCCTCAGCAAACCCGTCCTTCGTTTGGTAGACGGATATCACACCTACGCCGTAAAGGATTTGAGGGAAAAAGTGGGAAATTAAGTGTATGACTGGAAGTGTAGTTAAACGGTTTCAACATAAAGTTATATACTAGTGTAATATTTCAGTTTCATTTATTTAAATAGGACATATCATATCGATAGTTGTTTATATATAGATGTAGTAGTGGCTTCTTGTTTTAAAAACAACTACAAGAGTAAATTTCATAAAAAGATTTGTTTTCTCTTTAGCCTATATCATACAATCTAATCATTTTTTTTAGATAATTAACAGATAAAAGGGAATTGTCTATCAATAATAAATAAGTTATTTGAAATGTAAAAGAAATACAATCAAGATGAGTGTTTTCAACGTTTGGGCAGGTTCATCTTTCTTTTCTGATGATAATTCTGATAGAGAGAATTACCAAAAACAAGGATTTACATTGATTTCTCATAATGAGATTTGTCAGATGACATTTTAGGTTCAATGAGTTATGTAATCTCTCTTAGATATGAAATATGATGAGAGTTGTAATGAACTAACAGATTCGAATCCTATACAACTGTATTTCATGTTCATAGACTTACCACTTTTGGTATGGAAGTTGCAGGGACAAAATTCATGAAATTTATCCAGTTAGCTTACAACGGATATAGTTGTTTTAGACATTACTTATGTACTAATACAACTACAGTACGATTGATTCATATGTTCTTGTCGGTTTCACTTTGAAATAATTAGTTAGTGGTTGAATCATTCAGCTAAGCCAAGTAAATAGGTGGTCACTTGTTGAAACCATCCTTCTACCCTACTTTGTTTTAGATAACCGAGTAGTTTCGTTAACTCACCCTTTAAAAATAAACTAAATGCTTTAAAACTGAGTACCTGTACAGTCCAAGTGATGTAAGTTACTATATCATTTTGTATACTTCATTGTCTATAGCCTATATAGTATAGTAGTATAATTTATTAGTATGCAGTGAACCTTGGCTCATCAACAACCTGAAACGTAAACTCTGTTACGCTTATCTACCAATTTCTCTATTATTATTATTATTATTATTATTATTATTGTGGTTCTTTAATTAAATTTATGTACAAAATAATTCTACTACCAATCACAGTGTTTTCTTTTTTTTTCTGGTTTTCAGTGTTTTTGTTTTGAAGAACAACGTCTTAATCCACATGAACAAGTAAGTGTTCATCATCTTTCTTCTTTTTTTTTCATTCTCATAAAAAAAATTTTCTTATATTTTAAACTATGTCGAATAGACTGGAAATGTGTGTATGCATTGAGAGAGAAGAGTTAGGGACAAAAAAGTTTTTCATCAAATTCTTACTTTGATTATTTTTAATGGGATTATTCCCAGTGAAGTAATTTCAATCATTACCGAAAATGATATGAACATCATACTTGTTGAACAAGTTGATAGCTAATTAAAGTCAGTAACTGTTACGCATTTGATATGCTTGAACTATTACGAGTTCACCTTGGTCAGTAAACGAGAACGAGACAATGATCCAGTGACATGATAGGCTAATCTAATCCGAGCGTCTCAAAACCCTATTAAATAGAAGGAGACTTTATATGAAGTAGAAAATGTATTCGACAAGCATCCAGAAAGTACGAGGTCCGAGTCCAGAAGAGAATGAGGATCTCGAACTAAGGATCCGGGTCACAAAACGTTACAAATAATGCATATTTATACAGTTAGGTCAAATAGGAAACAACATTGAAGTCTGTGACATGTATAGTTAGGACGACCAATAAGAATTGACCAATAGAATTAAACTTACCAATAATCCTCTTAGGATATTTGGTGAATATCCTAACAGTACTTAACTGAATAAGGGGCATTACTGGTGTTACTAGGTTCCAGTTCAAATGTGATTATCAACACTTAGAGCTGCAGGTACAGTCAACTAATGTAGAGTTCGAAAATGAGACAGTAATCTTGTTTTTTTTTGAATTACACTGTTTATCAAAATTCATCGATTTTTCATTTAGATTAAGTTTTCAACTTCATATTCGTCTACTTCGATTCGATCAATCGGATAATCTCAGCAACCTTATGCCTGATAGAACAAAAATGTGCTTTTCAAAGCCTCCTAACATATTTAGTTTTTAAATCGAATCATCTACAACTCATTTGTTTATTTATTCCTTTTGATATGCTTGGATGCTCTTAAGAGTTCATCTCACTTGGTAAATGAACGGAGACAATGACTCAGTGACATGATAGGCTATTCTAATCCGTTAGTCCCATCTCCGGCTAACTAGAGTAACAAGTCTTGATAAGGCTTAGAAAGTGTATTCTACAAGCACCCAGGAAATACGAGGTTGACAAGCACACAAATCGAGCTTATTATTTATACAATGATAGCAACGCCCTTGGGAGAGCTACTAAATAGCGTACTAAAATAATCCATTATCCAATGACAGTCAACGACTTCCCGAGGGAGAAATATAAGCTGAAAGTCAACTGGTGCGAGCAAAAACATGAAAATTCAAAATTTCAAAATAAAATGACAAAATTAGGACTTTTCCAAGTCCCCAACACTTTTACTCTCTGTGTTATAGTTAAAAATTCTATCTACACAACTCTCTCTAAACTTATCAAAGTTAAAAATTAAATATAAATGTTTATTTCATGATATGAAATATGAAAGCAGTTATTAGTTTTATGCATTATATACTTTGAATATTTATTTTTTTTTACACACATTATTCTTATTATTCTATTTCATTTTCAGGTTGACTTACCTGTATTCTTCTATCTTGATCCAGAAATTAATTCCGATCCTCGTTTAACAAAAAGTTCAGAAATTTTATTAAATTACACTTTCTTTGAAGCTATGAAAAGTAAATTTCATATTCCTGGAATTACAACTACTCCAAGTTATGATGATACACAAAATTCGGAAATTCTACCTACAATAGTAGCTAGTTAGTTAGTTAGTTAATTAGAGGAGTTGGACTATGAGTGAACAAAATAGTTTATGTGTGTATGTGTATGTGTGTACAAATCTTTTATACTGTGTAAGAAAAATGTACATAAAATTCTTTTTCAATTAATCTTAATTGATATCTTTATGTGTATGTATGAATGAGTTTTTAAATGAATCATCTTTAAGGGAAGTTAAACGACAGATGAGATTGTTAACTATTTAGTTAGTGTACTGACAAGGGTGTACATATTTTAATGCACTATTGATTTGTCTGTTCTTTTTTTCGTGCGTCTTTGAATTATGTTATGTACCCTTGTTTATCTAGCATTATAAGCGACAGATCACTTCAATCTTCTCATTATGAATTATTACGTTGAAACGAATATCTTTTATTTTTCTGCTTGCGGTGATAGGGGAAACTCTTTCAGTCTAATGATCGGCATAATGGTAATAGTCTGTTCGTCTTGGTACTTTTTTAATCTAGGTATGTGATTATCAGGTAGCCTCAAGAAATTCTTTTCTTTTCTTTGTAGTTAGATAACTTGTGGAGTTTTTAGTTCTTTTTACAGATTTAAGTGTTCATTCTCTACTATATCCCCCCTTTAGATATATTTAGTTCATTCTTATGGGGATTTTCGACGTGTTGGTATTCATATTGTTTGGTGTCGTATTTTTGTATCTGTTTACTTCATAAAGTAAGTGATGATAGTCTATGATATCTACTGTGAATAATGTGACATCTGGTCAGGATAGGTTAAGGAAAAATTCAATTTGTTTACTTCTGTTTGATTACAACTCAACATAGTATGAGATTGCTGTGTCTGTTAACATTTTCGGTTCTTTGATCGTTCATTTCGAAAAAGTGATTCTTCCGCGGATTATAATTTCAGTGCAACATAGTCTTGTGGACTAAAACTCATATATTACTTCCTGAGACTAATTGTGACGTGGGAGTCCTGTAGCTTACCGATGAACAATGAAATAAGTAGTATAGTATTCGTCTGGTTAAGCCCTTTTATCAGCTTACTTAATCAGGAAGCATCATTCGAACAGCAACAACTTGTCTGTACTATTGTACATATATTATTTGTCACGTTTGTATGAGCATGTACGCTTGAGCATTGCTTACCGCCTACACACATATTCACCCCAATAGGTTTAATGTTAGTCACTCAAAAAATTCGGTGACTCATTTTAGTCCTACTCACTCGCTCCTCGACACTCGCATATGTTTTCGCCTGGTATGCCTGTGGTTTTTCGATCGGAATGGTGCGATAGCAATCACGTTTTGTATTCGTCTTTTGAGTTGTATACACTGTTGGAAGTTATCTAGTATCGATTATGGGGACGAGCAGTATACGAAGTCTAAGAACCATGTAGAATATACACTGCAACAGTTGCATACCAGTGTTCTTAGTTATAAATTGTATTAGTAGTGGGTTGAGTATATTCAGATAAGTGGTTATTGTTGTCTGCAGTTGCAGGAATAGCACTATCCATCCGAAATGAAAAACTAACTCCTTTAGATGTCTTACATTTCGTAAACATATAGTTCGACAACATAACAAAGCTTTTTTCTTTGGAATATTACCAGTACAATCCGTTAGAATACAGCTAGTACCTCCAGTTTTTGAACTAGCGTTAATATTTTTTCATTCAGGTTACGCGTCTGTCACTAAACTATGGGCATTTGTTACAGAAACGATCTTTTTGAAGATAAGTTTTGATCTATCTCTTCCGAGAACAGCGTATTTGGCTGAATATATCGCAATGTTGATATACCACAAGCAGTAATTTATGGAGCTTTTTTGTTACAGCAATTCTTAGTATTTAAAGTCGGTAGGTAGGTTTTATGGTCTACTTATGACAGTCCACAAACAAATAATTTTCCTCAGTCGTCCTCCTGATTCTTGGATTGCTGTTTTGTAGACAGCCCTTTGATTTTCCCAGGTAAAGGTCAATTCCTAATTTGAATCGATTTTGTCGATCTCAATCCATATCTCACTGCTTCAGAACAACCAGTATCCTATTGAATACTGTGTACGAGGATGTGTGTATATCACCAATTAATTCTCTTCTCTTGCTTTTTGCTAATTATCAGCATCTGATCTGCAGTTCACAGCGGAATTTCAAGACGGATGTGAATGACGTGGTGTCTATTATCATTTAGGTGTCCAAAATGGACATAATTTCTTCGACCATTGGCCGGAATTACCAGCATATTGAGAGATATCACAAAGAACTATGAAGGCGGCTGTGTAAAGAACTGAAAGTAATAGAAATACCGATCTCAGAGCACTTTTATAAAGTTACGAGATGAATAGATCTATTGGTTGAAATCAGTTAGGTGAGGCATTTTGACGAATAATATACTACTTCGAGGGATAACAAAGGTTAATCCCGTTACTCTAAGACGACGATTCAAGAGGAAGAAGTATGTTTAGTGCTAGCCTCGTGATATCGAAATAATATCGAGGCAAGAGGGCGTACAAACGGCTGACGTCCACTCAGCAGACGCGCGAAGGACAGAATGTGAATAACACGCTTGGCGTGTGAGAGATAGTCTTCAGTACAGATAAACAAGAGGTGTACAATATAACAATTATTTTCAGAATTAAGTACAATAATAAATGTTTATATTTCACCAATTAGGTTTTATTCGTAGAAGTATACCACTACATCAGCCCACCTAGAAAGGGTTTACGCCTTCGATACGTAGCGGTTTCGTGCGGAGGGAGACTGGTCGGCTAACTGGTGACTGTAGGGCGGAAAGGTTAACGGATAGGAAGCGGACAATGGAGCTGGAATTGTCGACGGGATTATTTTACGTTGAAATGTACCAATAGTAACGTTCCAGGTCTAGAGCTCGGGTTAGCATGCCACACCAGCGAGGCTCGTATCCAGAGTCTGATGATTGCGTTCGTAGGGGTTCGTACCAGAAAAACTGCAGACATAGGTCGTAACCAGATTGAGTGAGGGAGCCAGAAACGACCAAATTCGAAACCATATGTATGCCAGATATATTGGGCTGAGCGCGTTGACAAGAG
>OX103976.1:15414593-15434276 GCA_944470395.2 Schistosoma turkestanicum | reverse complement strand
AGCAAATATCATATCTAGAGCCTCAAGATAGATTACTAGTTGTGTCAGCATATGCGACTTCGTTTCTTTCGTGTTGAGGTGATTTAAATTCACAACATGAAAAACCGAAATGAACACAGATATAAAACTATTCCTAGTTTCTTGTTTTTCGATAAGCTAACAATAGTTACCGTTCACTTCATTCACTATATCCCTATTCTGAAGGGGAATTGCAGTCATGAACTGAAGTTATCTGTGATTCACTAGTTACAGAAGATCATATGCTGATAGACTATCGTCTTTTAATATCTGTAGGAAGTTTCTACGAATGTTACAGCTGTGATTCAAGTTTGTTTTGTATCTTTTGTCCAAGTATATATTTGTATAACTCCAGACAAATGCTTTAAAAGAAGGAACCGGTAGTCAGAAATAGGCGGCGGAGTTGTTTTATAAAAGACAGAAATTGACGAGGGAACATTCTTTACAAGCCGTAATATTTTAACAAGCCTAGCAATTGGGATTTTAAAAATTTATTGTAAATTATTCCGTTTGGTTCAATATATTCTATATTTTACATACAGGTTAACCATATGGTAATAGCATCATTTATTTTTCCAGAGATAGGCCAATGTTATAAAATTCTATAAAATAAATTTAATTATTTTCGTAGCTCAACAACTGGTACACAGATTTAATGAAATTATAGAATTCCCAGTCATTTACGGTATCATCACTTGCCTTAGTTCAATTTGCTTTTTCTTTAGAGGACAATAACAGGTGGTCTGTAGAAATGATTTACCATGAAGTAACAGTTCAACATGGATCGATACTGTACAAGAGTCAGTTATATCTAATGTAGAGCTTAACATATACATCTATCGTTTTATGTTGTCGTATTATTACCAGGACAACTCATCAATGTCCTTTGGTTTTTAATAGATGTTCGGTCTTCAATGAAGATTAAGCTCAAATAATTGTTAAATTAAATGGAAGTATATGATGTTTACAGTTTATTTTCAGGAGAATAAGATTTTAGGTCTGTTGTGTTGAGCACATTTCAGGTCATTGAAATGAATGAGTAGGATTGGTGTTGGGGAAGTTAGATCCCCAGAACTCACTTGATAAAGGTCCTAATTTTGGATTTGGTGTGTTTTCGCGCATGGGCTGATCAGTTGACCTTGAGGTTACATTTCTCACCCAGAAAACCCTTGACTGTTATTGGTTGATGTATTGTTTTAGTATGCTATTTTTGTGGCTCTCCTTAGGATGTTTCGATCTTGTTTAAATAAACTCAATTTGTGTGCTTGTCAGCCTCACATTTTTGGGTGCTTGTAGAATACACTTTCTACGACTTATCAAGACTTCTTGATATAGTTAGCCGGGGCTGGGACTAACGGATTAGAATAACCTATCGTGTCACTGCATCATTTGTCTTCAATCTCTCGTTAACCGAGTAAGGTGAACTTGTAATATTTTCAAGCATATTAATTGACGAGCATATTGATTCTGATTGTTAAATATGATGTACAATGATGCAATATGGTCTTCTGATAACCATTCACTGATGACAATGAATTTTTGAATTAAGCTACCCAAAGACAACCTACATTCCATGAGAATGAGTTTTTTCCCCACTGAAATGATATACATATGTACAAAATATTATATACGAAGATAGACAATTATATGCCATCTGATACGTACGGAGCTGGAGATTATGAATTTTTCTACTTAACTCACTTATCAATAAAATTCGAACTTGGATGTTAAAAGTTTGATAAGTTTATTATCAACTGATCACTAAGTAGTGACCAGTATCATGTTTGTTTAGTCTTCAGAGCTATCTGAATTCCACTGAACAAATTGTACTGCAGCCAATGGTTTAGTTAACATAGATCAAGGCTAAATTACTAGACAATCTTGACATGGGTCACTCACCACTCAGTGAACAATCAATGTGAACATATCCACTTTTTCGTAGATCAGCGGTAGTCTCAATATCTAAACGATCACGTCTCAGATTGAAACTGAGTAACTTAAGTTCAAATCCCACTATAAAACATCATTTCTCATGCGATTACAGGTTCACCTAGATGACAAGTGCTAACCACCACGAAACCTAGATCAAATAGGACCTCCTGTCGACTAGCTTCTATCTCATCTAACAGATTTTCTAAATACAAATAACATTCATAAAATTCAATACCAGTATACTTATGCAGAGTTATCAAATCAATTTTTTTGTGTTGGTTAAACTGTACGCTAATCAGGTTGATTATTTTGATTTCCGCCAAAAATATTATTATTATTTCTCTCCTTAATATTCATCACCATAGTTATCCTGATAAATATTGTGAACAATTTTTAAGTAAGTAAGTAAATAGTGATTGAAATAATTTTATTTTTCAACTTTACCGATGATATTTTTTGTAGGAATGAGAACAGCAAATTTTTTTTTCCACATGGAAAGAACTAGAGAGTTTTGTTACTAAATAATAATAGTAATAACAACATGTAAATTAAACTGACATTATAACAAACAAGTCATCCATGCATAAAATTACAAATTACATGAATCAAATACAAATGTCTACGTAATCTAATCAGTTATAAATTAGGAATAAATAAAAAAAGTTGAATAATTGATAATATTTCTCATTGCTTGTATTAGTAATATGTATTCATCTTACGATGTACATTTAATGTATAAAGATACACTTGCCTTTTTGTTATATGGAGGTAATATTTACTTCCAGATGGCTCAGTCCAGTTGCCATTGACTTCCTGGATTTGTTCTATAATTTGGTCTGGCCGTCCCTAGCTTTCTTCCAGCCTACCCCTACATCGCAAAACATCGCTCGTTGGAGCAGACGGTGGTTGGGCATACGTAATGCGTCTCAGCCATCTCAACGGATAAACATCCAATACTTCATCTATTGATTTTCCATCCTAACCTAGTACCAGTTTTTTTACAACAGCATTGCTTACTCGGTTGTCCCAGGATGTACGAGCAATGCTTCGAAGTCTCCTATGATCGAATATTAATAGCCTACGAATGTCCTTTACTCTTAATGACCATGTTTTACAGCCACAAAGTAAGACGGAATGAAGTGTTGCGAAGTATATTAGTCCTTTGGTCGGCAGACGGATATCGTTCCGAGCTGTCAGGACTGATGTAACTCCAAAGATGAGTTCAGCTACTTCACTCCCTATCACTAGTTAAGATCTCGACGCATTCCAATCCTACAACAACATTTTGTATTTCGAGAGAGAGAATCGCGTCATCAATCGACGGTTAAATTTCATTCTTTTCAAATTCGCTGAAGTCATAGCCTCAAACGCCTCGACCTAAATTTATGTATCAGAAACAGTTGCAAATTGTTTCTTCCCATGGCCAATTTATTGTCAGTTTATCGTATGACTCAGCTTGTTCTCTCCTGTTTTGATTGCATCACTCCTTTCGAATTCACGATTTTAGTCTTAACTGACTAATCTCAACTCATGTTATTCTTATTTACTATTAAATTATGCTCAACTACTTCATTGTCTATTCAATTAATTATTTTTATCTGTATGGTCTCTTGTTACTACAACTAATGATTCAGGATATTCCCTCACATATTTTATTTATTGAGGACAATATTTATATGCCTTCCATCTAATTACTGATACATACTCACTTATATGATTATAAGTATGTAAAATTTACCATACTTTTGTTTCTAAACTACTCTATGTTGTAAGTAGTTGATGAGTACCTGACGAAATAAAATGAACTTACGTTATGCTGCCTAATTCACTGTTTTTCTATCTTCATGGTAATAAAGGGAACTAAGTGCATGAAGTTTAATTTTCTGTCCTAAATTTCATAGCTTCTTCCTGGTCTTCAGTACTTGGTAGAGATGGTAAATCATCTATCTAAAAAGCGTCATTAACTAAGTCAGTTGATGCATGGATAACCCACGTCTATTTATTATTTTCACTGACCCATCAGAGTTATTTTTTGTACAACATTTATAAGCCCGAACGTAGCTGCTACCTTGACGTGGTGGTCGGGTTGACTATCGTGATGACCCAGCCGAGCTATACTGGCTGGAACATATGTTCCTGAAGGTTCTACCATGCCAGGCAGGTCGATTGGAGAACGATGAGACTAAAAGCAGCTACTCAAGGTCTGAGGGCGAAGTCGTACTGCTGACTGCAGAGAGGTGTGACAGCAGTAAGGTGTTTAACTTGGACAACCAGCATCTGCGGCTATGCTGCCTTCTTACAAGGAAGGAAGTGTTAGAAAAGGTCGGCCCTAAAAATGTCACACCTCACCCTACCTCACGTATTTCCATCTCCGGCGGTAAGGGTGCCCACTAAGGGCTTTTAAGAGCGGAGCTAATACTCAAAAACCCTTCATAAAAAGGCCGTACGTGACTGGCCTCAAGCAGTTGTCCCTTAGAATCTGCGGTCAAGTACCCAGGTCTCTAAGACCAACGCTAATATACCTTCCTTTTCAGGTTCCTCAAGAAACAACCTTCCACGGTGTGGGCAGCCGGGATGTAACAACCGCCCTCATACCCGTAACAGCACACGAGACCAAACTGGTCAAAATCAAATCCTTCCTCAACATTTGTAAGCATTGAACGTATAATATGTTTATCAGAAAAGTGTCATCCTTTATTAATGTGTGTTAGACTGATCGGTACTTAGATGTTTCCTAACTCAAACACACAGTTTAATGATAATCAGTAAATTTTTCAGGATGTTAAAATGTGATGTATCGGATAGATTCAGTTTTTATTTACAACCTTTTTTTAAAAACTTGTTTCATTCCTTCATTCATTCTGTTTAAGTTATAGATTTCCTATAGGTAGTTGTGTAACAGCTATCAATGTCATCTTTTCATGTTGTTCATTCTTCTTATTGTCAAGTTAATAATGATGATGATTATTTAAGGAGAATTTTGTGTTACTTGTAGCCAGCCATTTACTGATTGACTGTTTTATTAGTAAGAGTTTAAGAACTTCCATTGTTTATACTCTGAATTGGAATTAATCAGTTTCTCTTGTCATATATATATATATATATATATATATATATATATATATATATATATATATATATATAAATCCTGAGTGAATTAATTACCTTGGTGGTATACTACACGTTTCAGTATATAAGGTATGATTTGTCTAGCACTGGAATTCTGTTGGGGACATTTGATCCCCAGAACTCACTTGATAAAGGTCCTAATTTTTGATTTTATTAATGGGTAGATCGGTTGACCTTGAGATCACATTTCCCACCAGAAAAATCCTTGACTGTGATTGGTTGACGTGTTATTGTAGTACGTTATTTTTGTGACTATCCCAAGGACGTTTATATCATGTATAAATAAACTCGATTTGTGTGCTTGAGATCATTATATTTTTGGGTTGCTTATAGAATACACTTTCTACATCATATCAAGACTTTTCCTTCAGTTACTTAGGGAAACGGATCAGAGTAGCCTACTGTGTCACTGGGTCATTGTCTCATTCTCGTTTATCGACTAAGGTAAATTCGTAATAGTTTCAAGCATATCAAGTGATGAGTATAACAAATTCCATGTCCTGTTTTATTTTTCGAGGGAAGGGAGCTTCAGGTTAATGACTACCAAATAGAGGTAAAAAGCATATCACTGAATTTCACTTCTAAAGCCTAATGGATTGTAAGTTTGAATAGTTTGTTTTTTATAATATTATTATTCACTAATAACTTTTCACTATTCCACATATTTAGGGAAAATCAATCGAAATTTGTAAATCAACGCGTCAATGAAATTGAAGAATTTTTCGGTAATTTATGCTCTGAACTTGTTGGTTATACAAGACGAACATGTAAATTACGAAATAATGGTAAGTAAGTAAGTAAGTAGTATTGAAAGAACAACTGCCTAATTCTCTCTCTCTCTGTTGGGGATGTTAGATCCCCAGAACTCGCTTGTTAAATGCCTTAGCTTTGGATTCTACGTTTGCCAGCATGGGCTGATCAGTTGACCTTGAGATTTCATTTCCCACCAGCAAAATCCATGGTTGTGATTGGCTGCTGTGTATGTTGTTAGTGTGCTATTTTCCTAACTGTCCCAAGGACGTTTCTATGATGTATAAATAAACGAGATTTGTATGCTTGATCTTACTGTGATTGCTGGGTGTTTGTGGAATATACTTTCTACGCTTACCAAGACTTCTGTTTTACAGCTTGGGATTCAAGGTAGCCTACCTGGACGCTGGTTCATTGTCTCGTTCGCGTTTTATCGACGACTAAGGTGAAGAACTCGTAATAGCCTCAAGCATACTTAGTGGCGAACCCAATACTCTCTCTCTCACTTATCCTCTCCTCTTCTCCCTTAATATTCCTCCCTAAACTTGGCCTTACTCTCTTTCTTCTTATGTTATCTATTCATAGGTGATGAAATTGCACGTATTCTGTTAGATTATGCGAATAAGGAGAAAATCAATCGAACTACATCAGATGCTTTAAGAAAAGTATCCGAATATTTTGTCACAGTGGAAGATTATCGAAATGCTGAGGTAAACTATTATAAATGACAATCATAATTTTCTTTTTTATACTTCAATAATCATTGTTCAATAATTAGATTAATCGAATTGTTGCTAAAGTTGTCAATCCATTAGCTGCTTATGGTGAAGAGATTAAACATATCAAAGTAAGTAGTAGTAGTAGTAGTAGTAGTACATTATGTTAATTTTAAATTGAAATTAGAATAATTTAAAAACTGAAAGTGCTGCACGTCGTAAAGAAATTATGAATATGCGAAAATTGGAAAAATCCAGTACATTGGGGTCGGCTAGAGATGTAAGTATAGTAAAAATTTGAATTTGAAGATAAAAACGAGAGACATTTTGCCCAGTTTTTTTTCTTTTTCATTGTAATGATTCTTTCAATCTCCTTATAAAATGTTGCTGAATGTAAATATGCTTGACGACTGTTAGATCATCAACTTGCGCTTTAGCGAATTCATGCATCAACTTAAAAACCAAAAAGAAAGCCTTGAATAATAAATAAATAGCCTTTTGCCCCAAATGGAGCACAAGATGCGTACCAGTATGTATTCGCCAAACAGCTCTGTCCTGGGCCTTCCTTTCTAGTTCTATCCCACTGCAATTCATTCTTCTTATGCCTACTTCAGCGTAATGTGTTCTTTGGTCTTCCTCTTTTCCTTTGACCTTGGGGATTCCAAGTTAGCGCTTGCCTCGTAAATCATAATATATGTCCTATCCACTCTTAGTACTTTTTTATAATTTCTTCCCCTGTAGTGAAGGAGAACACAGGTGAGGGCAACCGAATTGAATTTATCGCGAATTACAGAGTTACTCAGTAAAATAGGAAAACCATATCGTAACTGTTAATTTGCAAATCTTCAATCCATCATCAATCCATTGTCTGACATTTCACTTATTCATGCGTTTCATACAAATTCCATTGTGTTCCCAATCTTCTTTCTTGATTTTCCCTCATCTTCTGCTGCCAGACATCACATGTTCACTCGCACCACACCCCACATGAAAGTTAGTTAATCCGCTCTTATAGTAGGTTGTTGTGGATGGTGTGTGATCAATGGACCCGGAATGTCTTGCGTAGGCAACTGTTAATAAACCCCCATATATTTTGGATGATGGTTTTGGTGGTTCTTCGAGTTTCTGCTCTATACTATACAAATTGAAAATCGCGACTTAGGTGTTTGACGATAGTTGTTTTAAATTCCAGATGTTCTTCAATTGTAGAAATGCTACTATTGTTCTGCTGATCCACGCCTTCACATGTGCATCAGATTCAGCTTGATCATCAATGAAGCTGCTCAGATATATACGAAGTTTTTGCATCCTCCAACGCTTCTTCGTCAAGCGTGATTTGCTTGGAGCATGTAGTGTTGTATCGAAGGATCTTGCTTGTTGAGACCTACTGCTGAATGGGTTAGATAGTTTGAAATTTTGCCGTTAAAAGAAATTTTTTGTTCAGCTATTTGTCACCAGGATTACAATAGTCAGAGAAAGCAATTAGAAACTATTAATTTTTAGTGTATGGACTAAAACTTCCTGTTTATTTGTCAAAATTATTTAAATTCTCCCATTGTTGACATCAAGAACTGCGGATTGGTCAGTTTATATTTTGACACTAAATTAAAAGTATTTTATACATGGTTGGTGTTAGCATTTGAATTCAGGACCTGTGTCTCATCCTACTTGAGACTCATCACATGAAAATCCATCCCATCAACCCTTGTGTTGATGTATCACAGTGGAATTCCGACTGAACTCCTAAATCTAGATAGCTGTTTAGTAATTTTAAAATACGCTCTTTATATTTTATATCATACAAACAAAAAACTGATCAAAATTCAATCTTCAATATCAGTACTAACCTAATTCAAACGTTCTATTAATAATAGTTTATTTCGAAGTTTTATTTTTACTCTTCACTGCTTATCGGTTATTGACTTTTTTTCAGGAAAAAACAAATAAATACTATTAGCTACATTTTTTTTTATGAAGGTCAATTTATTTACCTGGATCAAAGCCTAGTTTCGCATTATTTCTATTGCTATTATTTTTTTCCTTGTGCGTGACTTCATTTGATTGTGTGAATGATAAGTTTTTGTAATAGGTTTTTGCAGAAATGCGTGAAAGTTCGTTTACAATGAATGGTAAAATATGAATAACTAACTATACATGAAATAAAGGATTATTTCCTCATGGATTTATTTATCTGGTTACTTTTCCTCTATGTAGTTCAATCAATGTGTGTTGCCGAAAGGAGTGTCACTTTATCTATCTACTCAGCTATAAAAAAGAACGTCAACATGTCAATTTGATATGCTTGAAGTATTATGAGTTTACGGAAGTCGGGAAACGAGGGAGAGGATCAAGGTTCCGGCGACACGACAGGCTACTCTAATCCGATTGTCCAAAGTCCCCATTGAGTAAAAGAAGAAGACTTGATATGAAGTAGAACCTGTATTCTATTAACATCCGAGTCCCGAGGAGTATCATGATCCCGGAATAGGAATCCGGGTCACAAAACGTTACAGATAATGCGTTTTTATACAGCTAGGGCCGATAGGAAACAACATTTGAAGTACGTGACATTGATTGCTAGAACGACCCTAATATTGACCAGTAGGAATTGACCAATAGAATTAGACTTAGAAAAATAATTCTTTTAGGTTATTTGATGAATATCCTAACAAGTGTACAACAACCATAGGATATGAGTATGGTATTAGAAGTAGTGATTTATTTTCATCAAAATGAAACATTTATAAATTATTTCAGCTATTAGAATACTTGTAAACAAACTTTTAACAGATAGTAATTAAGATTTTAACTGATATAGTCAATTCGTTTCATGTAACATCAGTTTCCATCTAGTATTGTGTGCTAATCTAGAATAAAATTTTTATTTAGCCATTATCTTTTCAGTTATATTGAGATTCTAAAATTATCCACAATTATATTATTCATTCAATTCACTGGTCCAGCCTTATTTCAAGTAACATCCAGGTTGTAGTTTTTCATTTGCTCAGCAACTTGAATGATGTTCTCTCAGTCTTTTATATCCCATGTACCTACTGAAATTAGTTGTTGCTCTGGTTGTCGGAAGAATCATCGACCTCATGATTTTTGAGGAAATTCGGCTTTCACCATAAGGTGTCATGTTAAATCTTCTGAATGAAGACCTTTCAATTTTCAGGACAGAGTTTCAATGAATAAGATGATTTTTTCTGCTTAGCATTTCTATAGCAAGTTTGTTTTTTCTACGGGATGGAGCTTCTGACTTTGCGCCCAGCCTTCCTCCCTTATCCGGACTCGGGATCGGCAGTAACCGTAGAAGAGTTCCAATCTAATGCACAATATGTATACTATTATGTTTTGTGTTTATATTTATAGTCAGATAGTTGATCTCATTACTTGTGAATGAATAAAAAAAGTGGTGTCAAGTATAATTGTCTAATATTCGCTGTTTATTTTCATAATAGTTTATAGTAAAATGCTAATCATCGACCTCTATAAGATTACTTAGTTATTTGTTAGGTGTTAAGCGGTAAATGTACAAGTAATCCTTGGATGGTAATGGAAATATCCGTTTGCTGACTAAAGGATGAGTCTACTGTGCAGCAGTTTGCTCCGTCCTACTTTATGGCTGTGAAACATGGCCAGTCAGAGTACGTAGTTTTACATTGTTATTGATTGAGGATGGTAATCGATTTCTCAGGTTGGCGATTTTTTCTGCTTCCTGGTTCTGTGTATTAATGGACTCGAATTTTTAACCCTCTGTGCAACTGTCGTTCATCATCCAGGCCTCAGACCAGAAGCAGTAAACTCAGTGAGTCTCGAGGTGGAGTCTGGGACAATGAAGTGTACGAACACTTTTCGATAAACTGATATTTTTATGTCAGATTCGAATCTGGATCTATTTGAAACGCTACCGTTAAGCTATTCAAGCCAATGTTTAATTAAATGGTTAAGCCGGTCAGTTACATTGTAGAACTTCGTAAGTACGTACATCAGTTCAAGTTTCCATACCATAGTAACACAGAGATGCGATTGTCAATTCAAATCCCATAGCAGTAGAGGTAGTAGTGTAGTGAAGGAGAACACAGGTGAGGGCAACCGAATTGTATTTAACGAAAATTACAGAGTAACTCAGTAAAATAGGAATACCATATCGTAAACAGTTAATTTGAAAATCTTCAATCCATTGTCTGACATTTTACTATTCATGCGTTTCATACAAATTCCATTGTGTTCCCACTCTTCCTTTCTTGATCTTTCCCCGTCTTCTGCTACCAGACATTACGTTTACACTCACGTCATATACTACTTATAAGTAGCGCGCACCACAGGAGAAGTATTAGCAGTAATCGGAGAGATTAAGGTTCGAAGATATTATTGAAGAAGTCGAATCTAGTGAAATAAACTTGAAAAGAACAAAATAAAGGTGATGAAGAATCAAGAGGATTAGGATTTGAGATAGAAGTCAAGGCATGGAATGCCTCTGACCCATTGCAAACGATTTTGAGCCATGTCATTCGAAGTCTCTAACCATCAGTCATTATCGTCTCGATGGTGTAGTTAGTTATAGATGTCATCAAGTTTCGCCAGCATATACCATTGCATACCATCATTCTCAATTACTTCTCTTAACTATGAACAAAGTGCGTTTTATTTTTTAAAAAATGATATTTTTAGGCATACACAAGTATTATCAATGAAATTGAACAATGAATGAATAATCATCAGTTTATTCTAGTTGAAAAGTTAATTTTTTTTTCTATTTCTATTTTCTTTGTGTGTGTGTAATATGTATTATAATTTTAGAAACAACCAAAGGTTGGTTCATTCATTCATTATTCAATCTTTTGATGTACACAGGAAAACTAAACGTCTAAGTATATAAAAAGCACTGAATACTTAATTGTTGTTATTAATGTGTGTGTATTCTGTGTGTGTTTGTGTATGCATGCGTTTTCGTCCATTTTGTTTTGTCAACTATGATGATGTTTAATAATCATTTTATTGTACACTTCTTTCCTTGTAAAAATTCAATAACCCGAAGAAGGTTTGTGTTTTACTCGATTATTGATTTAAATATTTTTTGTTTATGAAGTGAAGGGAAATAAAGTGTGGTGTTGGGGGGGGGGAAGCGTCATAACAGGTTAAACTTTCGAAGAAGTTTGATTAGTCAGTTATGTATTTTTTTTTATGAAGTAAAGTATCAAAATGTAGTTCATAATGCGAATGACCACAAAAGTGAGAATGTTTATTAGTGTAATTATCCGCAAAAATAGTTGGGAATATATATCACAAACCGACTTCAGTCGAAAACCAGGAAGCACTGCACAACGGTTATCATTCCTAGTAGGTGACTTCTTATATTAGCATGGTGTCGCATCGTGTTGGGCGTAGTACCATCGATTCCAATGAGTTGGGGGATCTAATAGTCCACATGACCCCAACATCAACCGATTTCGTGACATTGTCCAACCATCTTTGTGATGATACTAAAACTATTTCATAATCACTACAAAAACACCGATGCCGATGGTTTGAATTGTTTACACAAGAATAATATTTCTACAGCGGGATAAATTTCAAATTATTCAACAATGTTTTGTTTTCAATTAGACTTATGGAGATTAGTGTTTTTACACCAAATATCGTAAAATGTGTTCACTAGTGACTAGCTTCGTGAGGAACTTCTCGCAGTTCTAGTTGAGAAGACGTGACCAGTGGAGTTCAACCCTGTCGGGTGTAGGCAGTAACTACCAAAGACAAATTGGGTGGGGTCACACAAAATCCCTAGATAAATCAGAGTTAGACACTAACACCGTCAGATACCGGCCCAGTGGTCCAATGGTTAGGCGTTCGCGCACAATACCGAAGGTCCCGGGTTCGAATCCTGTGAGTAGCTGGAGTCGTGAATGAGCACTGCTGATGAGTCTCATACCAGGACTTGGTGGCTGTCCAGTGCTTCCAGGTTTCTAATGGTGGTCTAACAATGATTGATTGATGATTTCAAATGTTTTTCTTCTCTGTAATGAGGGTTTTTGTGTTTTGCAAGTTTAATTGTTATTGGAGAGGATATCTACTACTCTGTACTGCGATTGTTTTCATTTTTTACTAAACCAACTTTTAAATGAAACTTCAACTAGTCATGATTATTATTATTAGTATTATTGTTTATAGATTATTTTTTTCCAATACACATAACTTACTGTAGCATCTATTTTTAGCAGGCTACAATTACTGTACAATCATCATCTGGCAAACCGGTAGGACTTACTAAGATGATTATGATTATGTCATTATGGAAACTGTCTGAATTGCTTTCCTCATTGAATAATGTTTTTTTTTTCTTACTGCACCCCTTCTTGTTATTTATTGATTAATATTTTTTTCTCTCTATTGCACTGACCAAAAAGGGAACATCTCACCTGTTTTTTTTACATATGCATATCATTTGCACTGAATTGTAAATTGAACACATTTTTGACAGAGTGCGCTCATTATAAACTAGGCTATGATTTACAAAAATACAATTCAAGGATAAATTATATATTCTGTATGGTAAATGAAAAGAAATCTTTTAAATTAAGTTAATTATTGGTCATAAACTATTCACAAATGAAAAAAAAATTATCAGATTTATATGATGAACATCGGGACGCCAACTACAATATCCAGTCAATGCTACGTGCTATCCAAGTTTTCTTGGACCGATTCCGTGGCATTTATTGTTTAGAGTGATTTTTCCTGATAAAATGAATCTAAAGTTCACATCGAGGATTGACTTGAGTAAAGTAGACACAATATAACCGATACTCTGGTCGATGACTTAGCTCAAGATTATGGGGTCCCATTTAGCAAGTATTGTTGTGGTGTATACTACTCATAGCGTGGTTTATGAGTAGTATGCAGTGGAGTGTCGCTCTGAAGTTACTGCTGAAGTGAATAGTGTCATATCCGGCTGTATAGCGTAATCATAGTGTTTTGAAGACTAGAAGGCATTGTGGAAGAAGAAAGTCGAAAATGGATGTTTGAAGAAGAGGTGTAAACATTTTACTGGTTTGAAAAAAGAGGCAAAATTACTTTTCAGTCCTCATTGTGTCTAACATTCAACATGTTTTCCATCGATAAGTCTGAGTGAGAAGTGTTCACTGTCGTATTTGTTTCATTTTCAGTGTTAAATTCTATTCAGTATAACATTTGAGTTTACTTATTTCCGTGTGGTGTTTATTCTACAAATGATATTCTCTGTGCCTGCCGGTATCTAACGGTGTTAATCTCCAACTTGATCAGTTCAAGGAGTTGCGCAACCTCATACACAGTCTTCGGTAGTGGTTACTGTCTACATCCGAACAGGTTGAACTTCACTGGTCACGTCTTCCCACTGGTTAGGCATTCGCCTACAATACCGAGGGTCCTGGGTTCGAATCCTGTGGGGTGCAGGAGTCGTGGATGCGCACTGCTGAGGAGTCCCATACCAGGACGAAACGGCCGTCCAGTGCTTCCAGGTTTCTATTAGTGGTCTAACATTGATCGATTCATGGTTTCAAAAAAAAACTTAACAATCTTCACAACCCCGTAATGTGGATATTCTCTGTATTGCATTGACCTGAATTAGGTTCAGCATGACACGCATTATATGATTTTGTTATTATTTCATATATGTAACTTTCTCCTTATTGATGATCAAGTGGGCATACAAATTAATCGATAAATAAATATATTTTTCGTTGGGGTTGTCGTATTGTAGAGAGAATAAATCTTAACTTTCAAACATTAAGTAAGGGCAACGCTGATCTAGCATTGGCGACCACTCAGAGTTATAACATGTAGCTTAGTGGATTTCAGCACATTGGTCTACAGTTGATAAGTTTACTTCAAATCTTAAAGAGTTTTGTATTTGATCCTATGTGGATTCATGAGTGCTTACTGTTTAGTAACAATTTTCAAATGTTTGGGCTGAAATAAGTCATTTTTTGATTTCGCCTACAAATTTATCCTAACGAAAAGTTGAATTATCATTTTCACTTTGCTTCAAAATCTTCATCTCTTCACTTCCGGCAGTCATTATTAGTTACAGAGTTTTTTTAAATTTTCATTGACATAATGAATCGATCACTGTCAGATCACCGTTAGAAACCCGAAAACATTGGACAGATATTTCGTCCTAATATGGGACTTATCAGCAGTGTGCATCCGCAATCGGGAATCGAACACAATACCTCCAGTCTCGCACATTTAACGCCTAACCTCTTAGCCGCTGAATCGGCATCCAACATTATTCATGTCTAACTTCAATCAATTCACTGAGATCGTGTGACCTCATCCACTATCTTCGATTGAACTCCAATGGTTACGGCTTATCCTTAGAACTTTGAAAATTCCTTCATGCAGCCTAGGCACATGTGTACACATGATAATTGTCATTATAAATTTGTTGAGCTTTGTTGAAATCATCGATCGATAAATGGCAGCTCACCATTCGAAACCTGTGCTAATATTTTTATTTGTTGTTCTTCGTTGAATTTCACTCTACATTGTTTTGATTTATTGAGTTTATTTTCATTATGCACGCACATACATGCGCCTTATCCAAGACTATTAAAGAATACATCTATTTTTTTATTTCATTTTAACCAATCAGTTTAATTCCTATGTATAATATATTTCTTTTATTTAAAAGCACACGAAAAGACTTAAATCACACTATATAATCAATCGTATGTTGTGTATTTTAAATAGTTCATTTTTTAAGTTTTTCGAGCCATTTCTTCTTCTTTTGTTGTTGTTGTTGTTTGAAATTCACAACTAATTTTATTTTCCTTCCTTTACTTTTGTGTGTTTGCTAATCTTATGGATTTGTTATTTTATTTTATTTTGTTAATTTTTATGATTGACGGAATTACGAGAAGGTACTGAAGAAGACGGTATTGAAACTGCATCAGTTGAGGTGGTTAGGACATGTGTTATGTATGCCTAACCACCGACTGCCTCGACGAGCTATGTTTTGTGGTGTAGGAGTAGGTTGGAAGAAAGCTAGGGACGGCCAGACCAAAACATGACAGAAATCCATAAGTCACTGGCAAGTGAACTGAGTCATGTTGGTAGATGTTGACTCCCTGGTTGGGGTCCGTGAGACAATAATATGCGATGGTTAAAGACTTTGAATGACATGGCTCAAAATCGTTCGCAATGGCGCATGTGCAACCAACCTTTGTGTTCTCTCAAATCCTAACCTTTGGAGTTCCTCCTCACGTTTATCATGTTCTTTTTAAATTTATTTCCCTAGATTCTACTTCTTTAATGATATTTTCGAACCCTTATCTCTACGATTACTGCTAATACTTCTACCACTAGGTGATTTGAATTGAAACTTGCGTCTCTCTGCTAATGTGGTATGGCAACCTGAACTGATGTACGTATGTACGAAGTACTACGTTGTAAGTGACTTAATGATTGAAGAAGATGTGATTTCATCCGTTGTTTATGTCTAAATAATCCGTTATAGAGAGCACTGACTAAATTTTGAATGAATATTTGTTATGTAAGACTTCCTTCAACTACCTAATATCACACAGTGTAGTTCACACGATATCAGGTCAGTTAAACTAGTAAACCATATTGCAACTTCTTGGTCAGTAGAATTCGATTAGCATTTCAGTGGTCGAGGTTGGGATAGTTCAATGGCGATGTTTGAGACTATGATGCTGGTTAACAAGAGGTCGATTCCTCCTGGGAATAGCAGTCTACTTAAAAATTACAGGTACTTTTTCCTGATATCGTGATAATTAGGTCACACAAGGATTCCTGTTGACATCTTCCAGACATCTAAAATTATGTAAAAGACACTTTTGTAGACAACTTCACCAAGAACTGATCGTTAATACATCCTTGAACCTGGAGGCATTGAACGGTTGTTTAGCGTTTGTTTGAGACTCTCAAACAGCTAGTCGCTATAATCTCATAGGGATCCAAGTTGGAAATTTCAAATCACTCTTCATGAATGATTCACTTAGACTTTCAAGATTAAATTTAAATTTACCTAGAAAAACAAATTGACTAGCTCAATGACTTGGATTGTGAATTCGACATTTTTGGAAATGGACACTGACTTATCCTAGATTTAAAAAAATGAAATGTGTATCATATGATGGCTGCGGAAAGTTTGTGATTGAATTATATGTTTGATATTGCTTCTTACTGCTTATTTAAATAAGTCGATATATTCATTTATTGAAGTGTGGACATTACCGTTTTTTTAGCGAATCAGTTTTCTAAAGGATGGGGTTGCCACCCCCATGCCTAATCCTTCTCCTTTATCCGGGCTTGGGACCGGCAGTAGCCCCAGAGGAGCACCAGGTGGAGTTGAGTATAGACTTTAATTCAGGTTAAACAAGGACTGATATCGATATTTTCTTCCTTTGTTAAGTGGTATTTCCAAGTTCAACTTTAGCATGTTACACTGGAATGATAGAATATGCATTCATGACTTTGAAGCATATCTACCTTCCGGTGGTCCATTATGTATGTAAAATCTTATATTATTTCGTTCATTTAGTAAGTGGACATTGAATATAAAAGAATAACTTGCATTCGAACCTTGACTTTCACTTTACTTATTTAATCTATGTTGCGGTGCTCTTTGATGCCAAGTTGAAACTATACTCTTATTTACAGTATTTACCTCATAAAATGAACGGAAAAACTCTTGAAGATGTTAGACAGTAAACTGTTACTGAACATTAAAAAAGGATGATTATTTCCACATACATTCTACACTGACTCAGATTGTTCTTGTATTTTTAAACCACCAAGCATACTTAAAAGTGAGAATCAAGATAGTAGGATATCAGTATAGCTATCGAGATGTAATGTACTTTCTGTCAAACTTTAAAGGTCCTCTGTTTGATTTTGGGTGTGTGCGTTAGTCTAATCACGATGACACATTGTTGATGCTTCATACAAAAAAAACTAGTACTACACCATTTTTCCAAAATGAACTCATCGCCATAAACTATTCGATTTAATCATGAACAAATTTGATATTTTATAGTTGTGACTGTGCATAGTCTTGCGATTTCTCTAAACTTTTGGGTAAAATTTTACAAATGAGAACTAGTATTTAATAGAAAATGTCATTCTTAATAAATATCACTTAAAAACGATCACTTCTTATAATGATAATAATTGTTATCATCAATATTACGACACATTAAACGTTTTCTAAGCTGGTAAGTTGATCAAGTCACTTTCGGGTTCATTATTGATTTATGGTGTAAAAACAAGACATAGTTTATTAGGTAAAACATACAGCACACTCTAGATTTGAGGATTCACATCACAAACCGACTTTCATTTTCGACACCTACTGAAAACCAGGAATCACTGTTTCATCCTATTAAGGAATATTTTCAGTAGTATGAACTAATTGTCCCATTGAATATTGAATACACTACGTACAGGTACTGTACTGTAAGTGTTTAACATCCGAACTATGATTGGAATCGGTTATCATTATATTGCAAGCTGAACATAGTCGAACTCCATGAAGCATTTATGTTTAATGCCTAACATAATGTCTTGAATTGACATTATTGTTAGAAAGTATCATACTGGTCAAAACAATTGTCCAGTGTTTTGTGCACTTGAATAATTTTATCTAACTAAACTCACTCTTTAATGTAAAACTTACAATTCAACAATCTCTGTGCCCAGTCTTAGACCAATACCTAGCTTGTATTGTATGTAATCATTTTGAGAAGACTAAGGCATGTTCGATAGATTGTATTAGGCGAATTTACACTCTTAGTCAATTAACAACGAAAACATTACATTGAACACTCTATTTGCACACCATCTTTGAGTCCTGACTTCCAACGCTCCAGCCTTCTTCCATTCCTGATGTTGCTTCCTTTACTTCCTGTTGGTACTCCATTTCCTTCTTGCTTTTGCTCCATTTGCTTTCCGTTTTCCTCTAGTGACCGTGAGAGTTCTTCTTTCACGTCCCTTCTTATACTACTTATATCGTTCGTATAAGTAGCACACACCACAGTATTACTATTTCGAATTATTATTTTTTCTAAGGTTGAACTACAATTGCACAATGCAATGAATAATGCTAATAAAAGTACAAATAATGTAGAACGTTGTGTACTTGATTTTGAAGGTCGTCGAGTGAAAGGTTTAAAAGTAAGTACACAAATTAATAACCGTTAAAAAAGTTTTATTTTTAAACAATAAACTTATTTTTTTTTACAAACATCTGTTTCGATCATTATTATTATTATTATAGTAAAGTTTACGAGTTAGAATTTTTAAATGAATAGAGATATAAGAAATGATTGTTGAGAGAATGATATTGTGTGTTCATATTTAATCGGTACCTTACAAGCTGACATATTCGAAATTCGAAACAGTAACTGATATGTTAATTGATAGATTTCACAAGACGTAATCCTTATTCTAAGCATTGGTCACGGTAGTAGCGTGAACCTGAACCAGTTAGTCTGAAACTGTCGATATATTACACCGTTCAATAGTCAATAACTTTACAAACCGATTTTTTATATTTTAGTTTGGTTATTTCGAGTCTTATTTCAGCCTAATTATGTATATCAGTAAATGCCATGTTAGTAGGTGTCGAATACCTGGTTGGGACATGCGAGATGATAGTAATCGATGGTTAGAGACCCTGAATGACATGGTGAATGTGTATTCATTATTTTTGTTCACTTAAATCCTAATCTTGAATTTCCTCATCACCTTTATCTTTTTCTTTTTAAGTTTATTTCACTAGATTCTACTTCTCGAATAATATCGCCGAACCCTAAAATTTCCGATTACTAATAATAATTCTACTACCGCTTCTATTATGGGATTTGAAGTGAAAGTTGCATTTCTGTGCTAATGTGGTATGGCAACTTGAACTGAACGTACGTACGTACGTACGAAGTTCTATGTTGTTGACTGACTGACTGACTGACTATTGACTTTTCGGAGTAGGCGGTGGTTGAGCCTTTGTAACTTATATTCTAACAATCTTAACCAATGAAGATGTATTGCGTCATCAGCCTAATAGATATGTTAATCTTGCACTTTTTGTTTAACTCCACATTTTTTCATTCAGTAATCTCAACACATCAATGAC
>OX103976.1:15396695-15414093 GCA_944470395.2 Schistosoma turkestanicum | reverse complement strand
CCTGATGTTGCTTCCTTTACTTCTTGCCAGTACTACATTTCCTTCTTGCTTTTGCTCCATTTGCTTTCCGTTTTCCTCTAGTGACCGTGAGAGTTCTTCTTTCACGTCCCTTCTTATACTACTTATATCGTTCATATAAGTAGCACACACCACAATATTACTATTTCGAATTATTTTTCTTCTAAGGTTGAACTACAATTGCACAATGCAATGAATAATGCTAATAAAAGTACAAATAATGTAGAACGTTGTGTACTTGATTTTGAAGGTCGTCGAGTAAAAGGTTTAAAAGTAAGTACACAAATTAATAATCGTTAAAAAAGTTTTACTTTTAAACAATAAACTTATTTTTTTTACAAACATCTGTTTTGACAGTTATTATTATAGTAAAGTTTACGAGTTAGAATTTTTAAATGAATAGAGATATAAGAAATGATTGTTGAGAGAATGATATTGTGTGTTCATATTTAATCGGTACCTTACAAGCTGACATATTCGAAATTCGAAACAGTAACTGATATGTTAATTGATAGATTTCACAAGACGTAATCCTTATTCTAAGCATTGGTCACGGTAGTAGCGTGAACCTGAACCAGTTAGTCTGAAACTGTCGATATATTACACCGTTCAATAGTCAATAACTTTACAAACCGATTTTTTATATTTTAGTTTGGTTATTTAGCCATGTCGGTAATTGTCGACTACCTGGTTGGGGTCTTCGAGATGATAATAATCGATGGTTAGAGACCTTGAACGACATTGCTCAAAATCGTTCGCAATGGCGCCGGTGCATTTTTGTTTATCAGTAAATGCCATGTTAGTAGGTGTCGAATACCTGGTTGGGACATACGAGATGGTAGTAATCGATGGCTAGAGACCCTGAATGCCATGGCTCAGGTGCATTCATTATTTTTGTTCTCTTAAGTTGTAATCTCGAATTTCCTCATCACCTTTATCTTTTTCTTTTTAAGTTTATTTCACTAGATTCTACTTCTCGAATAATATCGCCGAACCCTAAAATTTCCGATTACTAATAATAATTCTACTACCGCTTCTATTATGGGATTTGAAGTAACAATTGCAGTCAGTCAGTCAGTCAGATGCAACATAGAACTTCGTACATAAGTACATCAGTTCATGTTGCCATACCACATTAGCACAGAGATATAACTGTCAATTCAAATCCAATAGTAGTACAGGTAGTTAAGGTATTAGAATTAATCGGAGAGATTAGGATTAGAAGATATTATTCAAGAAGTATGATTCAATGAGAAAAGTTTAGAAAGACAAAACTAGAGTTGTTGAAGAACTCAGAAGATAAGGATATGAGAGAACACAAAGAATAAATGCACTGGCGCCATTGCGAACGATTTTGAGACATGTCATTCAGGGTCTCTAACCATCGATTATTATCATCTGGCGGACCCCAACCAGGTAGTCGACACCTACCGACAAGACTCAGTTCACTTGCCAATGAATTCATGGATTTCTGCCATGATTTGGTTTGGCCGCCCCTAACTTTCTTCCAACCTACTCCTACACCACAAAACATAGCTCATCGAGGCAGTCGGTGGTTATGCATACGCAGTACATGTCCCAATCACCTCAACTGATGAAGTTTCACCACTTCATCTATTGATCTGACATTCTTACACTAGTTGGTAAAAAAAAACCCTGAAATTAAATAAATTTTATAATTAAAAAGTACAATGATGTAATAAATAACAGCAAAAAAAATAATAACAACTCAGTAGTAGGTTTAATTCTTTGTTTAAAGTAAAGTCAATACACTCACTCTATGCTTTAATAACAAAAGTGCATTCATAAATATACTTTAAACTAAGCCTTAATGAATAGCAGCTATATAAACAGTGGAGCTGATTTGTGTCCAATGTGCGAGGAAGGTACCCATTGAAGGCAACAGAACAAGATGGTGGTCGTTCAGTATCAACACGACTGATTAAAGTTAGGCTTGCACACAAATGGATCTCAGCTCGATGGTCTCATATTTTGTTTGGTGGCATACAGGGTCGCGAGGGTCTTGAGTTTGATTCCCACTACCAAGGAGTCCAATAATAAGATGAAATGGCTATTTCGGTGCGTTCAGATTGTTTAACTGAAGTCAGTTAGTGATTTCAATCAAATTTGAATTTTATGTTATTTGAAATCATGCATCGATCAATGTTAGACTACCATTAGAAACCTGGAAGCACTGGACGGCCGTCACGTCCTGGTATGGGACTCATCAACAGTACGCATCCGTGACTCTCTCTTGTGCGCGAACGCCTAACCCCTTGACCATTGACCATTGAGCTGGTATCTAATGGTGTTAATGTCTAACTTCGATCTACTCGCGGAGTTGCGCAATCTCATACACTGTCTTCGGTAGTGGTTACTGTCTACACCCGAACAGGTTGAACTTCACTGATCACGACTTCCCACTAGAACTCAGCGAAGATTCCTTACGGAGCTAGTCACTAGTGAGCCTAGTTAATTGAATTACCGGGTTTTGAAGATTGTTAAGTTACACATTTGAAATCATCAATCAATCAATCAATCATTGTTAGACCACCAATTAGAAACCTGGGAGAAGCGCTGGACAAGCCGTTTCGTCCTGGTCTAGGACTCATCAGCAATGCGCATCCATGATATTCACAAAGTGCATTAGATATTTTTCATTTTCCTATCATTAATTCTGTTATTGTTCTTTTTTATTTTTAATTTAGCGAATTATAACTGATTTCATTCAAATTGAATTATTATGGCATGCTAAAGCATTGGAAACATTAACTTCAGCTTATAATGCAATTCAATCTTTACATGAAGAAGCAGATCTAGTTGAATTTCGTAGTACACTACTACGTTCTGGCAGTAGTTTAACCATGTTAAATAACGACAGTAATTTTTTGTTGAATCAACAAAATCCCACCATGAACAATCAATTATCACCAATGATTTCTCCATCAGTACGCATTAGAGATCATCGAACCTATCGTCCAGCATCATCAGCATCAGCGCATAGTTCAATGAATTCAATCAGTGGTAGTCGGTGTAGTTTAACATCGTCAGCTCGTAAAAAAAATAAAAATCAACCATTACCAAATCGAATTCAACAACAACAACAGCAACAACAATTACAACATCAACAACACGATCAACTGTCACCCTCACATCAGTTACAACAACGACAGCAACAACATTCCACCTTGTCACATCAGGTAAGATCTTTGTGCTCTTCTACTACTGTATACACTACTATATTTGCAAGGCAAATTGGTATTCAGCCAGTCAATCAGTCAGTTATTTTATCGATCGAAATGATGAAGATATATGTTACACACTACGTTGGACCTAAAAGCGGCATTTGAATCTGTTGATCGTGAGGTTCTGTGGCAGTGTTTGTCATTGAAAGGTGTACCAAAGAAGTACATTAACCTTATACAAGCTCTCTACTCGAACACTACAGGTCGAGTGAGAGCTTATGGCGAACTGTCATCGGAATTCTCTACATCAAGTGGTGTTCGTCAGGGCTGTCCACTCTCTCCATTCTTGTTTAACTTTGTCGTAGACATCCTCTTAGAGTTAACATTAAGCTCGTCAGATTTTTCAGGAGTAGACCTTCTACCAAGAAAATCGCTTACTGACCTAGAATATGCCGATGACATAGTTCTATTCGGTGAAGACGCTGACAAAATGCAGTCTTCTGACCACCCTAAGCAACAATGGGAGCATGTTCGGGATGCGGTTCGCCCCCCGAAATGCCAAATTTTGCTTCAAGACTGGGTTGCATCGGTACCTGAACTAGTGATAGGAAGTGAAGTAGTCGAACGTGTCGATCACTTCACTTATCTGGGGAGTCTCATCAGTGCTGATGGCCCGGTGACTAACGAAATCTCAGCGCGGGTATAGAAGGCTCGACTGGCTTTTGCCAACCTGCGTCACTTATGGCGTAGGCGAGCTGTCCGTTCGCTAACTAAAGGACGAGTGTACTGTGCAGTAGTTTCCTCCGTCTTACTTTATGTCTGTTAAACATGGCCAGTGAGAGTTGAAGATATTCGTAGGTAATTGGTTTTCGATCATAGGTATCTCCGAAGCATTGCCCGTGTATCCTGGGATAACCGAGTAAGCAATGCTGTCGTTAGGGAACGAGTTTTAGGTAAATAGCAAATCAGTAGATGAAGTGGTGAAACTTCATCAGTTGAGGTGGTTGGGACATGTGTTACGTATGCCTAACCACCGACTGCCTCGACGAGCTATATTTTGTGGTGTAGGAGTAGGTTGGAAGAAAGCTAGGGGCGGCCAGACCAAAACATGGCAGAAATCCATGAAGTCACTGACAAGTGGACTGAGTCATGTTGGTAGATGTAGACTACCTGGTTGGGTCTGCGAGACGAAAGTCATCGATGGTTAGAGACCTTGAATGACATGGCTCAAAATCGTTTGCAATGGCGCAAGTGAATTCATTCATTGCGTTCTCTCAAATCGTAATCTTCTGGATTCGTTAACACCTCTACCTTTGTCTTTCTAACCTTATCTCACTGAATTATACTTCTTGAATAATATCTTCGAACCCTAATCTTCATTACCATCAATACCTCTACTATCTTTATCACTATGGGATTTGATTTGACATTTGCCTCTCTGTGTGCTAATGTGGTATGGCAACATGAACTTATGCACATACGTACGAAGTTCTACGTTGCAACTGACTGACTGACGTTGTAAGAGAGCTAAGAGAGTGGCAGAATCAAAGTATGACATCATTTAGTGAAGTTAGTATTCATTGTTGGTTTCAGTCATATAGAAGTTTGTTTCATCATACATGGATTACTTGGCTAAGAATGTCTGTTCGACCAGTTGACTGACTCTGTCCAGCAATATTGTTATTGTTTTCTAAAGTTCAATGTTGAATTTCATCATAGGTCGAAATAACAAATTAAGGAAGTACTAGATTGTTCTCCGTTCTACGCGCAATTCAAACAACGGACTGAACCTAGTACCTTATAGTTTGTTTTTTCATTGAACGGGTTTCTAGCTTACAAACCATATTATTTAGAGTTCAACTGTCAGTGAGGAATAAATTAGATTGTGAGTATATGGTATAACAATTATTTTTGCCTGAAGATTATCACATTTGAAGTGTTGAGTTACACTCCTTACAAATGTAACTAATTACATTGTACTTGTTGGGGACGTTAGATCCCCAGAACTCGTGATGAATGCCGTATTTTGGATTTCACGTTTGCCAGCATGGGCTGATCAATTGACCTTGAGATTCCATTTGCCACCAAGGAAATCCTTGGTTGTGATTGGCTGTTGTGTATTTTAGTGTGCTATTTTCGTAACTGTCTCAAGATTTGTGTGCTTGATTGCATTGTGCTTGCTGGGTGTTTGTAGAATATACTTTCGACGCTAAATCAAGACTTTTCATTAGTCAACAGATCAGGGTAGCCTACCTGGACGCTGGTTCATTGTCTCGTTCGCGTTTATCGACTAAGGTGAACCCGTAATAGAGTTTCAAGCATATCGGCAGCCTCACCTAATAGAACTTAACTCTGTGCATCATTGAACATTGACAATTTCAGTTTGTTCCAAGTGTTCAGTGAAACTTTTAAGGACATATATTTTAATTACAACCAATCAACATATCAATTTCATTTGTACAATGATTGAACAAACTTAAGGGTAGTGAATTTCATGTTTTGGCTTTTACTCGAAACTCTGCATCCTTGACTATTGATAGATTTAAGTTTAGTAATCGCTTATTTTAATATTCAACAGATTATACTGGAATACAAGATAGTCATACGATAATTCTACCTGACATTAAAAAACATGGTGTATGCAATATTGAGGAGATTTGACTGATGAAGACCTTGAAACATAACTTGATAGACATTGACCATCGCAATGGGATGAACCAACACACTATTGATTATTATACACTTGTAGTAAAGGAGAACACAGGTGGGGCCAACCGAATTGTATCTGCCGAAAATTACAGAGTTACTCAGTAAAATAGGGAAACCATATCGTAAATCGTTAATTTGCACCTCTTCAATCCATCATTAATCCATTGTCTGACATTTCACCACTGTTCATGCGTTTCATACAAATTCCATTGTGTTCCCACTCTTCCTTTCTTGATCTTCCCCCATCTTCTGCTGCCAGACATTATGTTTACACTCACGTCATTTACTACTTATAAGTAGCGTGCACCACACACTTAGTGGAAAGTTTGAATATCTCAGTCCTATAGGGAAGTCAGTCACTACCTGAATAGAATGATGATTGATAAAATGTTTCATTTTGTCACATTGAAAAATGTAAGTTCAACATCTATGAGGATCATCAGTTCCTTCAAGAAAATTCATATACATCGTATTGATGAGTACTATATCGCACGAGGCTTAGTTGCCCCCGTATAACACCTTCCTATATATTAAAAAAAAATAGGTTTCATCAATATTTATCGATAGTATGTTCAGTTAGTCACTCTTTTTTCTTCTAAATTATGTAATCAGTTGGTCAAGTATTTCCACTAACTCTCTTGTCAAACATTAGAATTTGTACTAATTAATTCAAACTTTGTATACAGCATAATAGTTTCATATTTCACATTTTTGAACTTCAAGCAGAATGATGATGTAACAAGTTTGTTCACTGAAGGAGACGATGATATTATTGTTGTTCAAAATGTTCGTGACAAAGTTGATCGAAGAAGTCCTGTGAATAATGGTTTACAAGATCTGGAAGATGATGATTTTGACGAAGAAGAAGAAGAAGGCAATACAGAAGATGAAGAGGATGATGATGAAGACGATGGTGATGATGATGAAGATGACGAAGATGGTGAATACGTGGTGGACACTACTACTAATACTACTAATACTACTGGTGCTATGACACATCATTCTCCGACAAGAATTGTAAATCATCATCATTCTGCAACATCCTCATCAGTCAATAATAATAGTAGACTACCTGGATCCCAACAGAATTCTCCATTGAAATCTGCATTAAAAACCGGCATATCGAAACTGTGATGACACAGTATTCTAATAATGTCCTTTATTGTTGTTAGAAACTTGTTCCTTTCCTAATAGGTAAGCTGTATTATATGTACAACGCAAAAGAAAACAGATTCTCTCTCTGAATGACGACCACATCTATATAAATATATATATTTTTCAATAGAATTCATTCTTTGTGTTTTATTGACTTTAAAAATTGTTTTTTTTTCAAATAATGTGTTTTAACTCACGTAAAAAACAAAATCTTTCTGTCCAGATTTAAATATTACACCACTTTATGTGTATATTATTACTATGTTGTAATTACAAGTAGTATCAACTTATGTTACATAAAAGAAAAACTTGTCGTTACACTTGGACGAATGAATATATACACAACATTTTCAAAAAAAACCTTGATCCATTAGCTTTTAGTATTTTCTGTTGAAATTATTATTAGATTTTTTTTTTCGGCGCAAAAAATGCACAATATATGCTCGTCTTTTATGCGTACTTTCTGTGTTTGATGATTGATTTTCTGTTCAATAGTCAATAGTTAGTCAATATTCAATAATTCACTATACTGTGTAATGTATCATATTTTCTCTTTGTATATGAAATTTTTTGAAATTGGGTTTTTTTTGTTTCTCTGTCTCTAGTTTGTACTCTATGCAAATATCTATCTATCCTATCTATCTGTCTATCTGTATCAGTAATATATATATATATATAGAAGATTGTTGTATCAGACTCATTGTATTTGTTTTATTGAAGTTGGTTTTCTATGCTTAACATTGTCAATATTGTTGTTGTTATTCTTGTTGGTTAGTTAATTCTTCTTCTCTACTTTTTGATATTCAGATAGATAATATACAAGCTGTTGTTGTGTAATTTAACATTTAGAAGAGAATAATACAGTATTTGAATTTCAATGAATTTGTTTGAATTAAATGTTAATTTCTTTTTGTTGTTGTTGAAATAACTAGTTTAATTAATGTTTCACAGATAGATGATAATGAATTGTTTCGCTTTTTTGTAAATACTTTTCAAACTGTCAGCAAATAGTTATGGTTCTGTTAACCGGACATGGATGAATTAAAGCATGACTACGTAAGCTGTACGCTGATTGGTTAATTCCTATCCAATCAGTGCCTAGTCGATACTTGGAGTACATTCCAGAAGTTTCCCATGTAAAAACTATAAAGAGATTAACGTTGTTCCTGTTTTGCCTTCGCTTCGGCTTTTTACTTCCATTTAACCTAGCTATTTGGAGTATGATCTTTTCCTGTTCAACGGTGTTCTCTGATTTGGGGACTTGTAGTGTATTGTTGTCAGAGAATACTAAGCAACAGGAATTAGCTGGGTTTACTAGAAGAGATTTATAAGAGGTTCAGTACGAGGAAGGGGGGCGGAAGTGATAGATAAGGGTTTGCTTTAATAATAGATCGAAAACTCTGATCAAGGGTAATTATTTAAATCATTTGGACTGGGTACCAATAAGAGGTGGTTGGCAGTGGTTGAAAAGAAACCAGACTTAGGTTTCATGTTATTTAACAGCCGTTAGCATGGCACACTTGTGCATCTCAACGTGAATGCGCTATCACGTCGCAATGCTGTCGTTAGGAAACGAGTACTAGGTAGGCATGGGAAATCAATAGATGAAAGTTCATCATTTGAGGTGGTTGGGATATGTGTTACATATGCCTAACCACCGACTGCCTCGAAGAGCGATGTTTCTTGGTGTAATAGTAGGTTGGAAGAATGTTAGCAGTGGCCAAACCAAAAACATGACAGAAATCCATGAAGTCACTGATAAGTGTACTGAGTCATGTAGGTAGATGTAGGCTGCCTGGTTGGCGTCCGCGAGACGAAAGTCACCAATGGTTAGAGACGTGGAACGACATGGCTCGAAATCGTTTCCAGTGGCGCAGGTGCATCCACTCTTTGTGTGCTTTTTAATTCTAACCTTCTTAATTCTTCATCCTCTCTATCTTTCTCCTTCTAAAGTAATCTCACAAAATTATAATTCTCGAGTTATATCTTCTCCATTACTGCTAGTAATTCTACTATCGCTACTACTATGGAATTTGAACTGACAGCTGCGTATGGCAACCTGAGCTGATGTACGTACTTACGAAGTTCTGAGTTGTATCGGTCTGTCTGTATCACGTCACTCACACATTAGTGACCACGTTGCAGCTTTCTGTCCATAGAATTCGCTTAGTACTAAAAAGGATTTGACATAAATCTCACTGATCACCGCTCAATGAATGATCAGTCAGTTGTAAAGTTACCAACCATAAAAACGACTGAGCATTGAGAAAGAACAACCTTTTCATGATTATCTCTTAAAGATCTATCATCGAAGTTAGTGGATACTGACGTTCAGTGCCTGGGCTGGAAATCTCAACTGATAATTACATTTTGTACAGATTTATGAATTAAATAAACTGGTAATGGCTAACATCCCATGACTTGAGGTGAACTCAGGTGTTGTTCAATATATGAAGATAGTTGTCACTTCGTGGTTGCCTATACCTTGAAACAATAATTCTTTGAGAAGCCCTTGAAAAAAACTGATTTATAGTTAGTGTTAACAACTTGAATAAGTGACCACAGAGTCCAAGAGATAACTGCTTGAAGTTGGTCTTAAACGGTCTATTTCTGAGTAGTTTCAGGCTTCGAATTATTTCCAAGGTCTTACCACTGACAACGGAAAACAGCACGGTAGGTAAGGTGGGCTACTTTTAGGGCTGACTTTGTTTGACTGGTGTAGGAATGTGTCATCTTTGAAGGTTCTGGCTGTGTGAAGGAATCACCCATATCCAGTCATTAATTTGCTCCTATCTGCTCTTTTTGTTCAACTAATTCGTTTTTAAAGTTATTTCATAATGCCCTAACCTTGGGTACATGCTGAAAACGACTGATAATTAAGAGACTGACAGAAGTTGAGATCACGGAATATTGATTTTAAATTTAAGGATTTAAGCATAGCCGTTTTACTGTATGACCTCAAAGGTCTACGTTTGGTCGTATTTAAGGTCACGAGCGCATACTGATAAATACCCAATATTTAAAAGTTGCAAGAAACGATCATTCCGTGCTTATTGGTTTTTCAGTGGTTTTAATGCCTATTATCAGTTCATCATTAAAGCTAGTTTATGTGATATTTTTAGTTAAAACAACGATATAACTTGTGGTGGCCAGTGCTTTAATAGTTTCGTGGCAATCGGTATTCGATATGTTCTTAGACTTTGTATGCTGCTCGTCCAGACAACCGTTGCTGAATAACAACGCCTCATGGTTTTATAAATTAGAAGACGAATACGAAGTATCGAATACTTACATTGACGCACCACAAGTAGACCACTAAACCACAGGCTTACGAAACGAAAACCAATATGCAAGTGCCAAAGAGCAGTTTAAGATAGAGAGAAATGGCTGAATCATCGAAATATTTTAAGAGGGTAACATTAGAGCGAATAGGATGGATATGGGCGTAGGCAATCTCATTCGTATCTACTCTTACAAACTCGACAATAATCAAAGCACAGTGATACATATGGGTTATTGCTATACAAATAAATCAGTTTAAATACATTACGGGGTTGTGAAGATTGTTAAGTTACTCATTGAAATCACAAATCGATAATTGTTAGACCACCATTAGAAAACTGGAAGCACTGGATGGCCGCTTCGTTCTGGTCTGGGACTCATCAGTGGTGTTCATCCACAACTCCTGCATCTCGCAGGATTCAAACACAGGACCTTCGGTATTGTAGGCGAAACGCCTAACCTGTGGACCGCTGAGCCGGTATCTAACGATGTTAATGTCTAACTTCGGTCAACTCTCGTAGTTGCACAACCTCATACACTGTCTTCATTAGTCACTGTCTACACCCGAACAGGTTGAACTTTACTGATCACGACTTCTCACTAGAACTCAGAGAAGATTCCTCATGGAATAAGTTAATCAGAAGGCCTAACCAAATTAAATATGAACAAATTCAAGTTTATGTGGATGTACTACATACTCTAACTTATTAGTGTCACTAGTTGATTCAAGTAACATAAACAACAAAATTCATCATCCATTGCGGTGCATTCATTTATCAAGTATGCTATCATACATCAGGATGATAGATGTCAATACATGATAATTTAACAGTTTTTTCATAGTTGAAATCACATACTTATCTAAGCTAGACCATCATCCGAAACCTGAAAGCACTGTGTGACTGACTCTTCCTTCCTAGTACGGGACTAATCAGCAGTGTACATCTATGACCCGCGTCCCCGGGAATCGGACTAAGGTCCTTCAGTCTCGCTCGTTGACGCTTAACCTATGGATTAATGAGATGACATTCAACAGTGTTAATATCTAATTTCAATCAATCCATGACCTTGCACAGTCTTCATCCATTACCTACGCCGGATAATTGAGTTCGATTCCCGCGTCCGGAGTTCATGGATGTGTACTGCTGAAGAGTCCCATACTAGGACCTGACGGGTTTTGAGAAGGGGTAATAATTATATTACTCAGGTAATTAGTTTTATCTTTATTTTATATATGCTTAATCGTGTGGTATGATAAATATGTGCACACACAGTCAATCACTGATCATTTAACATTGAATACTACTCATTTCAAATTATAGAAATTTTTCTGTACATAAACTAAATCAAAACTGATATGTTTATATATCGTTTTGATTTGTTTTGTGGTTAGATAAATTCAAATCAATAAGTCTTCGTGTTCTCACTATACGTTGTCAGATACAGGGTTGTAGTACTAGGCATAAGTCATTGGAACATTTCCACAGACATTACAATTGACAGATACTAGAATTATTAAAGAGTAAAACAGCAGCTAACAATTGTTGATTTTACAAAAAACTATGGATAAATTTTAACAATTTTATACCTTGACATTTTTATACTACTCAATAAAAATGTCATAGTAGTGTAAATCATAACAGTAAACAATCAGATTGGTGACTTAAGTTTGCTAACGTTATGCTATTTAAATGAGATTCGAATATTTCCTTCTCAAATAAAGACAACTACGTGCTAAATTCATCACTGAGCAAATTTTGACGATATTGACAACACTAACTTAACTAAATATGATCGATATATATATTGAAGCAAATTGAAATGACTTGGATGTATGAATAATCCTCATGTTTTAGATAGAAGATAAAATGATATGAGACATTGGTAGAAGTTATATATCGCCATCAACAAAGATTTGAGTCATGGCTGTTGTCGATATTCCGCACTGGATTATGAACAGTCTATATTGATACTGAACAGACCAGATTCCAACGGAGGTGGACATCAGGAAAAAGCTCCGGAAAAGGATGGGACACACATTACGAAAGCACCCAACTATTTCACAAGGCAAGCCCTCATTTGAAATCCTCAAGGTCAAAGGAAAAGGTGAAGACCAAGGCAAACATTACACCAAGAAATGGCGACAGACATGAGAAGAATGAACAAAAATTGAATAAAACTGTAAAGGGAAGCCCTGGACAAAGTTGGCGGCCAATGTTCCATTGGGGGGGGGTAACAGGAGTAAGTAAGTAAGTAATATTGATACTAGGATCCCAGTTCCGGTGTTCATATCAATACTGAGATACAGATATAAGTCTATCTACTGAGTTCTAAACAAGATACAGCACACTTATTGAATTCCACTGTTATCTATTGCAAGCTGTTAAATAGACAAATTTGGCTTAAGACTCTAAGAAACCTGAGTCAGTAGTATTCTATATATATATATATATATATATATATATATATATATATATATATATATATATATATATATATCTTTTGTAAAGTACCATTCGGAACTCAGAAATAAACTCATAAATCTATTTATTCTCAAAGCTTTTGATCATCTGTTCTAACTCCTTTTTTTGACTTTATTAAATGATAAAAAACATGAAACTTGTACATTGAATAATTACTAATCTACTTTCAAAAATTTAATAAGAGATAGCTGAAAATGAACTCAAACATGGACCAGACTAAATTATTGTAATGTAAACTATGAATTGTTGTAAATAAGCAGTTTACTAGTGAGAACATAAATCAAATCCACTTAGAAAAAAGTCCAGTGACAGCTATGAACAATGGATATCGGTTTTGTCCTAGTATAGGACTCACAGTGAGACACCATAGTCTTGAGTTCGATCCCATGTGAAGGATTCGTGTGTGCTCACTTTTGAGAAATTTCAACAGTACTCCCTATGAGATTAGTCTATGACAAATACAGCTTATTTTCAGGCAGAGTTTTGGAGGTTTGTGTTCTTACATATTTGAAATCATCAATCAATCATTGTTAGACCACTATTAGAAACCTGGAAGAAGCACTGGACGGCCGTTTCGTCCTGGTATGGGACTCATCAGTGGCAGTGCGCATCCACGACTCTTGCATCTTGCAGGACTCGAAACCGGGACCTTCGGCATTGTCTGCGAACGCCTAGCCATCGAACCACTGGGCCGGCATCCAGCGGTGTTAATGTTCAACAAATGTCTTACAAAAAAAAACTCAAATTCTCAAAATTCTTGTGAATTCATTACTCAGAAAACTTTAATAGTGATGATGTTTTCAATCAAAATCAAAATGGAACTATTAACAATAACACAGTACACAACAAAATAATCTAGAACAATTCAAAAGAATATGTGTATTGGTTAAATTTTCAATAGATTTTGTTTTAAATTTCAACACATATTTGATTGTATTAAATATCATTGCCATCTTATTTATTATAAAGAAACTATTGTAAATTAAGTATCTGATTATTTTTTTTAAAAAGAAAAAACAAACTAAAAGAAGATAATGAAAAGGAAATTGATTATGGAATATCAGTTGAAATGGTGGAAGAATTCGTTGAAATGGTGGAGGAATTCGTTGAACTGGTGGAGGAATTCGTTGAACTGGTGGAAGAATTCGTTGAAATGGTGGAGGAATTCGTTGAAATGGTGGAAGGATTCATTGAAATGGTGGAAGTATTCATTGAAATGGTGGAGGAATTCGTTGAACTGGTGGAAGAATTCGTTGAAATGGTGGAGGAATTCATTAAACTGATGGAAGGATTCATTGAAATGGTGGAAGTATTCATTGAAATGGTGGAGGAATTCATCGAACTCGTGGAAGAATTCATTAAACTCGTGGAGGAATTCATTAAAATGGTGGAGGAATTCATTAAACTGATGGAAGGATTCATTGAAATGGTGGAAGTATTCATTGAAATGGTGGAGGAATTCATCGAACTCGTGGAAGAATTCATGGAACTGGTGGAAGAATCCATCGAACTGGTGGACGAATCTATCGGACTGGTGGAAGAATCCATTGAACTGGTGGAAGAATTCATTGAAATGGTGGAAGAATCCGTTGAACTAGTGGACGAATCTATCGGACTGGTGGAAGAATCCATCGAACTGGTGGACAAACCCATCAGACTGGTGGAAGAATCCATTGAACTGGTGGAAGAATTCATTGAAATGGTGGAAGAATCCATTGAACTGGTGGACGAATCTATCGGACTGGTGGAAGAATCCATCGAACTGGTGGAAGAATCCATTGAACTGGTGGAAGAATTCATTGAAATGGTGGAAGAATCCATTGAACTGATTTTCTTATCATTAATTGAATCCAATTTATACTCAGCAGGTAAATGTTGTTGAATAAATTCTTTATGTGTAGTAACACTAGAAAACACATACCAACCACTACCAGCTATAGATGTAACACCGACAACTTGTCCATTTTTATCAAAAATTGGACCTCCACTATCACCAACATCTGGTCCTTGATTATTACTATTGATATTAGAACAAAGTGCTCCATCCGTAGGTATTTTAATATGTTTTGGACATTCTTGTAATTTTAATAAACCTAATAAGTATAGTATTATTTATAATTTAGATAATAATAATAAGTTTTTCTTACCAAAACGTAATTGACCAATTGATTCACCTTGTGTAGTATCTTCACCATAACCTAAGATAAAATAATCATTATTCATATCTTCTTGTTGCTGTTGTTGTCCATCATTTTCAATAAATGAAAAATTATAATTTAATGAAGCAATTTCTATCCATCCTTTAGAAATGGATAATTTTTTAGTCAATGTTAAAATAGCAATATCCGGTGAACCACCAAGATGATCATGACTACCAGTTGAACCTGTATTAAGTTGTTCACATTGACTTTTATATGATTCAGGATAATTGAAATATGCACCTAATCGAAATTGTGTATAAGGTGTGAATCGTTCATCGATTTTGGTTAAATTTGCATGAACCTGTAATATCAACAAACAAAAAAAACGAATAGTTATTACTATTGTTATTATTATTGAGAATGAATAGTTTTTAATTCTCAACAATATTGATTAGCTTGTAGGGTTTAGCAATGTTGTAGTTTAATGTAGAAGCACAAATCCGATCACCAAATTCTCCATTATTAGTATAGAGGTGTGATGACTGTTGAGTTTTGATTGAAATCATGAACCAATCAATGTTAGGCCACTATTTTAAAACTTGAAAGCACTTGACAGCCGTTTCATCTTAGTATGTATCTGACCAACAGTGTTCACTTAAGACCCCTGTACATGGTAATCGGACCTAGGACCTTCTATTTCGCGCCGTTGAATGCACACATGTTAAGTGTTTACGTAGGTGGTGGATACGAGTCCTATACTAGGAAGAAGCAGCCGTTTGATGCTTCCTGGTTTTCAATGGCGATACAACATGGAGATCGGTTCATCATTTCGATGAATATCCTGATTGTGATTGTTTTCGAATACATTTACTGAGAGTCTCTAACAGCTAACTGTTAATATTTCTTCTATATGCTCAAACGAGACGTTTGAAATTTTTTTTAAAATCTAATCTTTATGCTCACTAATGTCTTACATCTAAATACGAACTGATTAAGAGACCATAGTAAATACATCGATCAGTAAGTAACTAGAGTTCATCATGAAGTGAAAACGTGGAAAAATATGTTTAACTGTTACTACTGATTTATGGCTCTTTTCAAATATTATTCCACTCCAAAACTCTGCCCGAAAATATCGTAACAGTGCTCACTAGTGACTAGCTTCGTGAGGAAATTCTCGGAGTTCTAGTTGAAAAGACGTGACCAATCGAGTTCAAACCCTGTCGGGTGTAGGCAGTAACTACCAAAGACAAATGAGTGAGGTCACGCGAAATCCCTAGATCAATCAGAGTTAGACATTAAACACCACTAACTGCCGGCCCAGTGGTCCAGAGGTTAGGCGTTCGAGCATAATACCGAAGGTCACGGATTCGAATCCTGTAAGATGCAGGAGTCGTGGATGCGCACTGCTGATGAGTCCCATACCAGGACGAAACGGCCATCCGGTGCTTCCAGGTTTCTAATGGTTGTCTAACAGTGATTGATTGATGATTTCAAATATATATATATATATATATATATATATATATATATATATATACTGGTCGACTGAATGTAAACTAATAGAACACAATCAATTAGAATGATCTAAACATGTTGAAACTCCGAAAGTAGGACCTTCGGGGCTACTGCCGGTCCCAAGCCCGGGTGAAGGAGGAGGGTTGGGCATGGGGTTGGCGACCTCATCCCACTAAAAACTAACTTGACAAAAAACGCTGGCCAGAGCAAGTAATTCAAACTACTTCAACTCTGCCCTTGGAGTTTGAAGAAGAAATATGTCGTCGCGTGATGAAAGCCGAGTTCCCTCGAAAGTCACAGGGCCGATGCCTCTTCTCACAACCAGAGCAACCATTCTTTTAGGTACATCAAACGTCCGTACATTGTGGGAGACTGAAACGCACTGGACACAGGTAGGACAACTGAGACTAGCTTCAGGAGAGCTGCTGTTATACTCCGCCCATGGAGAAGAAAATGCGCCACACACAAGGTGTCACACTGATGATGTCCAAACAAGCGCAAAAGGCACTGATAGGATGGGAATCTCATGGACCCAGGATCATCAAAGCATCTTTCGAAACAAAGAAAGAGGACATTACAATGAACATCATCTAATGTTATGCACCTACCAATAACTACAATGACGACGATAAAGATCAATTCTACGAAAGGCTGCAGTCAATCGTCGAGAAATGTTCACCAAAGGATTTGACGATTCTTATGGGAGACCTGAATGCCCAGGTTGGCATAAACAACACTGGATATGAAGACATCATGGGACGACATGGACTGGGAGAAAGAAACGAAAACGGTGAGAGATTTGCAAACCTATGTGTCTTCAACAAACTGGTCATCGGTGGCACAATATTCCCGCACAAACGCATTCACAAAGCCACATGGATTTCACCGGACCACACTACTCAAAACG
>OX103976.1:15325811-15396196 GCA_944470395.2 Schistosoma turkestanicum | reverse complement strand
CATTCAAATAGTACCAGGTCCGATCCAGAGGAGTATCATGATCCGGGACTAGGAATCCGGGTCACAAAAACGTTACAGATAATGAGTATTTATACAGTTTGGGCGATCAGGAAACAACATTGAAGTCTGTTACGTTGACAGTTAAGACGACCGATAGGAAACAGCACTGAAGAACGTGAGACTGATAGCTAGGACGACGATTACATTGGCAGTAGGAATTGACCAATAGAATTACGACTTAGAAAAATAGTTCTTTGAGGTTATTTGATGCATATCCTAACAAGTGTACAACAACCATAGGATATGAGTATGGTATTAGAAGTAGTTATTGATTGTCATCAAAATGAAACATTTATGAATTATTTTAGCTATTAAAATACTCGCAAACAAACTTAACGGATAGTAATTAAGATTTTAACTGATATAGTCAATTCGTTTAATATAACATCAGTTTCCGTCCAGTATTGTATTCTAATCTAGAATAAAATTTTTATTTAGCCATTATCTTTTCAGTTATATTGATATTCTAAAATTATCCGAACTTAAAACTTATAATTGTCCAAACAATTCGCTTGATCGGTTTGTGTGTCTGTTGGGTTTTACTTATTTCACGTAACCTCCAGGTTGTAGTTTTTCATTTTCTCAGCAACTTGAATACTCTCCTGCCAGTCTTTGATATCCCATGTACCTATTTAAATTAGTTATTGCCCTGGTTGTCAGAAGTATCATCGACCTCATAATTTCCGAAGAAATTCGACTTTCACCATGAGGTATCATATAAATCTTCTTCTATTCTGAGGACAGAGGTTCAATCATTAAAATGAATTTCTTTTGATTATTATTTCCTTGGCAAGGTTGATTTTTTCTATGGGATGGGGTTTCTAACTTTGTTCCCGACTCGCGACCGGCAGTAACTCATAAAGACTTCCAGCCTTATGTTCAATATGCAAACTGTTATATTTTGGGATTATATTTATGTGTTACTTCTATTTATAGTCAGATATTTCTTATCATCACTTGTGAATGAACAAAAAAATAATGTAAAGTAGAATTGTTCAATATTCGCTGTTCATTTTCATAATAGTTTATAGTAAGATGCTAATCATCAACCTTATCACTATAAGATTACTTAGTTATTTGTTAGGCAGTAAGAGGTGAGTCGACAAGTAATCCTAGGATGGTAGTGGATTTCTCAGGTTAGCGTTTCTTTTTTTAACCTGATTCTATTTTAATGAAGTGGAATTGTTAACCCTTTGTGTAACTGTCGTTCATCATCTAGGCTTCAGACCAGTAGTATTATCCATAGAGAAGTTCCAGATGGAGTCTGGGTCAACAATGTGTACGTATACTCATCGATAAACTGCTTTTTTATGTTGGGTTCGAATCTGTATCAATTTGAAACGCTATTCAAGCCAACGTTTGATTTAGTCAGTCAGTTGCAACGTACAACCTGATATGCTCGTCAGTTGATATGCTTGAAACTATTACGAGTTCACCTTACTCGGTAAACGAACGAAAGCAATGACTCAGTGACACTATACGCTATTCTAATCTGTTGTTCCAGCCCTGGCTAACTATAGCAAAAAGTCTTGATAAGGAGTAGAGACTGTATTCTACAAGCACCCAGAAGTTTCGAGGTTGCTAAGTACACAAATCAAGCGTATTTATACAATGATGGAAACGCCCTTGAGATAGCCACAAAATAGTGTACTAAAATAACACATCAACCAATATCAGTCAAGGATTTTCTGAGTGGGAAATGTAATCTCAAGGTCTACTGATCAGCTGATGCTTGAAAACACAAAATCCAAAGTTAGGACCTTTATCAAGTGAGTTCTGGGAAGCTAACATTCCCAAAAGAACTTCGTACCAAAGTAAATCAGTTCAAGTTACCATAACATATTAGCACAGAGATGCAATTGTCAATTCAAATCCCACAGTAGTAGAGGTAGTAAAAGTACTAGCAATAATCGGAAAGATTAGCGTTCGAAGATATTATTCAAGAAGTAGAATCTAGTGAAATAAACTTAGAAAGAACAAGATAAAGGTGATGAAGAATCAAGAGGATTAGGATTTGATAGTAACCAAGGCATGGATGCCCCTGGGAAATTGTAACTATTAAGACATACACAAGTATTATCAATGAAATTGAACAATGAATGAATAATCATCAGTTTATTTTGTGTTTAAAAATTAATTTTTTTTTCTATTTCTATTTTCTTTGTGTGTGTGTGTGTAATATGTATTATAATTTTAGAAACAACCAAAGGTTGGTTCATTCATTCATTATTCAATCTTTTGATGTACACAGAAAAACTAAACGTCTAAGTATATAAAAAGCACTGAATACTTAATCGTTGTTATTAATGTGTGTGTATTCTGTGTGTGTGTGTATGTGCGTGTGTATGTATTCTTTTGTCCATTTTATTTTGTCAGCTATGATGATGTTTAATAATCGTTTTATTGTATACTTCTTTCCTTGTAAAAATTCAATAACCCGAAGAAGGTTTGTGTTTTACTCGATTATTGATTTAAATATTTTTTATTTATGAAGTGAATGGAAATAAAGTGTGGGGGGGGCGTGGGGAAGTAACATAACTGGTTAAACTTTCAAAGACGTTTGATCGGTCAGTTATGTATTTTTTTCTTGTAAAGTTAAGTATTACAATGTAGTTCATGATGGGAACGACCACAAAAGTGAGAATGTTTATTAGTGTAATTATTTGTAATTATAGTTGGGAATATATATATCACAAACCGACTTCAGTCGAAAACCAGGAAGCACTGCACAACTGTTATCATTCCTAATAGGCGACTCCTTATTTTAGCACTGCTCATCGATGACTTTATCACATGGAGTTGGTCACAGCGCCATCGATTCCAATGAGCCGGGGGATCTAATGGTGCACATGTCCAAGCATCATCAATCAATTCGTGACATTGTCCAATCATCTTTGTGATGATATTAAAACTATTTCATAATCAATACAAAAAACACCGATGCCGATGATTTGACTTGTTTACACAAGAATAATATTTCTATAGCAGGGTAAATTACAAATTATTTAACAATGTTTTATTTTCAATTAGACTTATGGAGATTAGTGTTCTTACACAAAATATCGTAAAATATGCTTACTAGTGACTAGCTTCATGAGTAAATTCTCTGAGTTCTAGTGAGTAGACGTGATCAGTGGAGGTCACGCAAAAGCCGACCCATTGGTCCGATGGTTAGGCGTTTGCGCACAGTACCGAAGGTCCCGGGTTCGAATCCTGCGAGGTGCAGGAGTCGTGGATGCGCACTGCCACTGATGAGTCTCTTACCAGGACTTGATGTGCGTCTAGTACTTCCAGGTTTCTAATGGTGGTCTAACAACCAATGATTGATTGATGATTTCAAATGTGTGAAAAAAATGTTTTTCTTGTCTGTAATGAGGGTTTTTGTGTTTTTTAAGTTTAATTGTTATTGGAGAGGCATGTCTACTACTCTGTACTTTGATTGTTTTCATGTTTTTTCTTAAACCAACTTTTAAATAAAACGTCAACTAGTCATAATTATTACTATTATTAGTAGTAATATTATTGTTTATAGATTATTTATTCCAATACACATAACTTAATGTCACATCTATTTTCGAGCAGGCTACAATTACTGTACAATCATCATCTGGCAAACCGGTATGACTTACTAAGATGATTATGATTATGTCATTATGGAAACTGTCTGAATCGCTTTCCTCATTGAATAATGTTTTTTTTCCTACTGCACCCTTTCTTGCTATTTATTGATTAATATTTTTTTTCTGTCTACTGCACTAACCAAAAAGGGAACATCTCACCTGTTTTTTTACATATGTATATCATTTGCACTGAATTGTAAATTGAACACATTTTTGAAAGAGTGCGCTCATTATAAACTAGGCTTTGCCAGTCAACGGTGTTCTAGAATCACTTCAGTGGCATTTATTACTCAAAGCAATTTTCCCTGATAAGATGAATCGAAAGTTCATATGGAGGATTGACTTGAGTAAAGTAAACGCTGAATATAACCGATTCGATGACTTAACTCAAGACTATGGGGTCCCCTTTAGCAAGTATTGTTGTGGTGTATACTACTCATAACATGGTTTATGAGTAGTATGCAGTGGAGTGCCGTTCTGAAGTCACTGCTGAAGTGAAGAGTGTCAGATTCGGCTGTATGACCCGAACAGAGTGTTTTGAGGACTAGAAGGTATTGTGGAAGAAGAAAGTCGAAAATGGACATTTGAAGAAGAGGTGTAAACATTTTACTAGTTTGAAAAAAGAGGCAAAATTACGTTTCAGTCCTCATTGTGTCTTTCATTCAACATGATTTCCGTCTATAATTATGAGTGATAATTATTCACCGTCGTATTCGTTACATTTCCAGTGTTTAATTTTATTCAGTATAACATTTGAGTTAATTTCAGTGTGGTGTTTATTCTACAAATGATATTCTCTGTGCCTGCCGGCATCTAACGATGTTAATGTCTAACTTGATCAATTCACGGAGTTGCGCAACCTCATACACAGTCTTCGGTTGTTACTGTCTACATTCGAACAGGTTGAACTTCACTAGTCACGTCTTCCCACTGGTTAGGCATTCGCCCACAATACCGAAGGTCCTGGGTTCGAATCCTGCGGGGTGCAGGAGTCGTGGATGCGCACTGCTGAGGAGTCCTATACCAGGACTTGACGGCCGTCCAGTGCTTCCAGGTTTCTATTGGTGGTCTAACATTGATCGATTCATTGTTTCAAAAAAAAAACTTAACAATCTTCACAACCCCGTAATGTGGATATTCTCTGTATTGCATTGACCTGACCTATGTTCAGCATGACATGCAATCTATGATTTTGTTATTATTTCATATATGTAACTTTCTTCTTATTTATGGTCAAGTGGGTATACAGATTAGTCGATAAATAAATATGTTTTCCATGAGGGTTTTCATGTTTTAGAGAGAATAAATCTTTACTTTCAAACATTCAGTAATAGGTAACGCGGATCTAACATTGGCGACCACTCAGAGTTATAACATGTAGCCTGGTTGATTTCAGCACATTGGTCTACAGTTGATAATTTTCCTTCAAACATTAAAGAGTTTTGTATTTAATCCTATGTGGATTCATGAGTGCTTACTGTTTAGTGACAGTTTCGAAATGTTTGGCTGGCATAAGACATTTTTTTTAATTTCATCTGCAGATTCATGCTAACGAAAAGCTGAATTCTCATTTTCACTTTGCTTTAAAATCTTCATCTCTTCACTTCCGCCAGTCATTATTAGTTGCAGAGTTTTTTTTAATTTTCATTGACATAATGAATCGATCACTGTCAGATCACCATTAGAAACCCGAAAACATTGGACAGACATTTCGTCCTAATATGTGACTTATCAGCAGTGTGCATCCACGATCCCACAATCGGGAATCAAACATAAGACCTCCAGTCTCGCACGTTCAACGCCTAACCTCTTGGTCGCTGAATCGGCATCCATGAGATCGTGCGACCTCATCCACTATCTTCGGTTGAACTCCAATGGTTACGGCTTATACTTGGAACTTTGAAAATTCCTTCATGAAGCTAGGCACACGTGCTTTGTTGAGCTTTGTTGAAATCATCGATCGATAAATCTCAGCTCACCATTCGAAACCTATCCTAATATTTTTATTTGTTGTTCTTCGTTGAATTTCACTCTACATTGTTTTGATTTATTGAGTTTATTTACATTATGCACGCACATACATGCGCCTTATTCAAGACTATTAAAGAATACATCTATTTTTTTATTTCATTTCAACTAATCAGTCTAATTCCAATGTATTATATATTCCATTGTTTAAAAGCACTCGAAAACACCTAAATCACACTATATAATCAATCGTATGTTGTGTATTTTAAATAGTTCATTTTTTAAGTTTTTCGAGCCATTTCTTCTTCTTCTTCTTTTGTTGTTGTTGTTGTTTGAAATTCACAACTACTTTTATTTTCCTTTCTTTACTTTGGTATGTTTGCTAATCTTATGGATTTGTTAATGCATTTTGTCAATTTTTATGATTGACAGAATTACGAGAAGGTACTGAAGAAGTCGGTATTGAAACTGCATCGGTTCAGGTGGTTGGGACATGTGTTATGTATACCTAAACACCGACTGCCTCGACGAGCTATGTTTTGTGGTGTAGGAGTAGGTTGGAAGAAAGCTGGGGGTGGCCAAACCAAAACATGGCAGAAATCCATGAAGTCACTGACACGTGAACTGAGTCATGTTGGTAGATTTCAACTACCTGGTTGGGGTCCGCGAGACGAAAGTCACCAATGGTTAGAGACCTTGACGGACATGGCTCAAAACCGTTTGCGATGGCGCATGTGCATCCAATCTTTGTGTTCTCTCAAATCCTAACTTTTGGAGTTCCTCACCACCTCTATCTTTCCCTCTTTAAGTTTATTTCTCTAGAATATACTTTTTGAGTAGTATCTTCGAACCCTAATGCCTCCGATTACTGCTAATACTGTTGCTACCTCTACTACTGTGGTATTTCAATTTACAATTGCGTCTCTGTGCTAATTTGATATGGCAACCTGAACTGGCGTACGTATTTATGAAGTTCTACGTTGTAACTGACTGAAAACGTAATTTCATCTGATGTTTGTGTCTAAAAAATTAGTTATAGAGAACACTGGATAAATTTAGGATGAATATAGATATTAGGCAAGACTTCCTTCAACTACCTGATATCACACAGTATAGTTCATATGATATCAAGTCAGTTAAACTAGTAAACTACATTGCAACTCTTTGGTTATTAGAATTTGATTAACACTTAAGTGGTCGAGGTTGGGATAGCTCAGTGGCGATGTTTGAGACTATGATGTTTTGGTTAACATGAGGTCGATTCCTCCTGGGAATAGCAGTCTACTTAAAAATTACAGGTACTTTTTCCTGATATCGTGATAATTAGGTCACACATGGCCTCCTGTCGACTTCTTCCAGCCATCTAACATTATGTAAAAGACATTTTTGTAGATAATTTCATCAAGAACTGATCATTGTTACATCCTTGAACCTGGAAGCATTGAACGGTTGTTTAGCGTTTGTTTGAGACTCTCAAACAGCTAGTCGCTATAATCTCATAGGGATCCAAGTTGGAAATTTCAAATCACTCTTCATGAATGATTCACTTAGACTTTCAAGATTAAATTTAAATTTACCTAGAAAAACAAATTGACTAGCTCAATGACTTGGATTGTGAATTCGACATTTTTGGAAATGGACACTGACTTATCCTAGATTTAAAAAAATGAAATGTGTATCATATGATGGCTGCGGAAAGTTTGTGATTGAATTATATGTTTGATATTGCTTCTTACTGCTTATTTAAATAAGTCGATATATTCATTTATTGAAGTGTGGACATTACCGTTTTTTTAGCGAATCAGTTTTCTAAAGGATGGGGTTGCCACCCCCATGCCTAATCCTTCTCCTTTATCCGGGCTTGGGACCGGCAGTAGCCCCAGAGGAGCACCAGGTGGAGTTGAGTATAGACTTTAATTCAGGTTAAACAAGGACTGATATCGATATTTTCTTCCTTTGTTAAGTGGTATTTCCAAGTTCAACTTTAGCATGTTACACTGGAATGATAGAATATGCATTCATGACTTTGAAGCATATCTACCTTCCGGTGGTCCATTATGTATGTAAAATCTTATATTATTTCGTTCATTTAGTAAGTGGACATTGAATATAAAAGAATAACTTGCATTCGAACCTTGACTTTCACTTTACTTATTTAATCTATGTTGCGGTGCTCTTTGATGCCAAGTTGAAACTATACTCTTATTTACAGTATTTACCTCATAAAATGAACGGAAAAACTCTTGAAGATGTTAGACAGTAAACTGTTACTGAACATTAAAAAAGGATGATTATTTCCACATACATTCTACACTGACTCAGATTGTTCTTGTATTTTTAAACCACCAAGCATACTTAAAAGTGAGAATCAAGATAGTAGGATATCAGTATAGCTATCGAGATGTAATGTACTTTCTGTCAAACTTTAAAGGTCCTCTGTTTGATTTTGGGTGTGTGCGTTAGTCTAATCACGATGACACATTGTTGATGCTTCATACAAAAAAAGACTAGTACTACACCATTTTTCCAAAATGAACTCATCGCCATAAACCATTCGATTGAATCATGAACAAATTTGATATTTTATAGTTGTAACTGTGCATAGTCTTGCGATTTCTCTAAACTTTTACAAATGAGAACTAGTATTTATTAGAAAAAGTCATTTTTATTAAATATCACTTAAAAACGATCACTTTTTATATTAATAATAATTGTTATCATTAATATTACTACACATTAAACGTTTTCTAAACTGGTAAGTAAGTTGATCAAGTCACTTTCGGGTTCATTATTGATTTATGGTGTAAAAACAAGACATAGTTTATCAGGTAAGACATAAAGCACACTCTAGATTTGAGGATTCACCTCACAAAGCGACTTTCATTTTAGACACCTATTGAAAACCAGGAATCAATGTTTCATCCTATAGAGGAATTTTTTCAGTAGTGTGATCTAATTGTCCCATAGAATATTGAATACACTACGTACAGGTCTCATTGTAAGTGTTTAACATCCGAACTATGATCCGAATCGGTTATCATTATATTGCAAGCTTTACATAGTCGAACTCCATGAAGAATTTGTGTTTAATCCCTTATATAATGTCTTGAATTGGCATTATTGTTAGAAAGTATCATACTGGTCAAAACAATTGTCCAGTGTTTTGTGCGCTTGAATAATTTTATCTAACTAAACTCACTCTTTAATGTAAAACTTTCAATTCAACAATCTCTGTGCCCAGTCTTTGACCAATGCCTATCTTGTATTGTATGTAATCATTTTGAGAAGACTGAGGCAGGTACGATAGATTGTATTTGGCTAATTTACACTCTTAGTCAATTAACAACGAAAACATTACATTGAACACACTCTATTTGCACACCATCTTTGAGTCCTGACTTCCAACGCTCCAGCCTTCTTCCATTCCTGATGTTGCTTCCTTTACTTCCTGTTGGTACTCCATTTCCTTCTTGCTTTTGCTCCATTTGCTTTCCGTTTTCCTCTAGTGACCGTGAGAGTTCTTCTTTCACGTCCCTTCTTATACTACTTATATCGTTCGTATAAGTAGCACACACCACAGTATTACTATTTCGAATTATTATTTTTTCTAAGGTTGAACTACAATTGCACAATGCAATGAATAATGCTAATAAAAGTACAAATAATGTAGAACGTTGTGTACTTGATTTTGAAGGTCGTCGAGTGAAAGGTTTAAAAGTAAGTACACAAATTAATAACCGTTAAAAAAGTTTTATTTTTAAACAATAAACTTATTTTTTTTTACAAACATCTGTTTCGATCATTATTATTATTATTATAGTAAAGTTTACGATTAAGAATTTTAAAATGAATAGAGACATAAGAAGTGATTGTTGAGAGAATGATTTTGTGTGTTCATATTTAATTGGTACCTGACAAGCTGACATATTCGAAATTCGAAACAGTAACTGATATTTTAATTGATAGATTTCACAAGACGTAATCCTTATTCTAAGCATTGGTCACGGTAGTAGCGTGAACCTGAATCAGTTATTTTGAAACTGTCGTTATATTACTCCGTTCAATAGTCAATAAATTTACAAACCGAATTTCTGTATTTTAGTTAGGTTATTTCGAATCTTATTTCAGCTTAATTATGTATATCAGTAGATGCCATTTTAGTAGGTGTCGACTACCTGGTTGGGACATGCGAGATGGTAGTAATCGATGGTTAGAGACCCTGAATGACATGGCGCAGGTGCATTCATTATTTTTGTTCACTTAAATCCTAATCTTGAGTTTCCTCATCACCTTTATCTTTTTCTTTTTAAGTTTATTGCACTAGATTCTACTTCTTGAATAATATTGTCGAACCCTAAAATTTCCGATTACTACTAATAATTTTACTACCGTTACTACTATTATGGGATTTGAAGTGAGAATTGCATTCCTGTGCTAATGTGGTATGGCAACTTGAACTGATGTACGTAGGTACGTACGTACGAAGTTCTATGTTGTTGACTGACTGACTGACTACTGACTTTTCGTAGTAGGCGATGTTTGAGTATTTGTAACTTATATTCCTACAATCTTAACCAATGAAGATATATTGCGTCATCAGCCTAATAGATATGTTAATCTTGCACTTTTTGTTTAACTTCAGATATTTTCATTCAGTAATCTCAACACATCAATGACTGCATGTTAGTAACCCACGTTTTACCTAGCAAACTGTCCCATCCTATACTCTTTTTTTATTAATCGAAAGATGGGCATCTTGCCCGAGCTACACGCAGTGTAAGTTAAGAGGAAAGAGTTGGAGTTTTTGAACTTATGTCAACATTTTGTCGGACACTAACCCCGTCAGCGCTTTGATGGTCAACGCACTCACAACCTATCAATAGTTCAGGTGTTAGGATAAACCAGGCCTAAAGCATTAGTTTACATTTAAAAAGAGAAAGAGAGTATGCATTCATGCCCAAGTCTACTTGCATCGTTGTTCAATGTGATCAGTCACTTATTTATTAGAATCCACTGGTTTCATACTCTGATTATTGATTGAAATAACTTGAAGCTTGAGTTAAATCATCAATGTACACTGTATTAAGGGAAGTATAGACCGGAGTGAAATTCTTATCCGGTAATCTTCAGTTGTTATTTAGTTGACTGAAATTAAACAAATTTTATAATTAAAAAGTACAATGATGTAATAAATAAAAGCAGAAAAAAAATAACAACTCAGTAGTAGGTTTAGTTCTTTGTTTAGAGTAAAGTCAATACACTCACTCTATGCTTTAATAACAAAAGTGCATTCATAAATATACTTTAAACTAAGCTTAATGAATAGCAGCTATATAACCAGTGTAGGTTATCTGTGTCCGATGTGCGAGGAAGGTATCCACTGAAAGTAACAGAACAAGATGGTCATTCAGTATCAACACGACTGATTAAAGTTAGACTTGCACACTAATGGATCTCGGCTTGATGGTCTCATATTTTGTACGCTGGCATACAGAGTCGCGAAGGTCTCGAGTTTGATTCCCACTACCAAGGAATCCAATAATAAGATGAAATGGCTATTTTGGTGCGTTCAGATTGTTTAACTGAAGTCATTTTGTGATTTCAATGAAATTTGAATTTTATGATATTTGAAATCATGAATCGAACAATGTTAGACCACCATTAGAAACCTAGAAGAAACACTGGACAGCCATCTCGTCCTGGTATGGGACTCATCACCAGTGCGCATCCGTGACTCTCTCTTGTGCGCGAACGCCTAACCCCTTGACCATTGACCATTGAGCTGGTATCTAACGATGTTAATGTCTTATTTCGATCAACTCCCGAAGTTGCGCAATCTCATACACTGACTTTGGTAGTTGCTGTCTACACCCGAATAGGTTGAACTTCTACCTGATCACGACTTCCCACTAGAACTCGGCGAAGATTCCTCACGGAGCTCACGTCACTAGTGAGCCCAGGTAATTACATTACAGGGTTGTGAAGATTGTTAAGTTACACATTTCAAATCATCAATCAATCAATCAATCATTGTTAGACCACCAATTAGAAACCTGGAAGAAGCACTGGACAGCCGTTTCGTCCTGGTATGGGACTCATCAGCATTGCGCATCCATGATATTATTAACACAATGGATTGGATATTTTTTCATTTTCTTATCATTAATTCTGCTATTTTTATTTTCTTTTCTTTTTTTTTCTCTTAATTTAGCGAATTATAACTGATTTCATTCAAATTGAATTATTATGGCATGCTAAAGCATTGGAAACATTAACTTCCGCTTATAATGCCATTCAATCATTGCATGAAGAAGCAGATCTAGTTGAATTTCGTAGTACACTACTACGTTCTGGAAGTAGTTTAACCATGTTAAATAATGATAGTAATTTTTTGTTGAATCAACAAAATCCCACAATGAACAATCAATTATCACCAATGATTTCTCCATCAGTACGAATTAGAGATCATCGAACCTATCGTCCATCATCATCAGCATCAGTGCATAGTTCAATGAATTCAATCAGTGGTAGTCGGTGTAGTTTAACATCGTCAGCTCGTAGAAAAAATAAAAATCAACCATTACCAAATCGAATTCAACAACAGCAACAACAATTACAACATCAACAACACGATCAACTGTCACCCTCACATCAGTTACAACAACGACAGCAACAACAACATTCCACCTTGTCACATCAGGTAAAATCTTTGTGCTCTTCTACGACTTTATACACTACTATATTTGCAAGACCCATTGGTATTCAGTCAGTCAATCAGTCAGTTATTTTATCGATTGAAATGATGAAGATATTTGTTTCAAACTACGTTGGACCTAAAAGCGGCATTTGACTCAGTGGATCGTGAGGTTCTGTGGCAGTGTTTGTCATTGAAAGGTGTACAAAAGAAGTACATTAATCTTATACAAGCTCTCTACTCGAACACTGCAGGTCGAGTGAGAGCTTATGGCAAACTGTCTTCTGAATTCTCTACTTCAAGTTGTGTCCGTCAGGGATGTCCACTCTCTCCATTGTTGTTTAACTTTGTCGTAGACATCCTCTTAGAGTTAACATTAAGCTTGTCAGGTTTTTCAGGGGTTGACCTACCAGGAAAATCTCTTACTGACCTAGAATATGCCGATGACATAATTTCGTTCGGTGAAGACGCTGACAAAATGCAGAGTCTTCTGACCACCCTAAGCAACAATGCGAGCATATTTGAGATGTGGTTTTCAGCCCACCCTCCCCCCCCGAAATACAAAATATTGCTTCAAGATTGGGTTTCATCGGCACCCGAACTAGTGACAGCGAGTGAAGTAGTCAAACGCGTAGATCGCTTCACTTATCTGGGGAGTCTCATCAGCGCTGATAGCCTGGTGACTGACGAAATCTCAGCTCCGATACAGAAAGATCGATTGGCTTTTGCCAACCTGCGTCACTTATGGCGTAGGCGAGATATCCGTTTGCTGACTAAAAGACGAGTGTACTGTGCAGTAGTTCGCTCTGTCTTACTTTATGGCTGTGAAACATGGCCAGTGAGAGTAGAAGATATTCTTAGGTTATTTGTTTTCGATCATAGGTGTCTTCGAAGCATTGCTCGTATACCGTGGGACAACCGAGTAAGCAATGCTGTCGTTAGGAAACGGGTGCTAGATAAGATTGGCAGATCAATCGATGAAGTGGTGAAACTTCATCAGTTGAGGTGGTTTGGACATATGTTACGAATGCCTAACCACCGACTGCCTCGAAGAGCTTCGTTTTGTAGTGTAGGAATAGGTTGGAAGAAAGCTAGAGGGGCCAGCCTGAAACATGGCAGAAATCCATGAAGTCATTGACAAGTGAACTGAGTCAAGTCGGTAGTTGTCGACTACTTGGTTGGGGTCCACGAGATGATAATAATCGATGGTTAGAGACCTTGAATGACATGGCTCAGAATCGTTTACAATGGCGCATGTGCATCCATTCGTTGAGTTCTCTCAAATCCAAATCTTCTGGATTCGTCAGTACCTCTACCTTTGTCTTTCTAACTTATCTCACTGAATTATACTTCTCGAATCATAATCTTCGAACCCTAGTCTTCTTTATTACCATCAATACCTCTACTATCTTTATCACTATGGGATTTGGTTTGACATTTGCGTCTCTGTGCTAATGTAGTATGGCAACATGAACTTATGTACATACGTACGAAGTTCTACGTTGCAACTGACTGACTGACTGACGTTGAAACAGAGCTAAGAGTGTGGTTTGAGCGAAGTATGGCCCCCATTTAGTGAAGTTATTATTTATTCATTGTTGGTTTCAGTCATGTCGAGGTTTGTTTCATCATACATGAATGACTTAGCTAAGAAGGTTTGTGTGCGCCCAGTTGACTGACTCTGTCCTGCAATATTATTGTTTTCTAAAGTTCAATGTTGAATTTCATCATAGGTCGAAATAACAAATTAAGGAAGTACTAGATTGTTCTCCGTTCTACGCGCAATTCAAACAACGGACTGAACCTAGTACCTTATAGTTTGTTTTTTCATTGAACGGGTTTCTAGCTTACAAACCATATTATTAGAGTTCAACTGTCAGTGAGGAATAAATTAGATTGTGAGTATATGGTATAACAATTATTTTCGCCTGAAGATTATCGCATTTGAAGTGTTGAGTTACACTCCTTACAAATATAACTCATTACATTGAACTTGTTGGGGACGTTAGATCCCCAGAACTCGCTTGACGGATGCCTTATTTTGGATTTCACGTTTGCCAGCATGGGCTGATCAGTTAGTTGACCTTGAGATTCCATTTCTCACCAAGAAAATCCTTAGCTGTGATTGGCTGCTGTGTATTTTAGTGTGCTATTTTCATAACTGTCCCAAGGACGTTTCTATGATGTATAGATGAACGAGATTTGTGTGCTTGATTGTATTGTGTTGTGCTTGCTGGGTGTTTGTAGAATATACTTTCTACACTACATCAAGACTTTTCATTAGTCAACAGATCAGGGTAGCCTACCTGGACGCTGGTTCATTGTCTCGTTTGCGTTTATCGACTAAGGTGAAGAACCCGTAATAGTTTCCAGCATACCGGCAGCCCCACCTAACAGAACTTAACTCTGTGCATCATTGAACATTGACAATTTCGGTTTGTTGTAAGTGTTCAGTGAAACTTTTAAAGACATATATATTTTAATTATTCATGAGATAAGATTAATTTTTACAACCAATCAACAAATCAATTTCATTTGTACAATGATTGAACAAACTTAAGGGTAGTGAATTTCATGTTTTGGCTTTTACTCGAAACTCTGCATCCTTGACTATTGATAGATTTAAGTTTAGTAATCGCTTATTTTAATATTCAATAGATTATACTGAAATACAAGAAAGTCATACGATAATTCTCTCTGACATTAAAAACATGGTGTATGCAATATTGATTAGATTCAACTGATGAAGACCTTGAAACATAACTTGATAGACATTGACCATCGCAATGGGATAAACCAGCACACTATTGATTACTGTACACTGAGTGAAAAGTTCAAATATCTCAGTCCTATAGGGAAGTCAGTCACTATCATCATCACTGGAAAATGCGAGTTCAACATCCACGAGCATCATTAGTTCTCTCAAGAATTCATATACATCGTATTGATGAGTACCATATTGCGTGAGGCTTAGGTTCCCCTGTATAGACACCTTTCTATATACTAAAAAAAGAAGTTCAATCAATTTTTATAGATAGCATGTTCAATTAGTCAACCTTTTTTTTCTAACTAGTTTGTATTTATGCAATCAACTGTAACTGTTCAAGTATTTCCACTAACTCTCTTGTCAAACATTTGAATTTGTACTAATTAATTTAAACTTTGTATACAACATAATTGTTTCATATTTCACATTTTTTGAACTTAATTTTTTTCCATTTACACAACTATTTATCAACAAGCAGAATGATGATGTAACAAGTTTGTTCACTGAAGGAGACGATGATATTATTGTTGTTCAAAATGTTCGTGACAAAGTTGATCGAAGAAGTCCTGTGAATAATGGTTTACAAGATCTGGAAGATGATGATTTTGATGAAGAAGAAGAAGGCAATACAGAAGATGAAGAGGATGATGATGAAGACGATGACAACGATGACGATGATGATGAAGATGGTGAATATGTGGTGGACACTACTACTAATACTACTAATACTACTGGTGCTATGACACATCATTCACCAACAAGAATTGTAAATCATCATCATTCTGCAACATCCTCATCAGTCAATAATAATAGTAGACTACCTGGATCCCAACAGAATTCTCCATTGAAATCTGCATTAAAAACCGGCATATCGAAACTGTGATGACACAGTATTCTAATAATGTCCTTTATTGATGTTAGAAACTTGTTCCTTTCATAATATTATATATATATATCAATGACTAATAGGTAAGCTGTATTATATGTATAACGCAAACGAAAACAGATTCTCTCTCTGAATGACCGCATCTATATATATATTTTTCAATAGAATTCATTCTTTGTGTTTTATTTTGACTTTAAAAATTGTTTTTTTTTTCAAATAATGTGTTAATTCACGAAAAAAAACAAAATCTTTCTGTCCAGATTTAAATATTACACCACTTTATGTGTATATTATTACTTTGTTGTAATTATTACAAGTAGTATCAACCTATGTTACATAAAAGAAAAAGTTGTCGTTACACTTGGACGAATGAATATATACACAACATTTTCAAAAAAAAAAACCTTGATCCATTATTATCTATTATTAGCTTTTAGTATTTTCCTATTGAAATTAGATTTTGTTTTCAGCACAAAAAAAATGCACAATATATGCTCGTCTTTTATGCGTACTTTCTGTGTTTGATGATTGATTTTCTGTTCAATAGTCAATAGTTAGTCAATATTCAATAATTCACTATACTGTGTAATATATCATATTTTCTCTTTGTATATGAAATTTTTTTGAAATTGGTTTTTTTTTCTCTCTGTCTAGTTTGTACTCTATGCAAATATCTATCTACTTATCTATCTGTCTATCTGTATCAGTAATATATACATATAGAAGATTGTTGTATCAGACTCATTGTATTTGTTTTATTGAAGTTGGTTTTCTATGCTTAACATTGTCAATATTGTTGTTGTTGTTATTCTTGTTGGTTAGTTAATTCTTCTTATTCTCGACTTTTTGATATTCAAATAGATAATATACAAGCTGTTGTTGTGTAATTTAACATTTAGAAGAGAATAATACAGTATTTGAATTTAAATGAATTTGTTTGAATTAAATGTTAATTTCTTTTTATTGTTGTTGAAATAACTAGTTTAATTAATGTTTCACAGATATATGATAATGAAGTGTTTCGCTATTTTGTAAATACTTTTAAAATTATCAGCAAATAGTTATGGTTTTGTTAGCCGGACATAGATGGATGTAAGCATGACTGCATTAGCTGCACGCTGATTGGTTAATTCCTATCCAATCAGAGCCTTGTACATTCCAGAAGCTTCTCGTGTAAAAACTATAAAGAGATTAACGTTGTTGCTGTTTTGCCTTCGCTTCGGCTTTTTACTTCCATTTAACCTAGCTATTTGGAATATGATCTTTTCCTGTTCAACGGTGTTCTGATTTTGGGGACTTGTTCGAGAATACTAAGTTATAGGAATTAGCTGGGTCTACTAAAAGAGATTTCTAACAGGTTCAATATGAGGAAGGGGACGGAAGTGATAGATAAGGGTTTATTATAATAATAAATCGAAAACTCTGATCATGGGTAATTATTTAAATCATTTAGACTGGGTACCAATAAGAGGTGGTTGGCAGTAGTTGACGAGAAACCAAAGACTTAGGTTTCATGTTATTTAACAGCCGTTAACACGGCACACTTGTGGATCTCAACGTGAATGCGCCATTACGTCGCGATGTTGTCGTTAGGAAACGAGTACTAGGTAGGTATGGCAAATCATTAGATGAAAGTTCATTATTTGAGGTGGTTGGCGTATGTGTTACGTATGCGTAACCACCTACTGCCTCGACGAGCGATATTTTGTGGTGTAGAAGTAGGTTGGAAGAAAGTTAGCGGTGGCCAAAACAAAACATGGCAGAAATCCATGAAGTCACTGACAAGTGAACTGAGTCATGTTGGTAGATGCCGACTACCTGGTTGGGATCTGCGATAAGATAGTAATCGATGGTTAGAGACCCTGAATGACATGACTGAAAATCGTTTGCAATGACGCAGGTGCATTCATTCTTTGTGTTCTCTCTAATCCTAACCTGAATTCCTCATCCCGTTTATTTTTCTCTTTCTAAATTTATCTTACTGAATAATACTTCTCGAATCATAATCTTTGAATCCTAATCTCCATTACCACTAATAATTCTACTATCGCTACCACTATGTAATTTGGACTGACAGTTGCGTATGGCAACCTGGACTGATGTACCTACGTCCGGAGTTCTGAGTTGTATCTGTCAGTCTGTATCACGTCGCAAACAAATTAGTGACTACGTTCCAACTTTTTGTTCATAGAATTGGCTTAGTACTAAAAAGGTTTTGACACATATGTCGCTGGTCACCGTTCAATGAATGATCAGTCAGTTGTAAACTTACCAATCATTAAAACGATTGAGCATTGAGAAACAGATGAGGCACCGACTTTTAACTATATTTTTGATGGGCCTGATAATAGGTCTATTTTCCCTAGTTAGGGTATCGACAACCTTTTCATGATTATCTCTTAAAGATTTATCATCGAAGTCAGTGAATACTGACGTTCACTGCCTGGACTAGAAATCTCAATTGATAATTACAGTCTGTACATATTTATGAATTAAATAAACTGATAATGGTTGGCATCTTATGACTTGAGGTGAACTCAGGTGTTGTTCAATATATGAAGATAGTTGTCACTTTGTCACTGCCTATATCTTGAAATCATAATTCTTTCAGAAACTCTTTTAAAAAACTGACTTATAGTTAGTGTTAACAACCTGAGTAAGTGACCACAGAGTCCAAGCGATAACTACTTGAAGTTGGTCTTAAACGGTCTATTTCTGAGTAGTTTCAGGTGTGTTTGCTTTGAATTATTTCCAAGGTCTTATCACCGGCAGCGGAAAATAGTACGGTAGGTAAGGTGGGCTACTTTTAGGGCTGACTTTGTTTGACTGGTGTAGGAATGTGTCATCTCTGAAGGTGCTGGTTGTGTGAAGGAATCATCTTACTGCTATCACATCATCCCATATCCAGTTATTAATTTACTCTTATTTGCTCTCTTTGTTCAACTAATTCGTTTTTAAAGTTATTTCATAATGCCCTAACCTTGGGTACATGCTGAAAACGACTGATAATTAAGAGACTGACAGAAGTTGAGATCACGGAATATTGATTTTAAATTTAAGGATTTAAGCGAGGCATTTTCGCTATATGACCTCAAAGGTCTACATTTGATCGTATTTAAGGTCACGAGCGCATACTGATAAATACCCAATATTTAAAAGTTTCAAAAAACGATCATTCCGTGCTTACTGGTTTTACGGTGGTTTTAATGCCTATTATCAGTTCATCATTAAGGCTAGTTTGCGTGATATTTTTAGTTTAAACAACGATATAACTTGTGATGACAAGTGCTTTAATAGTTTCGTGGCAATCGGTATTCGATATGTTCTTAGACTTTGTATGCTGCTCGTCCAGACAACCGTTGCTGAATAACAACGCCTCATGGTTTTATAAATTAGAAGACGAATACGAATTGTTGAATACTTTTATTTGACGCACCACAAACAGACCACCAAACCACAGGCTTACGAAACAAAAACCAATATGCAAGTGCCAAAGAGCAGCCAAGCGAATGAATTAATAGGATTAAAGTGTACATATATATACATAGGGAAATGGCTGAGTCATCGAAATATTTAAGGGGGTAACATTAAACCGAATAGGGTGGATATGAGTGTAGGTGGTAGGCAATCTCATTCGTATCTACTCTTACAAACTCGACAATAATCAAAGCACAATGGTACATACAAGTTATTACTATACAAATGAATCATTCAAATACATTACGGAGTTGTGAAGATTGTTAAGTTACTCAGTGAAATCATGAATCAAATAATGTTAGACCACCACTAGAAACCTAGAAGCAGTGGACAGCTGTCTCGTCCTAGTATGGGACTCATCAGCGGTGTTCATCCACAACTCGTGCACCTCGCAGGATTCGAATCCAGGACCTTCGGTATTGTAGGCGAACGCCTAATATCTGGACCACTGAGCCGGTATCTAACGTTGTTAATGTCCAACTTCGATCAATTCACGGAGTTACGCAATCTCATACATACTGTCTACACCCGAACAGGTCTAATAACTTTACTGGTCACGACTTCTCACTAGAACTCGAAGAAGATTTCTCACGGAATAAGTTAATCAAAAGGCTTAACCAAATTAAATATGAACAAATTCAAGTTTATGTAGATGTACTACATTCTCTAACTTATTAGTGTCGATTCAACTAACGTAAACAATAAAGTTCATCCATCCATCACCATTCATTTATCAAGTATGCTATCATACATCAGGATGATAAATGTCAATACATGTTGATTTAACAGTTTTTTTTCATAGTTGAAATCACATACTCATCTAAGCTAGACCATCATTCGAAACCTGGAAGCACTGTGTGACTGACTATTCCTTCCCAGTACGGGACTAATCAGCAGTGTACAGCTATGACCCGCGCCCTCGGGAGTCGATTTAAGATCATTCAGTCTCGCTCGTTGACCTCCGGAACATTGAGACGACATTTAACAGTGGTAATATCTAATTTCAATCAATCCATGACCTTGCACAACCTTCACCCATTGCCTGCGGCGGATAATTCAGTTCGATTCACGCGTTTGGAGGTCATGGATGTGTACTGCTGAGGAGTCCCATTCTAGGACTTGACGGGTTTTGAGAAGGGATAATAATTACATTACTCAGGTAATTAGTTTTATCTGTCGTCTATATATACTAAATATGTGCACACACAGTCAGTCACTGATCATTTAACACTGAATACTACTCATTTCAATTTATAGAAATTTTTATGCACATACACCAAATAAAAATTGACGTGCTTATGTATCGTTTTGATTTATTTTTTTAGGTTAGATAAATCCAAATCAAAAAGTCTTCGTGTTCTCACTATACGTTATCAGATACAGGGTTGTAGTACTAGGCATAAGTCATTGGAACATTTCCACAGACATTACAATTGACAGATACTAGAATTATTAAAGAGTAAAACAGCAGCTAACAATTGTTGATTTTACAAAAAACTATGGATAAATTTTAACAATTTTATACCTCGACATTTTTATACTACTGAATAAAAATGTCATAGTAGTGTAAATCATAACAGTAAACAATCAGATTGGTGACTTAAGTTTGCTAACGTTATGCTATTTAAATGGAATTGGAATATTTCCTTCTCAAATAAGGAAAACTACGTGCTAAATTCATCACTGAGCAAATGTTGACGATATTGATGACACTGATAAGAATAAATGACAGCTTAACTAAATATGGTCGATATATATATATATTAAAGCAAATTGAAATGACTTAGATGTATGAATAATCCTTATATTTTAGATAGAAGACAAAATGATATGAGACATTGGTAGAAGTTATATATCGCCATCAACAAAGATTTGAGTCATGGCTGTTGTCGATATTCCGCACTGGATTATGAACAGTCTATACTGATACTGAACAGACCAGATTCCAGCGGAGGTGGACATCAGGAAAAAGCTCCGGAAAAGGATGGGACACACATTACGGAAAGCACCCAACTGCGTCATAAGACAAGCCCTCACTTTGAATCCTCAAGGTCAAACGAAAAGGGGAAGGTCAAGGCAAACATTACGCCGAGAAATGGCCACAGACATCAGAAGAATGAACAAAAATTGAACAGAACTGGAAAGGGAAGCCCTGGACAAAGTTGGCGGCCTATGTTCCATAAATCTATTTATTCTCAAAGCTTTTGATCATCTGTTCTAACTACTTTTTTGATTTTATTAAATGATGAAAAACATGAAACTTGTACATTGAATAATTACTAATCTACTTTCAAAAATTTAATAAGCGATAGCTGAAAATGAACTCGAACGTGGACCAGACTAAATTATTCATTTCATGCGTAACTAAGGAAAGATTGTAATGTAAACTATGAATTGTTGTAAATAAACAGTTTGTTAGTGAGAACATAAAACAAACCCAGTTAGAAAAAAGGTAGTGACAGCTATTAACAATGGATATCTGATTTTTCCTAGTATGGGATTCACAGTGAGACACCATAGTCTTGAGTTCTATCCCTTGTGCAGGATTCGTATGCGCTCACTTTTGAGAAGTTTCAACAGTACTCCACATGAGATTAGTCTATGACAAATACAGCTTATTTTCGGGCAGAGTTTTGGAGGTTTGTGTTTTTACATATTTGAAATCATCAATCAATCATTGGTTGTTAGACCACCATTAGAAACCTGGAAGAAGCACTGGACGCCCGTTTCGTCCTGGTATGGGAATTACTCATCAATAGTGGGCATCCACGACTCCTGCACCTTGCAGGATTCGAACACGGGACCTTCGGTATTGTGCGCGAAAGCCTAACCATCGGACCACTGAGCCGGTGGCGTCCAACGGTGTTAATGTTCAACAAATGTCTTACAAAAAAAAACTCAAAATTCTTGTGAATTCATTACTCAGAAAATTTTAATAGCGAACACGTTTTCAATCAAAACCAACAATAAAGTATTAAACAACAAAATAATCTAGAATAATTCAAAAGAATATGTATGTATATTGGTTAAATTTTCAATAGATTTTGTTTTAAATTTCAACACATATTTGATTGTATTAAATATCGCTTCCATCTTATTTATTATAAAGAGACTATTGTAAATTAAGAATCTGATTATTTTTTTAAAAGAAAAAACAAACTAAAAGAAGATAATGAAAAGGAAATTGATTACGGAATATCAGTTGAATTGGTGGAAGAATTCATTGAGATGGTGGAAGAATTCGTTGAAATGGTGGAAGAATCTATCGGACTGGTGGACAAACCCATTGGACTGGTGGAAGAATCCACTGAAATAGTGGAAGAATTCATTGAGATGGTGGAAGAATTCGTTGAAATGGTGGAAGGATTCGTTGAAGTGGTGGAAGAATTCATAGAACTAGTGGAGGAATTCATTGAACTGGTGGAGGAATTCATTAAACTGATGGAAGGACTCATTGAAATTGTGGAAGAATCTATTGAACTGGTGGAAGTATCTATCAAACTGATAGAAGAATCCATCGAAATGGTGGAAGAATTCGTTGAAATGGTGGAAGAATCTAGCGGACTGGTGGTAGAATTCATCGAACTCGTGGAGGAATTCATTAAACTCATGGAGGAATTCATTAAACTCGTGGAGGAATTCATAAAACTGATGGAAGGACTTATTGAAATGGTGGAAGAATCCATCGAACTGGTGGAAGGATTCGTTGAAATGGTGGAGTAATTCATCAAACTCGTCGAGAAATCCATCGAAATGGTGGAAGTATCTATCGGACTGGTGGAAGAACCCATTGAACTAGTGGAAGAATCTATTGAACTGGTGGAAGAAACCATCGTACTGGTGGACAAACCCATCGAACTAGTGGAAGAATCCATTGAACTGATTTTCTTATCATTAATTGAATCCAATTTATACTCAGCAGGTAAATGTTGTTGAATAAATTCTTTATGTGTAGTAACACTAGAAAATACATACCAACCACTACCAGCTATAGATGTAACACCGACAACTTGTCCATTTTTATCAAAAATTGGTCCTCCACTATCACCAACATCTGGTCCTTGATTATTACTATTGATATTAGAACAAAGTGCTCCATCTGTTGGTATTTTAATATGTTTTGGACATTCTTGTAATTTTAATAAACCTAATAAGTATAGTATTATTTATAATTTAGATAATAATAATAAGTTTTTCTTACCAAAACGTAATTGACCAATTGATTCACCTTGTGTAGTATCTTCACCATAACCTAATATAAAATAATCATTATTCATATCTTCTTGTTGCTGTTGTCCATCATTTTCAATAAACGAGAAATTATAATTTAATGAAGCAATTTCTATCCATCCTTTAGAAATGGATAATTTTTTAGTCAATGTTAAAATAGCAATATCCGGTGAACCACCAAGATGATCATGACTACCAGTTGAACCTATATTAAGTTGTTCACATTGACTTTTATATGATTCAGGATAATTGAAATATGCACCTAATCGAAATTGTGTATAAGGTGTGAATCGTTCATCGATTTTAGTTAAATTTGCATGAACCTGTAATATCAACAACAAACAAACAAAAAAATGAATAGTTATTACTATTATTATTATTATTATTATTATTATTATTATTGTTATTATTATTATTATTACTATTGAGAATGAATAGTTTTTAATTCTGAACAATATTGATTGGCTTGTGAGAGAGTAAAAAAAGCTTAGTGAAGAGGTTTAGCAATGTTGTAGTTTAATGTAGAAGCACGAATCCGACGAAAAATTCTCCATTATTAGTATAGAGGTGTGATGACTGTTGAGTTTTGATTGAAATCATGAACCAATCAATGTTAGGCCACTATTTTAAAACTTTAAAGCACTAGACAGCCGTTTCATCTTAGTATGGAATTCGCGAACAGTGTTCACTCAAGATCCCTGTACACGGTAATCGGACCCACGATTGTCTAGTTCGCACCGTTGGATGCACATATGTTAAGTGTTTACGTAGGTCATTGATGCGAGTCAACTCCGCCAGTAGAACCTTCGGGGCTACTGTCGGTCCCAAGCTCGGATAAAGGAGTAGGGGTTTGACATGAGATTGTCGCCCCCATCCCAACTAAAAACTAACTTGCCAAAAAAACGCTAACCAGAAATAATAATCCAAACCATTTTAAGTCTGCACTGGCAGCTGGAAGAAGGATTATCACGTCTCGTGATGAAAGCCGAGTTCCCTCTGAAGTCACGAGGCCGATGCCTATTCTGACAACCAGAGCAATCATTCTTTTAGGTACATGGAAAGTTTAAACACTGTAACATACTGGAAGACTATTCCAAACTGCGGCAGAAATGAAGAGATACAACCTGGAGATGCTTGGAATCAGCAAAACGCATCGGACACAGGTAGGACAACTGAGACTAGCTTCAGGGGAACTGCCGTTATACTCTGGTCATGAAGAGGAAAACGCTTCACATAGACAAGGAGTTGCACTGATGCTGTCCAAACATGCACAAAAGGAACTGATAGGATGGGAATCTCATGGACCGAGGATCATTAAAGCATCCTTCAAAACAAAGAAAGAGGACATTACAATGAACGTCATCTAATGCTATGCACCTACCAATGACTACAATGACGACGTTAAAAATCAATTCTACGAAAGGCTGCAGACAATCGTCGAGAAATGTTCACCAAAGGATTTGACGATTCTTATGGGAGACCTGAATGCCAAGGTTGGCATGGACAACACTGGATATGAAGACATCATGGGACGACATGGACTGGGAGAAAGGAACGAAAACGGTGAGAGATTTGCAAACCTATGTGCCTTCAACAAACTGGTCATCGGTGGCACAATATTCTCGCACAAACGCATACATTAAGCAATATGGATTTCACCGAATTACACAACTCAGAACCAAATCGACCATGTCTTTATCAATAAGAAGTTCAGAAGGACTATGGAGGATGTGAGAACCAAGAGAGGAGCTGATATAGCCTCAGATCACCACTTGTTGGTAGCTAAAATGAAACTGGAACTAAAGAAGCACTGGACAACGGGGCAGACAACATTACACAAGTTTAATACAGCCATTCTTCGGTATACCGTAAAACCCAAACAATTCAAGATAGCCCTAACCAATCTGTTCCAAGCCTTGCACGATATACTCAATGGAGAGGAAGCGACATTGGAGAACAATTGGAAATGGATCAAGGAGGCAATCACTTCAACATGTCAGAAGGTTCTGCGCCACAAGAAGCACCGTCACAAGGAATGGGTCTCTTGAAAAAATTGAAGAAAGGTGGAACAAGGGGGCAGCAATCAATGTCAGCCGAACGAGAGCAGAGAAGGTTACCGCACAAGCTGCATACACAGAAGCAAACAGGGAAGTGAAGAAGAGCATCAGAGCCGACAAGTGGAAATGTGTGGAGGATCTAGCAACGACGGCGGAAAGGGCTGCAAGAGACGGAAACCTGAGACAATTGTACGATACAACAAAGAAACTCGCTGGAAACCATCGTAAACCAGAATGACCAGTGAAAAGCAAGGAAGAAAAAGTAATCAGCAATACTGAAGAACAGCGAAACAGGTGGGTAGAGCACTTTAAGGAACTCTTGAATCGACCAGCTCCACTGGACACACCCAACATCGAAGCAGCATCTACGGACCTCCCAATTAATATTGGCGCACCTACGATTGAGGAGATCAGTATGGCCATCAGACAAATCAAGAGCGGCAAAGCAGCAAGACCAGACAACATTTCAGCAGAGACAATGAAAGCAGATGTGGAAGCAACTGCAAATATATTTCACATTCTCTTCAAGAAGATTTGGGATGAGGAACAAGTACCATCAGATTGGAAAGAAGGATACCTGATCAAAATACCAAAGAAAGGCGATCTCAGCAAGTGTGAGAACTACAGAGGCATCACTCTTCTTTCAATACCAGGCAAAGTCTTCAACAGGGTATTGTCAAACAGAATGAAGGACTTCGTAGACGCCCAACTTCGAGATCAACAGGCTGGATTTCGTAAGGATCGATCGTGTACTGACCGAATTGCAAAATTACGGATCACTGTGGAGCAATCAATAGAATGGAACTCACCACTCAACATCAACCCCATTGACTACGAGAAACCATTCGACAGCGGGGATAGGATGACATGATGTAGGCTTCGTCGATGCTGTAGTGCGCCTGAGATAGTCAACATTATATGGAATTCTTATGATGGATTCAACTGCAAATTCGTACACGGAGGACAGCTAACAGACTCTTTCGAGGTGAAGACCGGTTTCAGGCAAGTTTGCTTACTCTCACCCTTTCTCTTTCTCCTGGTGATCGACTGGATTATGAAGACGTAAGCATCTGAAGCGAAACACGGTATTCAGTGGACACCTAGGACGCACTTGGACGATCTGGACTCTTCTATCTCACACGCAACAACAAAGGCAAGAGAAGACGACCAGTGTAGCAGCAGCCTCTTCAGCAATAGTTCTCAACATACATAAAGGTAAAAGCGAAATTCTCTGATGCAGCACAACATGCACCAACCAAATCACTCTTGATGGAGATGCCTTGGAGGACATTAACACCTTTACATATCTGGGCAGCATCATCGACAACCAAGGTGGATCCGATGCAGATGTGAGGGCGCGGATTGGCAAAGCAAGGGCTGCATTTCTACAGTTGAAAAATATCTGGAACTCCAAACAACTTTCAACCAAAACCAAAATCAGGATTTTCAATACAAATGTCAAGACAGTTCTACTGTATGGAGCGGAAACATGGAGAACTACGAAAGGCATCATCCAGAAGATACAAGTATTTATGAACAGTTTTCCACGCAAAATAGTTCGGATTCGTTGGCCAGACACTATCAGCAACAACTTACTTTGGGAGAGAACAAGTCAGATTCCAGAGGAGGAGGAGGAAATCAGGAAGAAGCGGTGGAAGTGGATAGGACACACTACGAAAAGCACCTAACTGCGTCACGAGGCAAGCCCTCACATGGAACCCTCAATGCAAAAGGAAAAGAGGAAGGCCAAGGAACACATTACACCGAGAAATAGAGAAAGATATGAGAGGAATGAACAAACATTTGACAGAACTAGAGAGGGAAGCCCAGGACAGAGTTGGCTGGAGAAAACTGGTGGGCGGCCTATGCTCCACTGGAGGTAACAGGCGTAAGTAAGTAAGTAAATATGTTGAACTAGAAAAGTGAGAAGTTTGAGGACAACATAAAAATGTCATATATATGTATATATATATATATATATATATATATATATATATATATGTATATATACATATGAGTGGTGTAGATAAATCATTTCAGATAATTGCGATTAGCCATCAATTTATTAAGTGGTTAATTATCTTTGAAATCAATTAAAATTCATGTATTATTACAATAGTTTATCTATCATTTGAAACATTCCAAGTTGTTTATAGGGTCAGTAATTTTTTTATTATTGAATTGTAAGAAACCAAAATAATCAAGTTGGTTTTGACTGACATGGTTGTTTGCATATGAACACACACACACACGCACACATACATACAAATAAAAGATTATCTAAGCGTAACACGATCAAACTCATACAACAACACTACACAATACCTTATTTTCAAGAGAGAAAAAAAAATGCATAAACGTTGCTGTTGTTGTTCCTGATTTTCTTTGGTGTTTTTATTTTTAAATACAAACACATGATGTACATTTCAAAACATGTTATATAATCAGATTATAAGCTGAATAAAACACGTTTACAGATTACTAGTTGTTTCAATGTCCAGTCAAATGAAGTAAGTCATTGTAATTAACACTTTAAACAATCATGATCAACTATTCTTTGGATGATCAAGTAAAACTTCAAAAAAATACAAAATAAGCAAATGGTTCAGGAATTCTCCCTTGTTTACGCATTGAAATCATCAACCAATCATTGTTAGACCACCATTAGAAACCTGGAAGCACTGGACGGCTGTCAAGTCCTAGTATGGGACTACTCGTTAGTAATATGCATTCATGACTCCTGCACCTCGCAGGATTCGAACCCGGGACCTTCGGTCTTGCGCGCGAACGTCCAACCTCTGGACCAACGGGGCGGCATCCAATGATGTTAATTTCTAACGCTGGTCAATATACAGATACAAATATGCGGCTTGAATTATTTGTTCCAGTTGGAGATTTTTCAACAAGTTTTTTTTCCACGGGATGAGTTCGCTAACCCCATAGCCAACTCTCCTCCTTCATCCAAGCTTTGGACTGGCAGTAGCCTCAGAAAGGCTTCAGTCAGAGTTTCACATACAGTGAAACTATGAAGCATTTCAAATCTTCTAGTGGTACAGATAACGTTGAACAAAATTCAGTATTAAAATTCAATAGTTTATCATTTCAGTTTGAAATATACACCGGTCACCATTTAATATGACTGCCAATCTCTATCTCAAATATATATATATATATATATATATATATATATATATATATATATATATATATATATAACATTTATTCCACTTCATAAATCAATAATTTCTTATTAAAACTCTCAAGAATTCATTTTATAGCCAGTTGTGATTTAGTTGATGTTTAATTGTAAAACTGATGAAAGTTTATTTGTAAAGAACTTTCCATAATCATAAAAATCTGAAAACACTGGATAGCCGTTTCATCCTGGGATAGGACTCATCAACAAGGCGCAAACCAGTGTTTCCAAGTGTCTAATGGTAGTGGTCTAAGATTAATCGATTCATAATTTCAAAGTAACTCATAATAACAATTGAAATCACCAAACAATCATTTTTAGACCACCCTCGGAAACCTGGAAGCACTGGACGGCTGTCATTTCTTGGTATGGGACTACTCACCAGTGGCAGTTCGCATGCACGACTCCTGCACCTCGCAGGATTCGAATCCAGGACCTTCGGTATTGTGCGCGAACGCCGAACCATCGGAACACTGGGCCAGCATCCAACGGTGTTAATGTCTAACTCTGATTGATCTAGGGATTTTGCGCAACCTCACCCATTTATTTTCCTTTGATAGTTACTGCCTACACCCGACAGGGTTGAAATCCATTGGTCACGCGCACAATACCGAGGGTCCCGGGTTCGAATTCTGAGAGGTGCAGGAGTCGTGGGTGCGCACTGCCACTGATGAGTCCCTACCAAGATGAAACGGCCATCCAGTGCTTCTAGGTTTCGAATGGTGGTCTGACAATGATTGATTGATGATTTCAAATGTGTAATTATGATTAGTTATGATTACTAATCATAACTAATCGAAGTGTATTATACACTGATTATGAGATTAATTGTTGACAGATTAGTAACCTGAACATGATCAGTGAACATGAATTAATATATATTTATTATTTCAATATGGAGAAGTAAGCTAAAAATGTTACATTTTAAACTGATTCACATTTTAAAAAAATCAATAAATATAATGAATGGTTGAAGAAAGTTGAAAAGAATTAATGTAAAAATTTAAGTAAGATTATTAAATTTTCTCTCGGGATTTAAAAGAGAATGAGTGTGATATTACAAAAACTTCGTTTGAATACAAAGACTAGGTGTGATCTTGTGTATGAAAGAAATGAGAGCAATCTTCATTAAGACAAAATTGACGATATTTGATAAATCGTATGGAATGCTTTTAATCTGTTTATTATACGGCTACTTGTGGGCAGTTATGATAAAACAGAGTTATGAATAATTGGTTGCTCAATTTGATCAGAAGTACATTAACGAACGAACCAACCAACACTTCGACAAGCTATGTTTTGTGGTGTAGGAGTAGGTTAGAAGAAAACTAGGGGCGTCCGAATCAAAGCATGGCACAAATGCATGAGGTAACCAATAACTGGACTGAGTCATGTTGGTAGATGTAGACTACCTGGTTGGGGTCCGCGAGACGAAAGTCACTGATGGCTAGATACCTTAAGTGACATGGCTCAAAATCGTTTGCAAGGGCGCATGTGGATCCATTCACAGTGTTCTCTCAAATTCTAACCTCCTGAATTCCTCATCATCTCTATCTTTCTCTTTCTAAAGTTATCTCACTGAATTATATTTCTCGAATCATAATCTTCGAACCCTAATCTTCTCCATTACTACTAATACTTCTACTATCGCTACCATTATGTGGTTTGAACTGACATTTGCGTCTCGGTGTTAATGTGATGTAGCAACCTGAACTTATGTACGTGCGTACGATGATCTTCGTTGTGACTGACCAACTCAATATCAATTTCAATCGATATTAAAAACTGTTAACTTTGTCAATTTAAGCAAATTCGTCAAGCAACCGTTTATGATTTTTATAAAGTTTCTGTATAAATTAATATATCCATGCGTTTATTTATTAGTCTAATGGTAACACGATTTTGAAGGGCCAATAACTCTTCATTACACGCCAGTCTTCTCTGATCATACTTTTGAATTGAATGATTTTCGATCGTTAAATCCAATCAGTAAGTTCACAAACTCAACACATACATTATCAGCAACGACATGTAAATATAACAGCTGTGACAACCATAGATAAGACACCAGCAATCAGTGAATACAACGCTTTAGTTTATAAAATACTTTATGTGTACAGGCTTCAAGATATAGACCAATAAATTCAGAGTTATACTGTTTAGACAATTTGGCAAACAGATCATTCAAACTTATGAACTATTATAAAAAATAACTCTCTGATTGTTATATTATCATTGACTGGCTGACAAATAGTTGTGTTATGTTGAATATTTTCCTAAAACGGTTTAAATTATCATCATAATTTTGAATAGTATAAATATTAGGTGAATGAATATAGATTGGTTTGTTATCAAACATGAATAAATCATTTTAATTTTTATGAAAAGGGAATTTTACCAACAACAACAAAAAAACACGCGAATAATTAGAAACAAGCAGAAAGAAGAGAGTAGCGAACAACGCATAGCCAACCTTACAGTGGTTCGCTCCGTCTTACTTTATGTCTGTGAAACATGGCCAATGAGAGTAGAAGATATTCGTATGTTACTGGTTTTCGATCATAGGTGTCTTCAAAGCATTGCTCGTATATCCTGGGACAACCGAGTGAGCAACGCTGTTATTAGGAATCGGGTGCTAGGTAAGAATGGCAGATCAATAGACGCAGTAATGAAACTTCATCAGTTGAGGTGGTTTGGACATGTGTTACGTATGCCCAACCCCCGACTGCCTCGACGAGCTATGTTTTGTGGTGTAGGAGTAGGTTGGAAGAAAGCTAGGGGCGGCCAAACCAAAACATGGCACAAATCCATGAAGTCATTGACAAGTGTACTGAGTCATGTTGGTAGATGCAGACTACCTGGTTGGGGTCCGCGAGATGATGATAATCGATGGTCAGATACCCTGATTGACATGGCTTAAAACTGTTTGCAATGGCGCCGGTGCATTCATTCTTTGTGTTCTCTCAAATCCTAATCTTCTGGATTCTTCAACACCTCTAGTTTTGACTTTCTAAACTTTTCTCATTAAATCATACTTCTTGAATAATATCTTCTAATCCTAACCTCTCCGATTACTTCTAATACCTTTACTACCTCTTCTACTATTGGATTTGAATTGACAATTACATCTCTGTGCTGATGTGGTATGGCGACATGAACTAATGTACTTACGTACGAAGTTCTACGTTGCATCTGACTGAACCTTACATTTTATTCTTATTCAGCATCAACTAATTGACGCGAAGAGTCATGACCATACATCGATCGATATTTGATTATCATTATATAATAATAATAATAATAATAATAATAATAATAATAATAATCTTGAATCATTGATTGATATTGATCACTATTATCAATATAAAACCAATGTACTTAACACTTATTTTTTTTCAAATCCAAATATTCTATACTAGTTGGTTGATTGATAGATAAGTCATGTCATGCATAGAATGAATATATTCTACACAATAGATTGTATTTTTTTTTGTTAATTGGCTAAGTAAAACAGCTGAAATTTCAGTAAATTGCAGTTAATTAGTTAGTTTTTTTTTCAATGTCATGTGTATACATATAACATACACTTAGGACAACATTTAAACTTATTCATTATTCCTATTTATGACAAGGATGTCATTCTTAAGGCTTTTGAGTTGGATTACAGAGAACTTCGTACGTATGTACATAAGTTCAAGTGGTCATATCATATTAGCACAGAGAGATGGAATTGTCAATTCAAATCCTATAGTAATAAAGGTAGTAGTAGAAGTACTGACATTCATCGGAGAGATTAGGGAGTGAAGATGTTATTCAAGAAGTGTAATCCAGTGAAATAAATTTAAAAAGTGAAAGATAAAGGTGATGAGGGCTTCAGAAGATTATAACACAGACAATGGATGCATCTGCGCCATTACAAACGATTTTTAGCCGTGTCACACAAAGTCTCTAACCGCCTATTACGATTGCTTCACGGAGCTCAATCAGGTACTCTACACCTGTAGTGAATGAGAACACAGGTGGGGCAACCGAATTGTATTTAGCCAAAATTACAGAGTTACTCAGTAAAATTGGAAAACCATATCGTAAATCGTTCATTTGCAAAAGATCAGTTCATCCTATGGAACTGGACTGTTCCTGTTGCCAAACATCAATCCATTGTCACTCTTCATGCGTTTCATACAAATTCCATTGTTTTCTGACTCTTCCTTTCTTGATCTTCCCCCCATATTATGCTACCAGACTTTACGTTGACACTCACGCTATATACTACTTATAAGTAGTTCGCACCACAGCACCACACACCTACCAACATGATTCAATCCAGTTGTCAGTGACTTCATGGATTCATGCCATGTTTTAGTCTGGCCGCCCCTTGGTTTCTTCCAACCTACTCCTACACTACAAAAAACATCGCTCCTCGATGCAGTCAGTGATTGGGCATACGTGATGCATGTCGCAACCACCTCAACTGATAAAGATCCAATACTTCATCTATTGATCTGCTATCCTTACCTAGTTCCCTTTTCCTAATTCAGGTATTGCTTACTTGACGGTCCCAGAATATACGATCAGATACCTATGATCGAATACTAGTAACCTACAAATATCCTCTATTCTTATTGACCATATTTCACACCTGTATAGTAGGAGGGAGTTAACTGATGCGTACTAAACTCGACCTTTGGATAAATTCACAATGACAACAGTATTAGGATATATCAGATAATGATATTAGCAAATTATGTTCAGTTTTTTTTTTAATTGTGAACCAGTAGTAGTGCTTAACTCAAAATGTGTATAGTTCTCTCACTTAGTTAGTTACAATAAAACCATCCAGTTCAGAGAACATAATACTTTGTGAGCTGTAAATACTCACCGTCATTTCAGTTTCTAACTTATTTGCCAAGTACACATTTATATACTCGGCTATAAGTAACACTGGTTGTGTAAGAGTTAATGATGATTTCTATCTATCCAAACATTGATACGCATAATGGGGTTCGAATCTACTATCTATTGATTAAAAGTTAACTACGCAGATATATATTCCACTCAATACTTTGGTATTTCTCATATATGCATTGTATTTACACTATGATACAAATACATATTGATTATTTTTTTATTTATATCAATTAACTCTCAACTGGCAAGGGTAATTTTACATTGGTTTTCAGGAGAATCAAGGAGACTGCTCACGTGTCAGCATTTCGACATGAACAGTTCGGCTCAATCCTGTGGTGCAACCACACAGGTACCTGACACCCTGGTGGACCATTCACACCATTTATATATATATATATACATATATTGATTTTTTCCGATTCATGATCGCTTCAATCAATATCCACCGTATGAACAGGCTATTTCGACCCAACCCTCTTACATGATTGATTAGCGATGATGATATGCAATACAGCACCCTAATGACAATGGTCATCAGTAGTGTTGCAAAACAACCACCAGATGAAATCGGTCATCCTGCTAACCAAATTTATATATAGACTGTTAGCAATACTTAGCAAAGCAATGCCAAGCCATCCACAATGTTCATTACAGCGAACATCTGGTCTCAAAGGAAACTTTCAGCTCTATATGACAGTACACATAGTATTATGGCATAGGATAGCAGGGGATGCAGCCGAGCTTGATGCAAATTGACACAAACACTCCCAATACCCTTTGTCTCATGTCCGGTAATGATTTTTTTTCCGCAATACCGAGTTAGTGGTAGGTAGTATAGCTCTACAAATACACATTACAACGCATCAATACAACAAACGAAAATCAATTGTTTTTTTTGCCTACCTACTTCGTATGTTGGATCACCGCATGCACAATGACCAGCTGTTAAAATTTTATCCGGTGCTATAATTGTACCAGTACATAAATGTGTATTGCCCAATAATAATACAATCATTGGAAATTCACCAAGATTCACTGGATAACCATTTTGAATACGATATTCTAATCGTGATGCAAATAATATACACAAATAATTGAATAGACATAGTGTGATGAACAAAATTCTCATATATCTAATTGTTATTGTTTTATAATTGTTCATGATTATTATTATTTATGTAAACTGATCATGACAATTGAAGAGTATTTAAAGACAAGTAATAATTTATTGATGAAATAATGGATAACTATTGTGAACGCGTTTCATTGGTTACTTTTTTCAAACAAACAAACAAACAAATTGACATTATCCAACACGCATATCTAATGCATGAACTATTGAACAGTGATCACATGATTTGCGGATGTTGTGACATATATTTATATTTAAGTCATATTGAGTAAGTAACTTTGATCATCACAAATCATTGTAACAATAGTAATTTTTTGTTGAGCGTCATAATACACATTTAACTGTGAAGATATCTGAATGTTCTTCGGAGAGAAGCTGAATATATATATCGACTGACTACTGATAAGTAAATGAAGCTGTATTTGTTTTTAGTAATCAGTGCTAACTGAATTTTATCGATCGATCACGATGTAGTTAATATTAGGAAGGATTAAATATGTAACTTAGTGATTTGGTCATATTTGTAAGTTTAAAGGAGTAAGTCTATCAATGTTGTAGATTGTATACGTTACTTACTTGCTTGTGCATGTTACACTTAATGGAGAATAGGCCGCCGATCAGCATTCTCCAACCTTCTTTGTCCTGGGCCTTCCTTTCCAGTTCTGTCGAATCTCTGTTCATTCTTTTCATGTCTGCTTCCGATTCTCGGTGTAATGTGTTCTTCGGCCTTGAGGATTCTATTTGAGGGCTTGTCTTGCGACACAGTTGGGTCCTTTCCTCAAAGTGTGTCCTATTCGCCTCTGGCACTTTTTCCTGATTTCCTTCTCACCTGAAATCTGGTTTGTTTTCTCCTACAGTAAAACGCTGCTGACGATGTCTGACCAACAGACGCGGAGTATCTTGTCTGAACAACTGTTAATAAACACCTGTATATTTTGAATGATGGCTTTCGCAGTCCTCCAAGTTTCCACTTCATACAATAAAACGGTTTAGACGTTTGTATAGAAAATTGTGACTTAAGTGTTAGTTCATAGTTGTTTTGAGTTCCAGATGTTCTTCACTTGTAGAAATGCGGCCCTTGATTTGCCCATCTGTGTCATCACATCTGCATCAGACTCAACTTGTTTATTAATTATGCTGTCCAGATATGCAACAATTCCCACATCTTCCTGAGTATCTCCGTCAATTGTGATTGCGTTGTGTTGTATCAAGAAATCTTACTTCTTCCCTGTGTGTATGTCGAGACCTAATGCTGCGGAGGCTACTGCTACACTGGTCGTCTTCTCTTGCATTTGTTGTTGTGTGTGGGCTAGAACGGCCAGACCGTTAGTGAAGTTCAGGTGCATCCTGCCTGTCCACTGTGTCCCATGCTTCCCCCAGATGTTGACGTCTTCATAATGCAGTTGATCACCAGGAGAAAGAGAAAGGATGAAACTGAGTAATCTTGCCTGACGCCGATCCTTACTTGGAACGAGTTTGTGAGCTGTCCCCATGCACAATTTTGCAGTTTAATCCATCATAAGAATTCCGTATGTTGTTGACTATATTTTCAGGCACACCATAGTGTCAAATAAGCCTCCAAAGCGTCATCCTGTTCACTCAGTTAAATGCTTTCTTGTAGTCAAGGAAGTTGATGTAGAGTGGTGAGTTCCATTCAATTGATTGTTCCACAATGATCCGTAATGTTGCATTATGATCGGTACACGATCGATCCCTATGGAATCCAGCCAGTTAGTCTCGAAGTTGGGCGTCTACGAAGTCTTTCATTCTGTTCATCAACACTCTGTTGAAGACATTTCCTTGTTTCGAGGGTAGAGTGATACTGTAGTGAACGAGAACGAAAATTACATAGTTACTCAGTAAAGTAGGAAAACCATATCGTAAATCGTTAATTTGCAAAATATCAGTTCATCATATCTAACTGGACTGTTCCTGTTGCAAAACATCAATCCATTGTCACTATTCATGCGTTTCATATAATTTCCATTGTGTTCTAACTCTTCCTTTCTTGATCTTCTCCCATCTTCTGCCGCCAGACATTACGTTGACACTCACGTCATATGCTACTTATAAGTAGCTCGCACCACAATACCTCTGTAGTTCTCACACTTACTGAGATCTCCTTTCTTCGGTATCTTGATCAGGTGTTCTTCTTTATAGTCCATTGGTACTTGTCTAGTGAGCTTCTTCGTTATGTTGGATAACTTTCCTATGTTCCCCTCTCTTGCAACTTTACCTGTTATCATTACTAAATCTTTCACATATTTACGATTGTCAGCTTTATTGCCCCGCTTCACTTGCTTCTGTGTATTCAGCATGTGCCTTCATTTTTTATACTCTTGTTTAGCTGATATTGACTGCTTACTTCCTGTTCTCCATTTCTTGAATCTCATTCAGAGTTTCCTCAGAGATCCATTACTTGTTATAGGGGTTGTTGTGGCCTCAATCTCAAAATCATATGGCCTAGAACCTCATGATATGTTGAAGTTATCGCTTCTCTGATACTTTTCCGATTTTTCTTCATAATAGTTTGATCATCATTGAGAGGGTTGGGCGCAGCCATAAATTCTTGTTGAGGGCTATCTTAAATTCGTTGCGTTTTTCAATACCCCGAAGAAGGTTCATATTAAACTTTTTGATGATTTCTGCCAAGTTGACCGGTGCTTCGTGTGTTTCAGCTTCATTTTGGCTACTACCAAGTGATGATCTGAAGCCATGACAACTCCTTTCTTGGTTTTCATGTTTTCTATAGTCGATCTGGTTCAGTGTAGAGTGATCCAGTGAAACCCATGTAGCTTTGAGTATGCGTTTGTGTGGGAATATTGTGCCGCCTATGACCGGTTTGTTGAAGGTACATAGGTTTGCAAATCTCTTACCATTTTCGTTCCTTTTTCCCTGTCCATGTTGTCCCATGATGTCTTGATATTCGGTGTTGTCACTCTCAACCTTGGCGATTAGGTCTCCTATCAGAATGCTCACGTCATTTGTTGAGCATTTCTTGATGATTGACTGCAGCCTCTAATTGAATTGATGTTTATCGTCTTGATTATTATCGTTGGTGCACGTGTAGCAGTGGGTGGCATTCATCCTAATCCCCTTTTCTCTTGTCTTCAAGGATGCTTTGATGATCCTCCGTCCATGAGATTCACATACTATAAATGCTTTTTGTGCTTCTTTGGATAACATCAGTGCGACTTCTTGTGTGTGGAGCACTTTCCTCTTCATGACCGGAGAACAACATCTCTTCTGAGGCTAGTCTTTTTTGCCCAGTCTGCGTTCAATGCAATTCACTTATTTGAAGCCCCATCAAGTTGTATCTTCGCATTTCCGCAGCAGCCTGGATAGTTCTCATGGTCTCCCACATTGAGTAAACATTTTCTGTGCCCATATTGATGGTTGCTTTGGTTGTAAGAAGAGCCATCGGCCTTATGACTCGGTTTTCATCATAAGGCGTCATAACTTTTCTTAAGTGAAGACTTTCTAACTCCCAGGACAGAGTTCGAATGGTTTGAATTATTCGTTCTGGTCAAAGTTTTGTTAGTAAATTGGTTTTCTACGGGATGAAATCACTAACCCCATACCGAACCCTCCTCCTTTATCAGGACTTGGAATCTTTAAATAATCCTAAAAGGTCTCCACGCCGAGTTAAATTTTATACATACATTGAGTTATGGATTAATTTGTCTGGAATAGTGACCAGATCAATGTATTCACATTTGACTAATGATCAGTTAAATAAATCTGATATGATCCATCATATTTTTCGTATAATTGTTGATCAATGTGCAAACTTTATTGTTTATGTATAATAAAGCATTTTTCTGCAGTCTTACTTTCGTTCTCTTGCGTCTAGCAATATCGGTCTATTTTTTCAGTTAAACAGTTGAAATTTTTTGTCCTAGTTACTGGTCTACGTGACTCAAAATCGGATATACTGTACCTGAATATTAGGGGAATGAAGAGAGTAGGCAGCAAACCCTGTGTTAAGATTTCATGTATCTCCATCAGGGGGCATCTATAATCCTATGGGAGCTAATACTGCATGTAAGAGTCAAAACACCCAGTGTCGCATTAAGTAACGTTACGATTGAGGTAAACTTTTTCCTGGAAAGCCCGGAAAAAATAAATTACTATCGATAACCCTGCTAGTTTGAACTTGTATATATAGCTCCCAACAAATATCTGCTCCAGGAATTTGTTTGCAGATATTTGATATTTTTTCCAGGGTTCTGCTATGTGCATCAAAAACTGAATAGTTTCATCGTAAGAATTTCCTAGAAGGTAAAAGGTTTACTATCAGGCGACAAACCTTCTATAATCCTAATTTCTGACATTGAGAAGTTAGCATCAATTGAAATTTCTACCAGTTATAGTGGAATTATCTTATTGTCACTACATACTAGTATAGAATAGTAGGTGATGCTTCAATTTTCCACATCGTATCAATTGATTCTGATAAACAAACTCTATCAATCTATCTCTCTTGATTTTCGGATTGAATAAAACAAGAAGTATACTTACAAGTTAATATTAAATTGATTGAGTAAATGTAATGACAATGCTAGAAAAAAGCGTTCGGGAATAACATTTTGAACAGTTAAAAGAGATTGGCATTATTAACTGTAATTATTTCTCACTTAAATATAACTACGCTTCATTCTTAGCATTTTGTTGGTAGGGTAATATTCAAGAGACGTAATATCTATTCTGGTCATATTGTAGTGAAGGAGAACACAGGTGAGGGTAACCGAATTGTATTTAACGAAAATTACAGAGTTACTCAGTAAAATTGGAAAACCATATCGTAAATCGTTCATTTGCAAATCTTCAATCCATCATCAATCCATTGTCTGACATTTCACTATTCATGCGTTTCATACAAATTCCATTGTGTTCCCACTCTTCCTTTCTTGATCTTACCCCATCTTCTGCTGCCAGACATTACGTTTACACTCACGTCATATACTACTTATAAGTAGCGCACACCACAATATTTATTTAAAAGTAACTTTCGATTTAAAGTATAATCTCATGATTTCATGCAGAATTGAACTCTTCATTTCCATGTATTAAAGAGAGTACGATAGCTTAAGATAGAGTGAGTTAGAATTTAGTAGTTTACTTTATCAAATCTGTGATTTGATGAGTTAGTGTCTGATTGTGAGTAATGAGTGATTTTCACAAATAACAACAACAACTTCTTACTTTACTTTATTTACTTAAGCCTGTTACACCTAATAGAGAATAGGTCGCCGACTAGCATTCTCCAACGGATTCTATCGTAGGCCTTCTCTTCTTTCCAGTTCTTACCAATTGCTGTTCATTCTCTGCATGTGTGTTTCCGATTCTCGGTGAAGTATGTTCATTGGTCTATCCCTTTTCCTTTGACCTTGAGGATTCTAAGTTAGGGTTTGCTTCGTAATGCAATTCAGTGATTTCCTCATGATTTCTTCCTCAACTGTTCTCTCTCACAGTAAGAAGAGGATGTAAAAAAAGTAATCTATTATGAAACTATTTAATTATGCTTCGATAAATGTTATTGAGTTAGTTGATATTTTGAAAAACTTATTTGTATCAGTAAAAAGACAATCTAATGTTCTTTAATTTTCAACCAATGTATCTTGATGACAAGAAGTATCTTTAAAACTCAAATGTTTTACTTTTGACTTAAATAATATTAAGAATTTAATAATTGTACAATAATGAAGCATAAAATTTTTTATTCAAATAAAGAGTTGTAGAGATTGAGTTGTAATCGATGTGTATGCAGTTAATTAAAGAATCTTAACATTGTAATCGAGCTAATAAAAATCATTTCACATTATAATTACCGTCTAACTCATTCACAGTAGACCTTTAATAAAATTAATACTTTATTTACATTACATTATTTGATAGAATATGGAATAATAGCCATCGATTTTTTTGTTTTCAAACCCTTTTTATTAGGATGACTATTATTGAATTTTTGCTGTAATAAGTCTTTTGTGTATATTTCACCGCCTCCTATCACTCTTGTCGTTGAATTCATAGTTAAAGTATATCGATGTGATTTCACTCAATAGTCGGGAAACATTTAACAGAGTTAAATGTTTATTACTTTAATCCCATTCATATTTAACACCCCCATTACTGATTATTCAATTGAAAAAGAATTAAATTATTGTTTAAATAATTGAAAAAAATTTTAATATCAACTAGTGAGATTACTTGCTTTATGTTTACTGTGGAGAAATCTTAACAGAGTCAGTCAGTCAGTCAGATGCAACGTAGAACTTCGTATGTAAGTACATTAGTTCATGTTACCCTATCACACACATTAGCACAGAGACGCAACTGTCAACTCAAATGCCATAGTGGTAGAGATAGTAGGATTACTACTGATGATAGAAAGGATTAGGGTTCCAAGATATCATTCAAGAAATATAAGTCAGTGAGATAAATTTAGAAAGAGAAAGATAGAAGTGATGTGAAATTCGGAAGGTTAGGATTTGAGAGAACATGAAGAGTGGACACCTGCTCCATTGCAAACGGTTTTTACCCATGTCATACAATGTCTTTAACCATCGATTATTATCACCTCGAGGACCCCAATCACGTAGCCTACAGTTACCAACATGACTCAGTCCACTTGTTAGTGACTTCATGGATTTGTTTCATGTTTTAAGTTTGGACACCCTTAGCTTTCTTCCAACCTACTCCTACACCACGAAACATAGCTCGACGAGGTAGTCCGTGGTTAAGCATACGTAACACGTCCCAACCACCTCAACTGATGAAGTTTCACTACTTCATCTATTAACCTGCCATCCTTACCTAGCACGGTACCCAAACGTAGGTGCCACCTTGGCGTGGTGGTCGAGCTTGCCTATCGTGATGACCCAACTGAGCTATATTGGCTGGAACTTACGTTCCTGAGGGTTCTACCATGCCAGGCAGGTCGATTGGAGAACGATAAGACTAAAGCAACTATTCAGGGTCTGAGGGTGAAGTCTTACTGCTGACTGCAGAGGGGTGTGACAGCAGTAAGGTGTTTCCCTCGGACAACCAGCATCTGCAGTGATGCTGCCTTCTCACAACGAAGGAAGGGTTACAAAAGGTCGACCGTAGAAATGTCACACCTCACCTTACCTCACTGATTTCAATCTCCGGCGGTAAGGGCTGCCCACTAACGGCTTTTAACAGCGGAGGAAGGTAAATGATGAAAATAAGGAGTTATTCAGTTCAGTATTTTTTTATCAATTCATTATGAATTTATGCAAATTTCATTCGTTGTAACAGTTATATTCACTGCACATTCTTTTTTGACGTTTATTGATAACAACTTGGACATGTTCTACGATAAAAACTAAACGCTGAAGATTGAACTACTTACATACATTTGTAAGTAGACATATTTTATTAACTAAAAGATATAAATTACTTAGAGACAATGAACGTTTATTCCACCTAATATTGCTATAAATGATTTCTTTAGAGTTTTGTAATAATTATCAACTTTTAGTTGACGGTAGGCTTTTTTTAGAGAAAACACAATTTTCCTTTGCGTAAGTAAAATTCAGAATGCTGTTATCACTGAGCACTCATATTTCACGCCTACTACAAACGAAAAGTTGATAATTATTACAAAACTCTAAAGAAATCATTTATAGCAATATTAGATGGAATAAACGTTCATTGTCTCGAAATCATTTAAATCTTTAAGTTAATAAAATATATCTACTTATAAATGTATGTAAGTAGTTTAATCTTCTACGTTTAATTTTTATCGTAGAACATGTCCATGTTATTATTAATAGACGTTAAAAAAGAATGTAATTAACATAAGAGTTAGATATTTCTTTTATATACAGTAAAAGAAGTGGATATTTTACAAGAAAATTATTTATAACATGAATGATTTTTTCATGAAATAGTCACTGGTACTACAGCTAGGAAAGCTATAAAGTTTTATTAACTGCGAAGTGTTTGAAATTTTCTTTTCGAATACTATGTAATCAAGAAGTATAAAAATACTCTGATTGTCAAATTATCATGGAATATTTTATAGATTCCTAATCTTAGAGCTTATTTTTCGGGTATTATGTGACAGTGATCGAGATGGCTTTTGATAAGTTTATAAATATCTCTATTAATTGGTCAAATTGTGAATATGGATATATTGTCTCTTTACGGGATTGTTGGGAATCTATATATTCGCACTAACTAGGTATGGAAACTTGAGTTTTAAATATTTTCCCGAACAAGTTACTTTACTTTATAGCAACTCATATTAAGAGATATTCATTTTTGTGTTTACAACTTATTCGACACTCTAAGATTAGTAACTCTTTATGCCAAGGTCCTGTTCTTGAACTACACAAAGTACCACTGGACCTAATGTGTTCCTTTCTCTAAGGATACACTACACGTGTCAAGTTATAATATTAGAAAAAGTTTCTTAACAATAAGTCTCACCTAGATACTTACTTTAAGGGAGTCCAAATCAATGTTCTGTTTTTTAAGCTTTATTGAAAAAAATCTCTACAACTTGAGATATCGAGATTTCCTGGTATACCGTCCTTGCAATATAAACACGTTCTTTGCAGTAAAACTTTATGGACTTGTTTTCAATCATATTAAAAGTATTTCGAAGTCAGTAATTACCAAATAACTCTGGCGAATTCCATTGTGGATGAGTATTGTAGTGAACGAGAACACAGGTGGGGCAACCAAATCGTAATTAACGAAAATTACAGAGTTACTCAGTAAAATCGGAAAACCATATCGTAAATCGTTCATTTGCAAATTATCAATCCATCATATCGAACTGGACTGTTCCTGTTGCAAAACATCAATCCATTGTCACTATTCATGCGTTTCATACAAATTCCATTGTGTTCCCACTCTTCCTTTCTTTATCTCTCCCCATCTTCTGCTGCCAGACATTACGTTGACACTCACGCCATATACTACTTATAAGTAGCTCACACCACAGTACAATTATTCTGGTCAATAATTTACTTAGTTTTAAGATGATAAAAAGATATTTATAGTTTCAAGATAAGGGATGTTGGAGTTGCAGTGATCTCTGAGTTGGATGGATTCGTTGTGAAGCATTCGTTATTCTTTTGAACAACATTATCAGCATGTATTTCAAAGAGATTTAGGCTACTAGAATCTCTCCGCAATCAACTAATTGCTTGTTCTATCGACTTGAAATGTGATTGAACTTTATACATAATTATGTGGTCATTGTTAATATGTTTACTTCAGTTGTTATTTTCCCTGATGTTCTCTATGAAATCCATGCTGATAATGTTGCTCAGAAGAACAATCAAGTTTTCACAACAAACTCATCCAGCTCAGAAAGTACAATGAATTACTTAGTTTTTAATATGATTAATTGAATCATTTCAAATAGTAATATGCTAACTAACTAATTAATTTAGCCATTCAGATGTGAATAATTAGCAGTCAGTCAACAACATAGAACTTCGTACTTACGTACGTACGTACATCAGTTCTGGTTGCCATAGCACATTAGCACAGAGATGCAATTGTCAATTCAAATCCCAAAGTAGTAGAGGTAGTAGAAGTATTAGCAGTAATCGAAAATATTAGGGTTCGACGATATTATTTAAGAAGTAGAATCTAGTGAAATAAACTTAAAAAGAAAAAGATGAATGTGATGAGGAATTCCGAAGGTTAGGATTTGAGAGAACACAGAGTGAATGTACCTGCGCCATTGCAAACGGTTTTGAGCCATGTCATTCAGGTTCTCTAGCCATCGGTTATTATCATCCCGCAAACCCCAACCAGGTAGTCAACACCTACCAACGTGACTCAGTACAGTTGTCAGTGACTTCATGGATTTGTGCCATGTTTTGGTCTGGTCACGCCTAGCTTTCGTCCAACCTATTCCTATATCTCAGGACATAACTCGACGACGCAGTCGGTGGTTAGGCATACGCAACACATGCCCTAACCACCTCAACTGGTGAAGTTTCACTACTTTATCTATTGATCTGCCATCCTTACCTAGCACCCGTTTCCTAACAACAGCATTGCTTAATCGGTTGTCCCAGGATACTCGAGCAATGCTTCTGGGACACCTATGATCGAAGACAAGCAATCTACGACTAATTAGCAAGACACTTATGGATGAGGTAAGTTTATAAGTTTAATCAAAATGAAAAGTACAAAAAACGACAAATGGACACGTATTCGGCTAAACAAGTTATATTTTTATTACATCGTGTTTATTCACTGTTCATATATCCTCATGGAATTAGTACTTAAAAAATTTCACATACATATATATGCGATTATACAACTTGATAATAAATTCATTGATAAGACACATATCATTGTTATACTGAATTTACCAAACTAATTTGTTTTCAAGTTTATTATCGTGTAAAAGTGTATAATGTGTTTACTGAAAGCGTCGAGGAATAAAGAAATAAAATTTAACTAACATGAAATATTGTTATCCATATGTAGAAGAATCATACAGGAACTTGTCACAATGTATAGTGAATATTGTTACCGCATAGAATCCTTATAGTTTGTATATTCCTGTAAATACTTTATTTTATATAATAAATACCGATCCAAGTTTGGGTTCATATCATTTAGTAATGTTGAGTGTTAGGCCTTAGATTTTCATTGTAGTAATAAACACACCATATATTTAGATATTATTGTATCGAGTAAGTTCTAAAATATTAGTTAGTGAAAATAAAGGATTCACAATAATCATTGGTGTTACATGTCAGCAGTTTTGAAGATGTGGAGTCATTAGCTAGCTCCCTATTATAGGATGAAATTTCTATTATATAAAAGAAAATTACAACTGAGAGAGAATATGAGGAACCAATGGAGATAATTGTCTATATCCTAAATTTTGAACAGACTAATCTTGATGGGTGCATGAAGTGTTGAGATTTTAGAAATGATTGTTGAAGTTTGTACATTAACTTTTGAAGCAACGTGTAATGCACTGCTTGCTGACTTTCATATTATCTTGCTAGCATATTATCCTTAGACAAGATATCGACGTGTAGATGTGTGAGACTCAAATACCCGTATGTAATAGCTAGATATACTAAATAGCTTTTCGGATCTCAGTAGATGTATCCACGTTGGATGACAACTGTCAGGAATCGGGGGATGAGTGTTGATTATCTTCGAAATCATATTTCAATCATTTTGATCTATACTATGTGATCGAATCGTTTCCTTTTCTTGCTTAAAACAAACTACTTACACTAGAATTATTTATATTTGAACCAATCGTCGGTAAAGGTACAATAAAACAAGTATGTGATTCATAGTGAGTCCTTACACACCAGTTGATAGCTGCTACTCAAGTAATATAGGTTGAATAACGGTAGACGTTTGTGTAAATTCGAAGCAAACATCAGCCAAGAAGAAAATCTGGGCAGAGTGATATTACTGTGAAGTTCGGTGAGGGATGACACATGTAGAAAGAATGCCATCATTAATAGACTATCTTCTCCAGTTTTCGAATCCCTTTTATTGGTCAAGGCGGTAAACGTTCTAAAAATATAGATGATGACGCCTTTCTCGATTTGGATCATAGAAAACCAGGGAGTTATCACACTACCAAGATTGTGGCTCGGATGTAACGGAATGATATCAACATGATAGTCCTTAAGATTTGAATAAGTAAACCATCACTAAGTACCAACTCTTCAAGGTACCTTTAGCGCAACATTGATGTTAGTCTGGCTGTAAAAGGTTGGTCTGCAATGTGTCGCTGAGAATGGTTTTGCTGTTTGCTTGTTAAAAATGATCGATATCTAGTGAGAACACCATGTTCGCAATACTGAGTTTTGGGTGAAGCAATTTCAACCCATTATGACCCTCTGGTTGGAGTGCTAGAGGTGATGCAACTCAATGGCTTGGGACGCTATTACACTATCAATCCATGAGATTGCATCGATGAGTAGAACACTTCAGGGAGCAGTCATACTGGCCTTCAGATACACTTCGGTTACCCACCATCTCTAGTCGACCGACTCTTAATTATATTTAAAATCCCATGGGCAATTTAAAGCGTGGGAGAGCAGCATGTCCTGACTGATTAACCCCAAAAATTTATAAGAGGGGAGCTACAGTTTTGGCAGTTAGATTGACTGAAATCTTAGCTAGAATCATCGAACTGGACGTAATATCATCGGACTGATCTGCGTTGCTGATTGTTTCAACCTATAAGGAAGGATAAAAGTGCCCCTGTAATAATCACAGAGGAATCGGTCTAACTAATATAGTAACTAAGATATTAGTTTCAATAATACTTCGACGCTTAACTAAATCTCGTGCACAGTAGACTCTAGAAAACCAGGCTGGTATCAGACCTGGAAGTGAATGCATTAACCAGATATTTACACTTCGACAGGTCGAAAAACATGGACACACATTTTGGTGTCCGACAGCAACTGCATTCCTGGACCTTAAGGCAGCATTCGACTCTGTCGATCGTGAGGTTCTGAGGCAGTGTCTGTCACTGAAAGGTATACCAGAGAAGTACACTAACCTTATACAAGCTATCTACTCAAACACCACTGGTGGAGTTGGAGTTTATGGCGAACTGTCATCAGAAATGATTACTTCCAGCGGTGTCCGTCATGGTTGTCCACTTTCCCATTCTTATTCAACTTTGTCACCGACATGCTTTTAAAGATAACATTATCATCTGAATTTCCAGGGGTGGACCTTATACCAGAAGACTAGCTCCTTGACTTAGAATATGCCAATGGCACAGTTCTATATGGTGAAGACACTGACAAAATGCAGTCCTCTCAGTATCCTAAGCAACAATGAAAGCATGTTCGGGATGCAGTTTTCCTCATCAAAATGCGAAATGTTGCTTCGAGATTGGCTGGCGTCGGCACCTGAACTAGCAATAGGGATACAAGTAGTCAAGCGTGTTGACCACTTACTAAAGGTCGAGTATACTATGCAGTAGTTCGCTCCGTTCTACTATATAGATGCGAAACGTGGCCAGTAAGATTGGAGGCTATTCGTGAGCTACTAGTTTTCTAACACTGGTGTTCTAGAAGTGTTGTTCGCATATCTTGGCACCATCAGGTAGGTAATGCCAGGGTTATGAAAAGGGAACTAGAGGGAGATGGCTAATCAGTTGATGAAGTAGTGAGCCTTTATCAGTCTAGGTGCTTGGGACATGCGTCACGTATGCCTAACCACTGACTGCCTCGACGAGCTAAGTTTCGTGGTGTACGAGTAGACTGAATTTGGATCAAAACATGTCACAAATCCATGAAGTCACTGACAACTGGACTGAGCGATGTTAGTAGGTGAGACTAAATGGTCGGGGCCCGCGAGACGATAGTAGCCGATGGTTAGAGACTTCGAATGACAGCTAAAAATTGTTTGTGATTGCGCAGATGCTTCCATTCTTTATCTTCTCTTAAATTCTGATCTGAATTCCTGTCTTTTAGCATTTATTTCACTGGGGCATACTTCTCGAATTATATCTCCAACTTCTGGTCTTTTCGATTAACACATACTGCTACAACCTGTACCATTATAGGATTTGTGGTGACAATTTCATCGTTCTGTGGTATGGCAACTTGGACTGATGTACATACGTAACAAGTTTCAGGTTGTAACTGACTGACATTATTAGATGGGCTAGAATGGAAGCCATTACTAAGCCTACATTTTGATACTACAATGTACATGAAAGTGAGGAACCATCCTGCCTTGTTGTTTTTTAATAAGCTGTTCTTCCTGTTACTTATTTTTATTCGCTTATTCTCAGCTATCTGCTCTATTTATCCATGACTTAATTTACGTATATGTATGTGGATGAGACGACTTAGTTGATTTATTAAATGAAAAAGTAGATTATTACCTTAGCATATATCCTTCTTGTATGTGGTGTAACATAAACATGAGCAAAGCACGGTTATGAAAATGCATTTTGGCTCCAGCAAAATTTTGAGTCAGTAACAGTACTAAGCTGGTAATCAGTTTTATCTGAATAATTACACAATCTCAGGATTGTAAATAGCAGTGCTATATATGCAAGTGTAGCGACTAATCAAATGTTTTAAAAGTCTAGAGCCAAAGCAGACGTCTAGCTTAAAAGGGCAATGTCCAAGGGGAGAATTCCACAGACAGCAGTTTAACACTAGTGTAGTTAGTGATTCCAAACTCATACTGTGACAAAGTAACACCACTGATCTTTCGCTGAATCGAAAATGTACCAATGCGGCACCAAATAGTCTTTTAAGCTTGCTCCTACCCTAAATAGTAGCATATAAAGATTTGACAACTACTTCTTAGCAAGATGACTGTTTACCAACATAAAAGCTGGCAACACACAGTATCACTAATCGACGGAAATCGTCATAAGCTTAAATGACATCAAGCCATCAGAACGGATACCCGTCAGGTCGAGTGGTATATTTCAGTAAGTTGTTAGGGTTATATGTACATTAGGTTTTTTGCTTATTCAGTGGAGTACACACATCAAGCATAGGACTCATCTGGATAGTTTTCAAGGAATAAACATTACCGTGGTAAGCTGTTACAAGCTGGACGTGTCTACTGTACTACTTGGAAAAATGTGGTTTCATATAATTACAAGTATCTAATTATTGCATTCATGCAAAAATGGAAGCAGAAATGTAACTTTTACAACATAAACTGTAGTTATAAAACTTTGTCAGGAAATTAAAAAAAACTGAAGGCCCATTCAGATCATTTATTACCAAATTATAAAACGCTAAGCTTTAACAGGTTTTGGTGGACCAGAGCGGAAACCTTTTTTAAAGCGTCTGTGGACGTTCTTGAGGTGTAACATTCTGCCTGTCCCTGTTGTTCGTCGCCGTTTAGCTTTCTCAGACCAATTATACTTCCTTAGTCTGGCGGCAGGATATCCGCAGGATGAGCAAGTTTTCTTCTGAATGTGGTATGATTTGCGACCACATCGACGGCACTGAGTGTGAGATTTATTGTGCCGTTTACCAAAGGAAGTTGTTCCCTTCGTCATTTCTTATCTAAACTACAATAAAAATCTAATGGTCAAAGAACTTACTGAGGTCGAGAATCACGCCTTTAGCGACCGGTTATTAAGCTTTCCGCGGCTAACTGACTTAAGTTCCAATATCCAATGTCCAATAAATTGTCGTCATAATTTAACGTATTATATCGAGGCTAAATTATAACGTTACTCAGTAATCTTAGATATTCGGTAGCAGTTATCGCAAATATTCTTTGCTAAAATTTTAATAATAAATTAACCAAGTTGCAAGACTTAGCAAACAGTGAGTTTCTTTTAGGGTAGACTAAGGTTGGTTAAAATCAACTGCAGTTATATCATAAGGTTGTATTTTTTAGCCACAAATGGTAAAGGCGTTCCAACGGGAGGCACTGCAAAAATTGCCGGTGTTTTCGAGGTGTAAGAAAGGGACAGGTTATTGGTGTGAAGAAGAATTCAGGAATGAGGTGGCGCTGCATTATACGAAAGAGGCGACTTTTCAGCAATACTGACAAAGTCCCTATGAAGTCGGGTTTTTGCCTGACCATTATATATGTCATCCGAATGTAGTTATGTGCTTAGGGACACACATCATTTCTGTTATTTATGACTTCGTGATTTATATTCATGTGTTTCATATTCGTTTTACTTGTATATATGTCTTTTATTTGTGCTGTAACTGGTTATCGGCAATGCAATCATTACTCGCCTTATATAAAGCCGAGCCAGCGCTATTCTCTGAAACCGATCAGAAAACCAATTTATATTACAACTCGCTGTTCATCATCGACACATGCAAGAAATAAATGTGTCTGTAGCAGTAAATGAATCGCCAAGATAAATAGTACTGTAGGTCTTTGACAGTGATATTGACGCAACTTGTTTAACTAGACTCCCGTTAGCTGGATGCACTAAATTGCACTTCCTCGCCAGATCATCACTGGTTACACCATGCAACACATTCCTTTGCAAAAAATTACCAATCAAAGATATACACTCCTGGTCATACTCATTGTCACCCAAATATATTTTCGACTTCATTCCTAACTTCGGGTTTGACTGGATGTAGTAATTAGAAGTATATGTATCAAGAATTAAGATATGCACAAACGAATGTATTGTATTTAGAATTCGAAATCAAGCATTTCACAACAACAAGAAGTTACTAGTTCATTCAAACACCATATCCGCCACAGCTTAAATTGGAATGTATATGTCTGTAATCAGTGGTACGTCTTCTTCTCAAATTCATCCTGTGTCTGTCCGACAGTGTATTGGATAAAGACTCTGTATTATCTAGAATGCTCTCATTAGTATTAGAATTAACAACCGAAATTGGAACAGACTCACCTGGCTCTTGGAATTGTATTTGATCAACATGTCGACTATGTGTACTTAAGTCATTGATATCTAGAAGTCGCACCATAGATTTCCCGACATTCTTCTGAACGATCCCCGTGGATGGTCGAAGTTCATTGCCACGATAATATGTAACTTCTGCAGACTCCAAACATCTCATATTCGACCGAAGAATTCTTCCTTTTAATAGCTTTGATGGAGTCTCTTTCATCACCGAATGTCTGGCATTTCTATATTGCAGTAGAAAGGTATCTACTCCCCTCTCCAGCTCATTAAATGTTGAGGCGGCAATAGAATCACTCAACCTCGAATGCTGATTTTTCAGCTTATGACACTTTCCGCAATTCTTTGCTGTACGACAAATATCTGCATTTAATGACTGTCGAGAAATGTAGTCAACATGTTGAATTTGCTTGGCACTCCCGTGCTGAACCATTTTCATACTTCCATTGCACTTAGCACACGTGGCTATCAAATCTTTAAGTAAAGCATCAGAATTTTCTTTAGTAACTAGGAAAGACAACTCCACTTTAAGTCTTCTCAAATTCTTTAAACCCAGTATTGACAGTCCTGTTTCACTAACTAAAAATTCACAAGGTATATATGAGGAATTATCATCTCTTATTAGCAATTCACAACATCCTCGTATAGGCAGAATGTGTCCAGTAATCCCCAATATTGATACATCAGTCGGTCGTATCACAACGTTCGGATCTAGCAATTTCAAATTCTTGAATGAAATAATGGACTCTATACTGCCTGTGTCCACAATAAAGTCATGACATGAACCAAGCGATGTATATAGTCGCTTTTGAATATGAGCATTACCTTTTGAAATGGTAGTTAAAGATAAATGATCATTAGGATCAGCTGAATTATTGGGATCTAAATTACAAGCTTTAGTACTACTTGAGGCAAAATGAACAGTAGCTTTGCATACTGCTTGAATGTGTCCTATCTTACCACATCTAAAACATTTAGCATTACGAAATGTACAATAATAACGAGAATGAAGTTTTCCACATGATAAACATTTGCCAAACTTGGTCTCACCTTTTTGATTTCCTTTGTAATTCTTTTTTGAGACACCGTTCATTTTTACACGAGAATAGGAACCTCTGTTAAACGAACACAATTTTGATTGACCCTGAGATTGCTTTTCATCATGACAACTAATCAAAGTATTGGAAATCTTCATCGACTGAATATCAAGTTCATTCAACGCCTCGTAGTTAATGCACGCAGTTCTAACATCTTGAAAGGAACAGTTTGACATTCTTAACAGCTCTCTTTCCAAACTAGGTATGTTAATTCCTGCAATTAATCGGTCTCTCAGCTGCACATGAAGTTGATCACCAAAATTACATTTGACAGCCTGTTTCTGCAATTCAAGAATAAATTCCTTAACATTTTGGTCATTTTGACGAATCATCTTATGAAATTTCGCTCTTTCACGGCATTCAAAACCAGGGCACTTTACATGATTCAATAATAACTCCTTTAGCATTGCATAGGGAAGTGAAATAGGTTTTTCTGGATATGCCAAAGTTTTTAATAAGCTGTACGCTTCTTTTCCGATGAATGTTAGGAAATGAGCCACAATTTTATCATCTTTGACATCTTTCCTCGTCATACTCCAGATTTCAAACCTTTCCAAATAATCTTCAAAAGCTTCAGAAGTAGAATGAATATCTAGCTGTTCCATTACAAATCCTGCTCGCGACGCCAGTGTAGTAATTAGAAGTATATGTAACAAGAATTAAGATATGCACAAACGAATGTATTGTATTTAGAATTCGAAATCAAGCATTTCACAACAACAAGAAGTTACTAGTTCATTCAAACACCATACTGGATCGATGATCCTCGATTGTATAGATATTAAGGACAAAAGGGTTGTTCAGTTCTGAATGTCCGTAACATCTTTATCTCTAAAACACCGCATTCGACTATTTAGTTGCACATTATATTAACACGATCGATCATAAGAATTGAAGTGGGACATAAATTTATTAGCATTAATTGTAGAATCTATTTTAAAGGCTTTGTTTTGGAAAATCCCTCCATGTATTTATATTTATGTTATGATAAAACTGACTCTTTCTTTCGATATTTTGGTACTCTATTTGATTCCATTTTGAGATTTTATCATTTGTATCTTGTTATTATTTCTATATCTTGTACTCATATTGAAGTTTCTATGTTTCCTTCTGAACTATATATGTTGTTTAAATTTGATATATAATATGGCTAAAGCCATATTTAGATTTGATATTCTAGCAGTAACGGACTGGAAGCACTTATTCTTCCGGCAACAGACCCTATTGTGGTAATTGGGAACTCGAAGGTGTAATACTTACTTACTTACGCCTGTTACCCTCAATGGAGTATAGGCCGTGTAGAATTCTTTTTGAATGCTTTGTGTTTTGGAAAATCCCTCCATGTTTACATATTTTTGCCATGACCTGATGGACTTTTTCTCTTGACATTTTTGGTATTTTATTTGATTCCAATTTGAGATTTTACCATTGTATGTTGTTATTCTTTCCATATTTTGTACTTATATTGAAGTTTTTGTGTTTGCCTTTGAACTGTACATATATTGTTTAAATTTGATATAATATGGCTACCGCCACATTTTTGGATAGACGCGGTGGCTGCTGGACTTAGTGTCACTTACTAGCTATTGTAATAGATACTCTACGGAGTAATTTAGTCCTGGAAGAAACAAAAACATCGTAAGCCTCTGTATTTCCATTTTATAACAATATAGAGACGGTTTTCTCCTAGAATTTTTGGCCTTCTGATTTGGCTGGGACCTGGATCTAGGAGTATCGTACCGGTGTGTTTCTATTGGACGCGATTAGGACAGCCGCCGGCGAAATAAATTCTACAGTCTGATGTTTGCTCTTCTTGCGTGAATTATACTTGGAAATATCCGTCGGGACGCATATAATTTGGATCTATTTGGATTATTAAGAATTACAAGGAAACATTTGGAATTTAATCGTTTATCATACTAGACTTCCTTGGAGGAAGACGCTGGAACTGCTTATCATTAATTTCGAACTGAATTTTGGATTTATTCTATTTTGTATCGTTAACGTCTTTATCGAACTTTATTTATGATGTCAAACCGAAAAAAATCACACGTGAGGAGGGTGGAAGAGCTCGACGGATCACAGGGCTCTAGGCAAGTCGTTGATGATAACCTTTTTATGGGTAACCCACATGTTATGTCTGATATTTATTATTGTAAGTCATCGATAGAGGGTTTAGAATTACCTAAGGTTGAGCTTTCATATTTTGATGGAAGGTCTCGCGACTATTTTAAGTTTATACGACAGATAGAATCGTTTATAGAACTTCGAATCAAGGATGATCAAGTGCGTTTATTGTATTTAATTCATTATTGTAAGGGAAAAGCTAAAAATGCGATCGAAGGCTGTCTTATAATGGACCCACAGGCAGGATATAAGAGAGCTAAGGTTATTTTAAAACAGCTTTTTGGGCAGTCACATGTGATAGCGCGAGAAACCTTAGAGGACTTATTTAGAACTGGGAATGTCGAATTTAATGATCCTGAATCATTGACGAACTTGACCATTAAAATGCAGAATGCTTCTTTAACTTTAGAGCAGTTAAATTGTACAGCTGAACTTAACTCTATGACTACTTTAGAACGAATAGTAAGGCTCTTACCTCGTCGAATGCAAGCCCAGTGGGCAGAGCTAGTATTCAAGTGGGACGAAGAGGAGAGAGAGCCCAATTTTAACGAATTGACGGAATTTATTATGTCTCGTGCTAAGATAGCTAGTAGTAGGTTTGGAAGATTAGCTTATCAGGCTAAAACAGGAAATAATATGGAAGCTACTAGTGGTCTGCGTGCGAGACATTCGGATTTTTCGTTTCTACCTAAAGCACGCTCGGAAGATAAGCGATTTGTCAATTATATCACGAAAGCATACCCTGATGAAGGACGAGTACGTGACCGTAACGATGTAAATTCTCTTGATGCGTGTCCTAGCAAGAAGCCGGTTTGTGTAACAGATAAGATGGCTTTTCTAAGTGTAGAAAAGAAAGAAAAAGGCGAAAAGTGTAGGCATCAAGATGGATCCGAAGTGTGTGACGATAAAAGCCTCTTAGCTGCTCGAAAAGCCTGGAACGGTAATTTGGATTCGAGTAATCAGAGGTTAGTGAGTTCAGCAAATATGAATAAAGCCCAGGCAGGATTGACTGAACGGAATAAAGCTTATTTTCGGAACCCTTCAGTTAGGGTAAATTATATAACTGGACCTAGAGTAGCTTCTAGGATAAGTGATGGTGGAACAGTAACGGCTAAGAAGCCTAGGAGACATGATGCTACTATTACTAAGAAGCCTGAACCTCATGCTCTTTCGGATGCTACGATTAGCCATGGAAATAGTAGCCATCAGAACCTTAGTAGTGACAGTGATAATAAGGATATAGAAAGTGTCAGAAGTCCACTTATAGGGACTAGTTTGTCAACTTCATCGAATGAGCCTCCTAGTGTTTCGACGCCATCGGTCCTCGTCACGAAGGTTAAGTTGATTGAAGATGCACAAGGTTGTGCAGCTGTAACTGTTCCTATTACGGTTGACTGTCAGTCGAGTGATGATGAGAAGAAAGTGCTTGATGGTAACAGCCAGTCTACAGTGCTGTGTGATAACGATGCTATTGTTGAGCATATGTCTTGTGCCGCTGAAACGGATGCTAATGCGGAACGGAATCATTTAGACGCTGATAATAAACTGGATGTCACGGATGTGACAAATGAGTTACCGACGATGATGAACACTGTTCAAACATCCTCTGCATCAGGAGATGGAAGGATAAATATTGATCCTACGTCATGCTACTTAAGGTCTTCTGGAGACGACGAAATGTCAAAATTGGAAATCTCCCCCTTGCATATTATTTATGGGTCAAGAACTTCTGTTGATAAGTTAGTATCACGGACTTCATGGTATCTGCTGATCGGAGCAAGTGGTGGTGGATTGGCGACTCGTCCCCACGATAGAGAATGTAGTCCTTGGATAGGATATGACCAGTTTTGCGACGCGTTGTTCATGTTCGTATGGGTTAATTGGGTAAGGTTTATACTACCGTTAGGTCATTCCACGATAGATAGGGGAATCAAGGGCCTGATGGGAAAGTATAGGTATCTAGTTAACACGATAGGTCATATCCATGTTGGATGGCGGGTAGGCGTACTGCTGTAAGTCCTACACGTTATTCCGGTGTGGATTAGGGGATAACATGGGAACCCTAAATAAGGTGTCATCAACGCTTGCTGTTTTTGCATGGAGGGATTTTGCGGGCCGGTGTAGAATTCTTTTTGAATGCTTTGTGTTTTGGAAAATCCCTCCATGTTTACATATTTTTGCCATGACTTGATGGACTTTTTCTCTTGACATTTTTGGTATTTTATTTGATTCCAATTTGAGATTTTACCATTGTATGTTGTTATTCTTTCCATATTTTGTACTTATATTGAAGTTTTTGTGTTTGCCTTTGAACTGTACATATATTGTTTAAATTTGATATAATATGGCTACCGCCACATTTTTGGATAGACGCGGTGGCTGCTGGACTTAGTGTCACTTACTAGCTATTGTAATAGATACTCTACGGAGTAATTTAGTCCTGGAAGAAACAAAAACATCGTAAGCCTCTGTATTTCCATTTTATAACAATATAGAGACGGTTTTCTCCTAGAATTTTTGGCCTTCTGATTTGGCTGGGACCTGGATCTAGGAGTATCGTACCGGTGTGTTTCTATTGGACGCGATTAGGACAGCCGCCGGCGAAATAAATTCTACAGGCCGCCCACCAGTTTTCCCCAACCAACTCTGTCCTGGGCTTCGCTCTCCAGTCCTGACCAATGTTTGTTCATTCCTCTCATATCTTTCTCTATTTCTCGGCGTAATGTGTTCCTTGGCCTTCCTCTTTTTCTTTTGCCTTGAGGATTCCATGTGAGGGCTTGTCTCGTGATGCAATTAGGTGCTTTCCGTAATGTGTCCTATCCGCTTCCGCCGCTTCTTCCTGATTTCCTCATCCACTGGAATCTGGTTTGTTTTCTCCCACAGTACGTTGTTGCTGATCGTGTCTCGCCAACGAATACGAAGTATTTTGCATAGACAACTGTTCATAAACACTTGTATCTTCTGTATGATGGCTTTGGTAGTTCGCCAAGTTTCCGCTCCATATATTAGAACTGTCTTGACATTTGTATTGAAAATCCTGATTTTAGTTTTGGTTGAAAATTGTTTGGAGTTCCAGATATTTTTCAACTGTAAAACTTCAGCCCTTGCTTTGCCAATCCGCGCACTCACATCTGCATCCGATCCACCTTTCTCGTTGATGATGCTGCCCAGATATGTAAAGGTGTTAACGTCCTCCAAGGCATCTCCATCAAGAGTGATTTGGTTGGTGCATGTTGTGTTGCATCGGAGAATTTCGCTTTTTCCTTTATGTATGTTGGGACCTACTGCTGCAGAGGCTGCTTCTACACTGGTGGTCTTCTCTTGCATTTGTTGTTGCGTGTGCGATAGAAGAGCCAAGTCATCTGCGAAGTCAAGATCGTCCAGCTGCGTCCTAACTGAAGATGAATTTTCTACCGAAGCAGTTCAATTCAATTCCAATAGGCGTATGTCGAACGCACCCTCCCTTAGTCCAATATCAAAACACGATAATTCTAGGAGAAAGTAGTCTATTTATACAAAAAAATGGAAATTCAAACATTTACCTGACAATTATTACACCTTCCAAGTCGAAATTACTCTGATGAGTATCCGAGTTCAAAAGAATAGGTGATGCTAGTATTTACTGCAACGATATCAAATCCAAAATAGCTGTAGCCATATTATATATCAAATTTAAACAACATGTGTACAGTTCAGAAGCAAACATCAAAACTTCAATATGAGTACAAATATATAGAAATAATAACAATATACAATGGTAAAATCTCAAAATGGAATCAAATAAAATACCAAAATGTCAACAGAAAGAGTCAGTCATATCATAACACACGACTTCTCTTCTATCCTCCTGACACTGCACAACTCTTCCTTCTTTTTGCTGTACTCCTTTATCTGTGTGTTATATTCTTATATTCCCACAATTTACTTTGATTTAAGTGATCAGTATGAATTTTATCTTGACTTACTACTGTATTGACTACTTCAACATGACAGGTTAAGTAGTGCTTTGGTTATATATATACACTTGCCACACTGCTGCCTTTTTCTCTCTCTCTTCTCCTTTTCAGAACCCCATTCACGGTGGGAAATCCTTGGCGACTCTAGGGAACATGCACCCTAGGTACATGACTGTCTGGATCACAGCTCGTATCAAGCGCGTTCCATTTGACCTTTCCCAACAAATTCACTATTACTCTCGGCAAATCGCCAAAGGAACCTATTGTGCACCTTCCTTCCTTATTTGTACTCTACTATTGAAAATGAGGCTGTATAATACTGTTTCTGTCAGTGACATGGTGTAAATATGCAATCAGAAAATGACTTATATACTTAATTTAACTGCTATAACTTTACAGTAATTGTGAAAGCATTTGTGACAATTTGATCTAGCCTGTAAACTGGTGTGACTCTTGTAACGTAGTTATTTGAGAATAAATTATAATAATAATAATAATAACAATAATTTATTCTCAAATAACAAACATGTTACAAGAGACATGCCAATTTACAGGCAAGATCAAAATGTTAAGATTAGCAACATATTTTTTTCTGAAAACGGTATAAAGTTACTGAAACACTTCACAAGATTCATTGTTTTCCTAAAGATGGAATGTACAAAGCGATCAATTGGCGCAAGTTACGAAGGTTGCGTTACGACAATCATCTTATGGGCTGAGAAATGATTCATGGTACAGACAGGTTTTCATATAACAAGAATTGATGCGGTAAATGTACAAAAGTCTGGTTGATATTCGTCAGCTAATGATTTCACATGTTCTTGGCTACGGTAAACAAGTCTACTGCAAATATCCAGACTAATATATGTGAATTGGAATAAGGTTCTGAAAAAAGAGGAATAAAGAAAACGGGACGAGGAGCAGAACAGAAAATATTCATGTTCAAAGCCGAACAACGGCTTCGCACATACGTTTATGGATAAAACAAAGGTATGTTTACCCAAACATTTTTAATATCAGAACACTTTACACCTGCGCTTATGTAGGTTAATGAAGACAATTCAGTAGTGAGATAACTAATGAGAAGTTAGTTGAAAGAATCGAGGAAATTCAGAAGAACCAAGTTGTTAGTAATAAAGTTGATTTACAAAATATAATAAAGAGGATCAGTGATATAATTTTTTGGTTTTATTTATTCCTTTTATTTTTAACTCTGAGGCTCAAGAAGTTATGAATGAGTTTTTTTTAGTATAGTTGTCCAGACCAGCTTGTAATAGGATTTCTCGGTAGGAAGTAAAAACCAGCGCAAGGTTACAGACATGGGTTGTAGACGAGGTTAACTAGGAAAAGTAACATCAATATCACTGATTTGTTACATCCTGCTATATCGTCAGGAGCCGTAAGCAAACAAAATGTTCTGCCACACAGACATGGGTAGATTGAGGTTATCGCCCCACCGTCATGAATTCTGGTCAGATACACCACCCTCCCTCCTTTTGTGATGTTAGGCTCTCTTACGTTTAATGGTTAATTGTAAATAATGGTCTCTAGTCTACTCTCAATTTTTTTTTGTACACCTTATCGGAATTAACATTCTCTACTAGCTCCAACATTACAAGCAATCCAGACAACTTTGCCAGACAATATATCCACATAGCATATCACACTGATTTTAAGTAAACGAATGTTATGATTTGTAAGATGAGTCAGTTAATGGGTAGTTTGGAAATAGGAAGGACAGGGAGCTGGAACGAGGAGAAAGTGAAAAAAAGAGTTGAAATAATGTTAGAAATTAATGAGTAAAGCGATAAGTTGGTAAGCAGGCAAGTTAAATAGTCGTCGACATCGAAACTCTTATCTACAACTTCCTGGACATCTTTATTCAGTTCTTTTCCGAATAAATCTATCGTCTTTCTAACAGCGAAATTAGCGCAAAAAGGAGAGGACACGGCTCCAAACGGATGAACTGTCAAACAGTATTCCTTAGCCTTTCGTCCTATATCACCGTCTTCCCACCATAATAGTCGAAACGTTCCCCTCTCTCGTCTCGTGATCTTTACTTGAAGGAACATCTCCTCGATGTTAGCGGCTAATGCTACGTTGCATAATCTGAATCGTAGAAGTATATCACTTAAACTATTTACAGTATTTGGTCCTCTCAGAAGCTGATCATTAAGAGAACAACCTTGATAGATAGCTGCACAGTCAAAAACAATTCTTAATTTTCCAGGCTTTTTAGGGTTGATAACAGGATGATGAGGAATATACCAACAAACAGCATCACGGTCGAATTCCTCCTTACTAGCTTCAGTGATGTAGCCTTTACTTAAATGTTTACTCATTACAAGTTGATATTTCTCCAGAAGACTATTATCCTTCATAAACCTCTTCCTTAAACACTCTAGTCTACGTTCAGCTAGTTCCAAATTATTCGGTAGCCTTGGCTTATCATACTTCCAGGGTAGACCAACTTGGAAATGGCCACCTTCCAGTCTAAAGGAACTATTAACTATTTCTAGAGCTCTTTTATCTTCGACAGAATATCCATTACGAAACCCATCTGCATCCTCGAATTCATGATTAAACAATCTTTCTATATCTCTCAAAATATCATTAGTAGAACAATGACACCACTGAACTTGATGTAAAGACCTCGATACTTCTTTAGGACGTCACACCTTGTGTCCGAGTTACACGACTTGGCTATGTGACCCTTCCTTAAACACGGGTAACATAAACCACGCTTTCTCACATCCTGTCTCGATCTTAGGCAAAACTGTATTATTAACCGTAGCACGTAACGTATCCTTTAATTCATCAATTCATTTCTCCCGTAACACGTTGCCTCTGCTGGAACGTTGTCTGGCCCTGCTGCTTTGCCGCTCTTGATTTGTCTGATGGCCATACTGATTTCCTCAATCGTAGGTGCGCCAATATTAATTGGGAGGTCCGTGGATGCTGCTTCGATTTTGGGTAGGTTAAGTGGAGCTGGTCGATTCAGGATTTCCTTGAAGTGCTCTACCCACCTATTTCGCTGTTTTTCAGTGTTGCTGATTACTTTGCCCTTCTTGCTTTTCACTGGTCGTTCTGGTTTATGCTAGTTCCCGGCGAGCTTCTATGTTATTTCGTACAATTGTCTCATGTTTATTTCTCTTTCAGCCTTTTCCGTCGTCATTGCTAGATCTTCCACATATTTTCGTTTGTCAGCTCTGATGCTCTTCTTCACTTCCCTGTTTGCTTCTGAATACTCGGCTTGCGCCTTAACTTTCTCTGCTCTTGTTCGGCTGACGTTGATTACTGTCTTCTTGTTCCTCTTTTCGAAGGTGTCATATTGTTTGGTAAATGTCTGAATTCCCTTTCTTAATTAAATATAGAACTCGTTCTCTCCCACAGTCATCGTTTTTGCTCCCGGACTGGGTGGGACGCGTATGAACTTACACTTTGCGAGTTAAAGGCGGACTGCAAGAGTAATTAAAACTTAATATAAATCATCATCGTTAACATATCTGCGGTAAAATTGAAGGCCACGAAAACCTAGTGAGTGGAATATTGGATTTTAAATCAATTTACTTGGCCATCAACCTGTACTGTGACGGCTTTAACTAGAACACATTGTGAACCATATTGTAAATTCAGATGGTACCTGGATGATCTAATAAAGTACTTCGAGACGATCAACCTGAAGTTTTCGCGTTGGAACATCTACTTGGTTCTTGCGAGTTAGGTCACATATTGCACATTGTGATGAGGTTGTTGATAAACTTTCCGTGGGTAAAGTTATATCTAACTAATGGAGCAGTCCTTGGGTTGTACAATCTTAATTTTCAGGAAAATACACACCACAGTGTTACTAGTTTTGACATGAGTATTTATGTCCATCATGTGGATATTTCGGAATGGTGAGTAATTTAGTAAACCTAGCTATCTGTTGATAGAATAAAGCTGTATATATGCCATCGTTGTTCATTTTGATTGGTTATCAATGATGTTTCAGGTTCCTGTCCGAAGAACTGAGAGGGACTCTGTAAGAATGAAGGTAATTCAATGACAACTGTGGTGGTGGACAGCATGTAACTGACCCAGGACAGCATAAAACAACACCTATACTTAACTAGGATTCAAGTTATTAATTCAGCGAGACACAAATTACGTAAAGATTCATCAGGCTAAACCGTTCACTTTTATGAATTCCCGGAAGAATACAATTTATCTATGATCCCTAACTATACTAAAGTTAGTCCAATAGCACTTAGTCCCAAGATTTTATAAATGCGTCTCGTTTCTATTACCGAAGCTATGACGCCACTAATAGGCCTCATACTTTTCTGAAGATCGTAAAACCTTTAACTGATCTCTAAGTTGTAGTGGTTGGTATAAAAATGATCAGAAAATCTGCTTACTTGTGAGCACAGAATATTATGAGCTCTCCAGATGAAATATATTATATTTGATTACGGTCTCAAATATGTGTGATTTCTTGATCTTTCATGAATTTTCACAGTTACCCTAGTTATTTTTTCTACCGGTTTAATGGCGATGCTGTGAAGCTAGTAATTAAAGACGGAGCAGATAACTAGGCACATATTCTAAAACGAATAGGTTATGGGAACGCAGTCAATATGCCAATGATACTTGTAAATCAAAAGAGCTACTTCTTGCGAACTAATCAGAAATGTTATATTTCTTCTCCAAAACAATCAAGATTTGTGGGGCCTTATTTGAGATCTTATTCATCTTACCATTTACATTTAGCTGTACTAAGGTCATTAAAGTTCCTCCGTTCCACTTATATTACACACTCATGATATCGTGATGTCTGTGCTTCGTAATTTAAGTTGCTATTTACAGAAGTAAGACTTTTACATAGACATACATCACAGAGAGGTCTGTGTATCGGTGAATACCCAGAGTACAAGGCCAAGATGACCTATTTCTGGGACCGAATAACTTATTTTCACGTCGGGGATTTCTGGGGATTCTAGAATGTTCACAATCCGTGTCCAGCAAGACTATCAATGGATACCTGCCAGCATTGGCTAATCCTTTCGTCCTAGCACAGGACTCCTGATAACTTCGTAATCGAGATACCACATAAAGGAATCTAACTAGGGACCCATGGTCTCACGTGTGAACCTATAATCCCTAGATCACTGGATCGGCCTCTAAAGGTGTTGATATACAACTTGAACTTAAGTTCACGGTGTTATGTAACCCTGAGGTTGATAACTAGTTCATACCCAACATGATCTAATGTTTTATTTGCTTGGGATCACTCGGCATGTCGAAAATTCTTTTGTTTAGATATGTGAAAATATCTGTGGTCGCGCCTTTGCCCGTAACACGTTTCAGATAGAGTATATTCAAGGCCATTTCAAAAAATAGGTCAGCGATGAGGGGGGATCGAAGGTACATTTGAATGACGGCTAGAATGTCGGGGAGTGAGCGAATTAAGCTTGTCAGTTGCTGAGAGGAGATGCGTTGCTCGGGGTATCTAACGACGATCTGGTGGGAATCCCTGGTTGAGTGGTCCCAGCTAGGGTGTGTACAGTAAAATTATTGAGGTCACCATCAATATCGAAGAATTACAAGACCATTTACTTTGGAGAATTATTCACCCCTACACTCCTGTTGAATTAGGCTACAGTTAGAACTTCAGTTGTCTTCGTACTTAGCTATGTTATGGAACATCTTAACATAGTTTGGTTGAAATTATCATTGCACAGAAACAATGAAACTCTGAAGATTTCTGAAAGTCAGAGGACCTCTGGTATTCCCTTATCATTTATATAGGTTTCTTGATTGTGTCTGAAGTAAACTGTGAACAAACACAGAACCCTCACTAAAGGTGGTCTATCAAAGTGAAGTATATCTAAGTTGGATGGCATAATACTTTCAAATACCTGCGTGTGATCTTGTAAGTATTTATGTGTAAATATCTTCATGTATGCAACGTCCCAAATATATTTCCCTTGTATCCACATTATCTAGATTATTTATTTTGTATATGATTCTATCTGCGCTGATATCGTTTTGGCTTATTTGCTTGTTGTATAAACAATCAATCCAGCATCCACTCTTTGAAATCAGCAATATTTTGATGGCACTGGCAGTATTAATAATTGTGATTAATCGGAACTGTTAGAACTTTTTCATGAATATCTCACTGGAGGAAAGAAACCTAACTTTCGTTACATTACAGAAAAAAAGAACCGTTCGGAGCGGAGACCGGTTTGCCTAAAAAATCGCTGGGCACTCTTGATTTTGTTCAATTTATAGTCAGAACATTTCATTTGAGTTAAAATAAACCTGATTTTTGAATTGTATTGGTTTCCTGTTCTAGCCATTTTACTGTATAATGCAAAATAAATTATCGTTTACAGTAATTGTGCCTTTTTTCTGTTAGGAAAGACACTGTTTAGGTACCTTTCAGTTGATTCTGTCTTTATTTTTTTTGTTTTACTACCTCATGATTCACAAGTAAGCACAAATTTATAATAATTTTATGCATGGCATATCGAATCATCGTTCCCTGTTTCCTTGAATCTGGTTTTATACCTACTTGATTCTGAGGACAGGACTGTTGATCTTATAATGAATCTCGCGTCTGGTGCACAGGGCATGTTAGCGATAGTGCAGTTGAGAAGACACGGTCATTGTAACACTCATCCTCATGATAATTATACTGTTCTACAGGCAAATATGTATGTATTTTTCAGGATTTACGAAAAGTGACTCCATAGTAAGAACGTACAGACCGAAAATTCAAATTATGGTAAGTCTGTGATATTTACGTCTATGTTAGTACTGGGGCATTTATATATGCTACCTTGATGTAGAACCGATCCAAAGTGCGAATTCGCCATGTCGTGACTACCTAGTCTCTAATTTCTAACGTGAATGTAACATCATCCTTATCGAAAAGTCACACCATGATAGTCAGCGGCACCTATGAAAACTTCTGAAGCGTACATTTGGGCTGGACAGTGAATAAGATATCTGATATAAAAAACTTTAAATTACAAAGTGACTAGGTCCACATGACCAAGCCGTCCCATAAGTTCTTTGGAATTTCCTCTATTCATTTAGTCATTAACCCATTCGTTGTCATACTAGGGACTTTTCTTCATTAACCATCTAAATGCAGTTGTGAAGTAAATGATGTAATCGAGAAAAGTAAGGGTCAAATTTATGAAACCCCAGAGTTTTACTCACAAATAAATCCTTTGGGTCGCAACCCTAATCCGGTTGCGATTATTTTCACTTCGAATTCTGCCCCAACTTCACTTGCTCTTTTTCAACACTGAGCACTACGCCATAACTGATGGTTCTGATATTCCTGGGGTCCTAAGGTTGTTTTACACAGAAGTTTATCAGGTTTTTTTCTGAATGTCATCAAGGAGATCAATATACATCAATCTTATCAATTCTTGCTACATACAGTCTAGGACATGACTTGTATTAATTCTCGACTGCCAGTCTTTCGTTACAACTCAACGAACCAAATATTGTATTTTAGATTTCGTTCGCTTAAAAATCACTTACAATTTTAAATAGGAAGTATAAGCAATCTATGGTAACGATTGTTGAATCTAGTAAAGTACCACGCTAACTAAGCAGCCTATTACAGTAAATATTTATCAAATTGATCTTGCCTATAAGCTAGTATGCCGCATGTAACACAGTGATGTACAACTAACGTCAGTTCGTAGGTTTCCGGAGGATAATTATTATTACACCTAACCAAAAGAGTTAAAATGAAAATTTCGACAAGTATATTTTTGTCTAACGAAACAAGCTGATATTTTCAGTAGTTGATTGTATGGGATATTAATAACAGACCTTCGGGAGAAGGATCATAGTATGCGTTGAGCCTAGTTTAGAGTCGACTTACGAGTGATAACAGAAATAGCATGAAGTGCAGGTAATTTAGGCATAAGTGAAAACCAAATTATGTACTTCGACAACAAAAAAATGATCTGGAAATTTGCCAGATGATATGGTCTTAAAAACTTGACAGGATGAAAGTTTGTGAAAAAATGAAGTTTATGTACTTGAGGTTAGGTAAATAACTGTTTGGCAGCTGCTGGCTAAACAAAACGGATATTGTTTAAACCTCTGTCAAGGCTGTCCAAACATCGGCGGTTCACTCGTCAAGGTCGCGCGTGGCGAACATGGTTAATATTCCTAAGACCAGAAATACGTTTTGCAAGAGTGCTAAGTGCAAAAAACATACTTTGCATAAAGTGACTCAGTACAAAAAAGGTAAAGATTCATTGTATGCACAGGGAAAGAGACGGTACGACAGGAAACAGTCAGGTACGCAATTATATATTTATTTACTATCGATTTAAGGTTATGGTGGTCAAACAAAACCTATCCTCAGAAAGAAATCAAAAACTACAAAGAAAATTGTGTTGCGATTGGAATGTTCGCAGTGTAAATGTAAGAAACAACTGAGAATTAAGAGGTGCAAACACTTCGAACTTGGCGGTGATAAAAAGAAGAAGGGACAAATGATAACATTTTAAATGATTGTTCATAAACCGTTTTGCTGGTAAATATGGTTGTTTTGCTCAGATTTTGAAGAAAAATGGGGATTTGGAGTAGTGGTCCGCAGATTATAAATGACACATGTGCAAGATATTTTTATTTGGCGTCGACCCTCAAACTGCATAAGTTAGAAGGTTCGTTACCCGTCAAATATAAAAAGCAGGGACTTCGAAATGCTGTGTTTCGAGTGATCCTCTATCCAAGTCCTAACGAAAGCTGAAGTATGGATGTATCGCTTAAGCGATGCGTAAAATATACAATTATAGCTGTAATAAATATACATCCAGTTTTTGAAATCATTCCTATGAGAGCGATTACTTTGATTACATAATTTACGGTGTCAAACTACCGCTCCTGTGACCCTTTAAACATCGATGACCATCATATAAGGTCTATGGTGTACTTGACATATGTTTAACCTGAATCAATACCGGCTGTTACAGTTTGTAGCTAAACATAGCTTTCGCACATAAAGACAAACAAGTTAAAAGTCGTATATCACGAAACAGATCGCTTTGTAATCACTTAAATTAATTGTATGCGACTTCCTAGGTTTAGGCTAGCAGTAGAGACTGTTTTCTTTACGTGCACTGTCAGTTAGTACGGGGCCCGTCTTCGTACGTCATCTGGCATAGTTTATAGAATAGTGATACATTATCTATTTTTTGGTCGGACTCAGGCGCGATACGTAGTGTTCGAACTAGTTTGTCCTTATCGGTGTCGATATTAGTCGCTGTTATTGCGATTTTCAAGGTTTAGTTTTGTGCGAAAACTAAAAGTACAGTGCGGTGCTGACGTAGTAGGCTAGATACATACCATCGGTGGCGTAGTCTAACCAGGTTAATTGTTAAGCTCAGCTTTCATTACATTGTCAGTTCATATGGAACGATTTGATATTCATGCCCAAGAAAGATGTTTCACGATAACTATTACTATATGAAGGAATCAAATAAGCGGCCATAGACAGGGACTCCAAAGCGTCCTCGTACGATAGGTCAGTAGAATCCACTGTCTTTGAAGCCCCCTAGATCCGTGAAGAGTGCACTGCCATAGGACTCCTCGTGGTGGAGGCGTGTTTTGTAGAATTGAGGGGCTTTAGAATTGTATTTATTTTAGTGATTGGTTATTATTGAAGTCAAAGATGGTCGACAACCTAGTTCTCCTGTAGTTTGTCACATTCTAGCCTTAGCTGTCTGGTACTTCCTAGTTTTAAGTGGTTGTCTAACTGCTTAGTCGTAGTATTGGGCTTCATAAAAGGAAGTATCAGTCTCGAATTTCACCAGTAAAAATCTATCCACATGTACAATATCTCATTATAACCGAAGTTGATTGGCACTTATTTTTTTTATAAAAATAGATTTTGAAGCCACTTGGTGGAATGATTTTAGACCTAGACGGTTTGATAGCAATTGATTCTAAGTCATGACTGTTATTCGTCCTGTAATTGGTTGCCAGAAAACAGCCAATGTTAACTGAGTACCTTTGATCAAGCACGTCAGTCCGCAACGACCAAGTTGCCATTACCTCATTGCTACAGAGCGATGAAATTTTCAGCATGTACGGTAATGGAAAAGATTAAAAGTAGGAGATATGATTCGAGAAGTATGCCCCAGTGAAATAAATGCAAAAAGACTGAGGAATTCAGATCAGAATTTGAGAGAAGATAACGAGTAGAAGCATCTGCGCAAACGCAAACAATTTTTAGCCATGTCATTCGAAGTCTCTAACCATCGGTTACTATCGTCTCGCAGGTCCCGAGCATTTAGTATCACCTACTAACATGGCTCAGTCCAGTTGTCAGTGACTTCATGGATTTATGACATGTTTTAGTCTGACCTCCCCTAGTTTTCTTTCAGTCTACTCGTACACCACAAAACTTAGCTCGTCGAGGCAATCAGTGGTTAGGCATACGTAACGCATGTCCCAAGCACCTCAACTGATTTGCTATCCCTATTTAGTTCCCTTTTCCTGTCACTGCTTACTCGATGGTCCCAGTATAAACAAGCGATTTCCTAAATATACCTATGACCGGATACTAATAATCTACGAATATCTTCTATTTCTAGCTGCAATGTGATCAAGTATGTCACTTGATATGATTGAGAATTAATGCCTTTGCTTACGTTATTGTTAAACTAGGTTCAAATATCAGCCAGAATAACTATACTCAATAAATAGGTCAAGTTAATTCACATCAATGTATGTCAAACAAGAAAATATAACCTTATAATCACAAAATAATCGCCAGTCAAATAGCATAAAATATTTATCTATATTTTAAAACTACCGGGAAAAAAATAATGGAATAAATGCATTGTTACTGAAGAAAGGGTAAAGATAGATAAATCAGTGTAGAAAGTTTTTTTTCTAAACGATTATGTACAGCTTTTTTTTTTCTCTAAAAATGAAGAATAAATATGCTAAAAATGCATCACTATACATCTTCGATATCATTAACTTTTTCATATAGAGAAAGACGTTTTTGTGTTTCATGAAGTTTTTGTTCTAGTTCTCGATTACGCCATATCAAATAATCAATTAACTGATAATTTGAAAAGTTGCCTTTCAATGGATGATATGGTTTCTTGTCTTCTGGTGTTGTTGAATCTATTTTCAAATTGTTAGAAATAATATCAAGAGATGATGAATCAGACGAAGTTGGTGCATTGACAGTGATACGATTTCCCCCGAGATCTGGGAACTAATAATAGAGTGAATAAATGAAATTGAAAAAAAGAGAAACATTGAAATACGATAGTGAACTTCAAATGTAGTAGATTGAATAGATTTAATTGATGAGACCATAACTTTTGTTATGAAATATTAATACTACAGGGAATTTACTGCGAATGCTAGTGTAGTGAACGAGAACACAGGTGGGGCAACCGAATTGTATTTAAAGAAAATTACTGAGTTACTCAGTAAAATCGGAAAAACCATATCGTAAATCGTTTATTTGCAAAATATCAGTTCATCCTATCGAACTGGACTGTTCCTGTTGCAAAACATCAATCCATTGTCACTATTCATGCGTTTCATACAAATTCCATTGTTTTCCCACTCTTCCTTTCTTTATCTTCCCCTATCTGCTGCCAGACATTACGTTGACACTCACGTCATATACTACTTATAAGTAGCTCACACCACACTAGGAGTTCAAATTGTAGAATGATTCCAATGACTAGATTGATAGTGGGTAGAGTGTTTGGTTTTCAACCGATGGATTACATGTTCGGACTTTGTTCTACCATCTGCTTCCGTTTATGAGATGGGGTAGAATCA
>OX103976.1:15264177-15325311 GCA_944470395.2 Schistosoma turkestanicum | reverse complement strand
GGTAATGAGATATGCGTTAGAGTGATGAGATCAAAAGTCTTTGTGTACGAGAATTGGGGAGATCTACGGCTGCACTAACCATTCACAGAAGTGTAGTACACTTTGTATATTAGTGTAGCTGATTAAAACCATTGTACACATGAAAAAAAACCCAGTAAAACTGGCTAATGGTAATCTATTCCATTTTATTTGATGTACAATAATTGTTTGTGATAATAAAAAACTTAACCTTTTAGAGCTACAGATGTTTCACAATTTACTATACGCAATTGTTTACATTAACAAGCAACATCATTTACTAATCATCGTCAACTGTGACGTCACAAATTTATGGACTACATATTACTGAGCAACGAACGAGTTTTGTTAGTTGCATAGTTGAATGGTAGAAAAGAAATAATGCAGCAGATTAATATTCTACTGTCCGATAGCACTTATCTGATTTTATCCACTACCTTACATAGAACAACTAGTCAGTCAGTCAGATGCAACGTAGAACTTCGTACGTAAGTACATCAGTTCATGTTGCCATACCACATCTGCACAGAGATGTAATTGTCAATTCAAATCCAATAGTAGTAGAGGTAGTTAAGGTATTAGAAGTAATCGGAGAGGTTAGGATTAGAAGATATTATTCAAGAAATATGATTCAGTGAGAAAAGTTTAGAGAGTCAAAACTAGAGGTTTTGAAGAATCCAGAAGATTAGGGTTAGAACAACTAGTATTTAAAAAAAAAAAGAATAGAATCGACAAAGAAAGTGAGCAAAAACACACATTACATAAACTCACTTCATAAGGCCAAGTGGATTGCATTGAACGAGGAAATAGATCTAACAAATAATCCATCATTCCATGTTTAACATGCATATTCATGTTACATTGATTGTTGACATTTGAAATCTTTTGATTTTTTACATAATAACAATTAGTTTTTGATGATGACGACGAAGATAATGATGATGATGCATTGAGAAATTGTTCTAAATAAGTAATTAATTCAGATCGTGTAGAGCATGGATGTAACATTTCAAAGAATATTACACCTAAACTATAAATATCAACCTATTTTTGATCAAGTAAATAATAATAATAATGAATAAAAGAATAATTAGTGTTTGGAAGACGGTTTAAAAATAATTAAATAACATTTGAAATGGATCTGTTAACGGGAAAATTATATATATTACAAGCTTAGTATATCACAGAACGATAATTTTTAACTCTTCACTATTGAACACATTCGTGGTTATTTGAAATAAAACAGTTTAAATAACAACATGGGAAGTTTCACTGTGAGTATGCAGTTGATGAGTTTGAAAAAAAGGGTGATACGTACTTATCGAGTTCCACTGTTAGTTACTGTTGAAACGCTTGCTTATATAATTCCCAGCTAAATCCTATTGCTTAGTATTCTCTGACTACAATACACTGGACAAGTTCCCAAGAATCAAAACACGGTTGAACAGGAAAAGATTATATTCAAAATAGCAAGGTTAAATGGAAATAAGAAGCCAAAGGTGATGGCAAAAGGCAAAAATAGATACAACGTTAATTTATTTATAACATTTACATGAGAAGCTTCTGGATAGAAATTCACGTGATCGAATGGATTAGATTTAACCAATCAGCATGCAGCTAACAGTACGCAAATTATCTACCCTGTTCTCCAAGAATCGATCAGGCACTGATTGGATAGGAAATTAGCCAATCAGCGCGTAGCAACGTAGTCATGCCTTAACTCCATCTATGTCCCACTAACAGCTACCATTCATTTATTTTATAAAATCAATATATCACAATTTATTTAGTCGAGGATAGGTGGAAAGCACAGTGAGTTTAGAAGTTGAAACATTTGACTCCTAACTAATAAGTAGGAGTTATAAGAATTTACTTCACTGAATAAAAAGATTATTAGATCTGACAGGCGAACACCATGTATACAGAGCTGTTTAAAGCTGAGTTCATGAATTTATATTTAGCAAAATTAATATTAATTTGGTTCATGCAATTGGACACAGGTGTTAATCAACAAATAATAAGTGTAATTATCATACTATGTACTATAGTTACGCGTAAGTTCCAATTGAGAAGACTGAGGCAGGCGTGGAAGATTGTATTATACAAATTTACACTCTTAGTCAATTAAAAACGAAAACATTACATTGAACACTCTATTTGCACACCATCTTTGAGTCGTGACTTCCAACACTCCCTCATTCTTCCATTCCTGCTGTTGCTTCCTTTACTTGTTGTTGGTACTCCATTTACTTCTTGCTTTTGCTCGATTTGCTTTCCGTTTTCCTCTTCTGACCGTGAGACTTCTTTCACGTCCCTTCTTATACTACTTATATCGTTCGTATAAGTAGCACACACCCCACAATGACATTCATTAATTTAAGTTTATAATTCATAACAAATGAAAAGTATACTATAGTGTACTATATATACATCAAATTTGTTTTACAAACCTTATAATTATACAATGTACGTTGATTTGATTTAGTTAAACAATAATTTTGAACTTCTGGTGCAGTATAAATAGAACTTCCTAAATTAGCAGTTAAATAAAACATAGTTTGTGGTGTGGATACTGTTGCTAGTGGTTTATATGATGATAATGATAAATGTTTTCTGTCAGAATCCGCATTTAACTGATTTGTATTACTATGATCAAACGAATTCATTATGGATTCATGATTAAATTTCATTTTATTTTGTTGTCGGTTATTGTGATTAGGATTTATAATGGATTCATCATTTTCAGATAAATTACTGAAATCGTAAAGAAAAAATAAAATAAAACAACTTATTTTTTGGAATATTTTATGTTATTGGTTAACATTTAGAAGGTTAATGCATTGAAATAGTTAATAATAATTGTATGAACATGTTACGCTCGTCTTTAGGTATGCTTAAACTACTACGAAGTCACTTTAGTCGAATAACGAGAACAAAACAATGAGCCAGTGTCCAGGTAGGCTATTGTGATCCCTTGACCAAATTGAATCAAAAAGAAGTCTTGATAGAGTGTAGAAATTGTATTCTACAAACACCCAGCCAGTCACAAAATAGCACACTAAAATGACACAGTAACCAATCACAGCCAAGGATTCTCCTAGTGGGAAATGTGATCTCAAGGTCAACTGATCGGACCATGAAATAAATCCAAAATAAAGATATTTATCAAGCGAGTTCTGGGGATCTAACATCCCCAACAGAACAATAAAAATTCATAAAATATACATTTATCCAATATGATTTACACCATAAAATATTTACAACTGAAGTGTATACATGGATTTTTTCGGGGTTGACATTCAATGGACTTTAATTACTTTTTTTTTATTAGACCTAACAGTGAATTTTGAGAATATGTCGGTTAGATAGTGATTGGTTTGAGTATTATAGAAATATTAGGCACACACTTTTTTGGCTTGAATACATACATGGTTCAAAACAAAGTTTCCTGAGTTGTAACTACATTCCAGTTTGAATCTAAACTGGTGAGAACGTGGTTACTATCATTTTTTAAATTATCAAAACTAGTGAGTGACAAATTTGAGGTGTGTAAAAAATTGTTCATCTATGCAGGACTGGGGTATGGATAATAAATCTTGACACCAGTGGTTCACGAATTAGTAATAGTGTGTAATGGAATTACTGCCATTACATATTATCACATTGATACCGAGTAAATACAACTGTGATCACAGTTAATTTATTATAATGCTCGACAATATATTATGTATAATAAAGGTAAATAATCACATGCAACTAGGTAAGATCGATTTAAAAAATAATAATAATGTGAAGACTTTAACCAATCAAGTTTATCATCTATTAATCAGAACCGGATCAATCATTGATAAGTGCATATCGATTAATTATACAAGGCTTAGTGTTTATCTGTATGGAATTCAGTTAAATACTATATGTAGTTGCTCATGGCACCGAAAAGATATTTTAGTTGTCGAGCTTTGATTGGTCTTCTGAACAACAACAACATCGTCAGCACAAACTTCAGGTAGATGTGAAGTATTCGAATTTATCCACATAAGATTTGCAGCTTCCCCTGTTGACCTCAACCTAGATTGGTTGTTATTGACCTCTAACTAGTCATTGTCTGCTTCTTTATTTTGAGTGTATCCCCTTTTGATTTGGTTCTCGATCTCATGCTTGCCTATGATTTTTCTGATTGGTCGCTAAATTAGACTGATTACTGATTGAATTGAGTGTCAAGCTTGTAAAAATTCTCTGGTGTTCTTTGTATTTCCTCTATCCAGTATCTCAACATTTTTTCAATTGAATTTGATAGTTTTCAATCAAAACAATCAGTAATAATTTAGTTAGTACTCTTGATTTTAATTGGTTGCAAGGAATAGGTATAATACTCGTCATCAGCCGGACAGGATCTGCAATCTTGAGAGGACTGATGCTTTACGTGGAGTTTACATCACTGTCAGACAGGTTACCACGGAACAACTGTACGAGTCATCAACATCACACATATACGTGCACATTTCATGAGAACCAAAGAATGTATAATAAAATAATTGTGCACAACTCTGAAGTCTGAAAGAATTAGTATTTGAAGAAACGATATAACTATATAGCTTTGAAAAGCTGGGCCAATCAATTGCGTGAATGGAAGGTCAAATGATAGATGTGAGATACTGATAGGCGCACACTATTGGTCGAAATTCAGCCTAACTTTCTGAGTAACATATTAACACTAATGAATGAATGTGTTTGTGGATATATTTTGAATCAGATCAGTCAATACAAGCTTCTCAGTCACTCTTGGTCTTTCCATCAAAACAGCAGGTTGGGCTTGTATGTAGGAAGCTCATATAAAAGTAGCACAATTGGAAGACTGATCAATGCAATAGAGTTTGTAATGACACTGGATCTATGATCAATTGAATTGTTGCAAAAATGAAAAACACTTACTCTGAAGAATATTGTGAACTATTTTTAAATTGTATTAAACTATCCGAATCGGTACTTCGACTAGATGATGGGGATGTTGACAATATCAATGAGGATGGATTCTCGTCATCATCATCATCGTTATCATCATCATCATGATGAGCGCTAGGAAATGAACTAGTTTCACCAAATAATACAGGTTGATTTGATTGTGATAAAGTTAATCTCTTGAAATAGGATGTGAATTTCGATTTATTGGCATCCATATGATTTTGTACATGTATGTTTTTATTAAATGGTTGAAAATTGTCTGGAAAAAAAACAAATACAAAAGAAGATTGCGAGAAATGCATATGAAGCGAAATTTTGAAAAAAAGATACTAACAACTAGTTGTGTGTGATCAGGCTGCTGAGTTGGCTTACTCGCCAAGATTACATGTATGCCTTGTTAGCTATTGAGTCTAGATAGTCATCAACATGTTCGTTCAGTCAGTGGTTCGGTAGTTATTTAAACTATAATTAAGTTTTTTTTCGATTAGACTTATGGAGATCAGTGTTTTTGACACACTGAAATCTATAGATTGATCAGAGTTTGACATTAACACCGTTGGATGCCGACCCAGTGTTCCAGAGGTTAGCCGTTCACACCACAAGACCGAAGGTCCTGGGTTCGAATCCTGCGAATAGCAGGAGTCATGGATGTGCACTACCGATAAGTTCCATACCTGGACGAAACGGCCGTTTAATGCTTTCAGGTTTCTAATGGTGCCAAGTAATGTACAATCTCCCCTGACGATCAGAGAAAGAGGAAGATAAAAGAAACATTATGGTAGTACTTTATGAGTTTCGCAATAATCAGAGTCATGATAAGTTGTAAACATTTTATGAGGTTGTGTGATAACAGACAGTTACCGGACCATAACTGATAAACTAAAACAATTCCAGAACAGGAGAATTTAGGATAATGAAATAATATTAGGAAGAATGGTGGACTAGATGTTTCATTGAGTCGATATAAAGTTGCTACATAACTTATATCAAGATTTATTGATATATACAGAAACATAAATCTCGAACACCAGACTGATACTGATTGGATATGATTTGATAATCATAATTATTAGAATACTCCTTTACCGAACATCAACATTTATCAAACGAAAGGTACGGCATCAGTCCATGAAGTTAATAACCATAGGTTTGAGCCATATTTTTTTAGCTGCAATCAGCGGTTACCTTTCACTTTTTATATCCCACTAGATTTTCCTTTCCAATATTCTCTCTTAGACACCTTTAACCACATTGTTTTTAATCTTTAACTTTTTGATGCTCATTCATTCTGATGGTGACTACATTATCATCTCGGTCTATTATGTAACTCTACTAGTTATTTTCTATTTCGTCGTGTTAATACGATATAGTAACTTGAGTCCTGGGACACCCGAGTGAACAACGCTGTTATTAGGAAACGGGTGCTAGGTAAGAATGGCAGATCAATAGATGAAGTAATGAAACTTCATCAGTTGAGGTGGTTGGGACATGTGTTACGTATGCCTAACGACAGACTGCCTCGAGGAGCTTTGTTTTGTAGTGTAGGAATAGGTTAGAAGAAAGTTAGGGGCGGTCAGAACAAAACATAGCAGAAATACATGAAGTCATTGACAAGTGGACTGAGTCATGTCGGTAGGTGTCGACTACCTGGTTGGGGTCCGCGAGATGATAATAATCGATGGTTAGAGACTTTGAATGACATGGCTCAAAATCGTTTGCAATGGCGCCGGTGCATTTATTCTTTGTGTTCTCTCTTCAACACCCCTAGTTTTGACTTTTCTCACTGAATCATATTTCTTGAATAATACCTTCTAATCCTAACCTCTCCGATTACTTCTAATACCTTTACTACCTCTTCTACTATTGGATTTGAATTGACAATTACATCTCTGTGTGTGCTAATGTGGTATGGCAACATGAACTGATGTACTTACGTACGAAGTCCTACGTTGCATCTGACCGACTGACTGAGTAACTTGAGTCAAAAGCACATCCATGCCAGAGCCCTATAATGGTGGTGATGATAACTAACAGTTGACTTTTAGAAGTATTGATTGTAAAACTACTACTGTTCGGTGAAATAAACACAATATACGGTTAAAATAAGCTTCTGAATAATCAAAGGAAAATAAGTTCGAAATTATTCTTTACAGTACAATATAGGTGGTAATAATAATAATAATAATACGAAGAGGCATACCAAGTCAAATTATAGCGTTTGGTATTTAAGTATCCTACATAATAACGTACATTATTGATTTATTTCAGTTTAGTTGGTATTTTATTATCTTGTATACAACTCAAGATTAAAAAAAAAGTATTATTAATATGTGTAGAAAATACTTGATTCAGTTGAGTTGTAAACGAGATAATAAAATACCAACAATCAGTTAAAATTGTTTAAATTTGTCTACAATGTTTTTGTTTGACGAGAACAATCTATATTTAATAAAATGAAGACCATCTATTTACTTCGAGATTTAAGGTGGCTTATTGGAAGTAATCAACAAGAAAATCTGTCAGTAAGGTATATCTTTAATCTTGAGATTGATACTCCCTGGTGAATTCGAACCCCATATCACCCAGCTTCACAGTCAGGGATTCTTACCACCGAAGTGTTTGGGCTGCAACTGATCAGTGTACTACGAAGGACTTGACATATATGATACTTCTTGGGAGAGGTGCTTTACTGGTATTCTATAACTGGTTAACTTGAAGAGAAATGTACTTGTGATTATTTGTGTTATATATTTTACAGTTAGAACGAAAACAAATAACGTATAAAGTAAAAAGCCTGCACAGAAAACTTACTTATAAAGACCCTGCTAAAAAGGGGACAGTGTGTTAGATCGGGATAAATGCGAAATTATGTTTTGATATAGTGAGATGTCTAATCAGTATAACATCCGTCTTAATACAGCGTAATATTTATTCCGTGAGATTTGTTTGTATGAGATCAGTGTGATGTATACTTAACAAAACAAATGACTGCTTAATTCCAGTATGAAATTGAAACTGTATTCCAACCATTTGAGTAATGGATGACAGTGATTGATTGACCAGGTATCGAGTATCACGAAAGTTTCAATTTTGATGAATTTATTTGGTTATTATCTTTTAACCTGTGTCATGAAAATATCAGTTAACACAAGCTCCAAGTAAAGTTTTTACACATACTGTTACGCCTGCACGTAAACACGTCAACTTGATATGCTTGAACTATTGTGAGTTTACCTAGTCAGAAAACGAGAGCGAGGACCGAGGATCCGGCGACACGACATGCTACTCAAATCCGATTATCCCAACCCCCATACTTAGTAAAATTAAGAAGACGTGATATGAAGTAGAACCTGTATTCTACAAGCATCCAGAAAGTATGAGGTCCGAGTTCAGAAGAGAATCAGGATCCCGGACTAGGGATCCGGGACCGAGCCCTCGTCCTGGTCGTGGTCATAAAACGTTACAGATAATGCGTATATATATATTTCGGTCGAATAGGGAACAGCATCGAAGTCTGTGACATTGACAGTTAAGAAGACCAATAGGAAGCAACATTAGGAGTGACATTGGTAGCCAGGACAACCAACAAGAAACAACATTGGCGCACGTGACATTGATATCTAGGACGACCATAAAATTGACCAGTAGGAATTAACCAATAATTCTCTTAGGATATTGGATGAATATCCTAACACATACAAAAGCTTGTGACAAGGTAATTGCATATCTTGTTTGTATAAACAGTGAAGAGACCATTTCCCTCGTTTAAAGTAGTTATAATCGCATTTGTATGAGCTGAAATATACTCTCTTGGCGTTCACTTTAATGTGGTATTTCAGGAAACAACTTGCGGCGCCATTGACTTGGAGGCCTATTCCACAAAGCAGTGGAGGAACATCAGGAGATGCAGTTTATTAATAAACAGTAACCAAAGTGGGTTCATCTGTTATTAGTTCCTTCAGGATTCTGAAGGTCATATGTAAACCCTCTAGATTGGACTGCAGTATTTACCAATAAAGCTTAAGAACTGGATGTTTGTTTGACTTTCATATCATTACTCCAAACCGGCATCTTTTGCTCTAAATAAATAACGCATTATTATTCACTGAAGTACTATTAACTTCTCGTAATGAATAATAATTTAAACTCTTTACTAATAATGATCACAGTAACAAACTGCAAGAAAAAAACAAACATTGTTATACCTGATGGATAATCTAACAGTATTCTAGCTAATCCAAAATCACATATTTTCACAATTAATTGATGATAACAATTGGATAATGCATTAACAATTGGATGCATACAATTATTATCATCAATAGTTGTTGATAAAGAGCAAGATGAAGACAAATTGGCCGAGTTTTCTTTTTCATTTTCAGTATATTTATGTGATAATGGTTGGTTAACAATACATGCACATGGAATATTAGATAGTGAATGCAGTGGTGGTCCACATATCAGAACATTTTCTGGCTAGAAAATAAAATGAAATTAAGTAGTTCGAATAAATTGAATAGTTGTTATGTAAAGACTAGAAGAACCATTGAAAAAAGAACAAACAACAGTTGTATAACAAAAGTAACGAAAAATAATAGCGAATGGATCGAAGTTAGAAATCTTAACCACTACACAGATACAGAAGCAACGCAGAACTTCGTACGTAAGTACATCAGTTCAGGCTGCCATGCCCCATCAGCACAGAGACGTAACTGTCAGTTCAAATCCAATAGTGATAGCGATAGTAGAAGTATTAGCAGTAATGGAGAAGATTAGGGTACGAAGATATGATTCGGGAAGTTTAATTCAGCGAGATAACTTTAGAAAGAGAAAAATAGGAATGATGAGAAAGTCAGATGGTTAGAATTTGAGAGAACACAAAGAGTGGATGCACTTGCGCCATTGCAAACGATTTAAGGTCTCTAACCATCGGTGACTTTCGTAATCTTAACCACTGGATACAAGCTCATCAGTCTAAAGGTTAAGTATTTGCCAAGAGACTGGAATGTTTTGGATTTAATTTCCGGTGGGATAATTGATTGGCACTGTTAAGAAATCTCCTAATAGGATGTGAAACAGGTGTTCAATGTCTCTTTGTGTTTCATGTTCGTCTGACTTAGATCAGTTCGTGATCTTAATATCATTCAACAATATTCATAAAACCTCTGAATTCTAATAATTTCAAAGTTATTGAATGGAAACTACGAAACAAGTTGGTGTATTACTGTTAGGATATTCACCAAATATCCTAAGAGTACTATTTTTGGAAGTATCATCCTATTGGTCGATTTATATTGGTCAAAATTATGATCGTTTTAACTGTCAAAGTCAAATATTTTAATGTTGTCTCTTATTGGTCATCCGGACTGTCAATATCATTTCAAATATTCTTTCCTATTGGCCGTCCTAAACTGTCAATGTCACAGACGTTGATGCTCTTTTCCTATTCGACCTAAATGTATAAATACGCACTATCTGTAAGATTTCATGATTCCGTTCCTTCCTGACTTCCTCTCTACTGTACTCGACCCAATAAACAACTCCATCCAACGGTGTTGCGTTCTGATATATAGGAGATTGGGAATAGCATTAGGGTCGTATTGGAATATTTGTATTCGGACGTTGGTAGGATTTGAATAGCTACGTAGCAGAATGATAACAATAACCTAGTTCCCAATGATTATTTACAGGAGTAGAAACTTTCAATTAGGAGTTAGCAAAGACTTAAACTTTCTACTTTGAGGTATTTATAGTGTAAATACTGAAATCAACTAGGAAATTCTTTTCATAGTCTACAGACTTACTTTAAGATCACGATGAATTACATTTTCAGAATGTAAATATGCAACACCTGAAATTATTTGATCCATTAACCAACGAACAGGAGCACGTTGAACTGTTTCATATGAAAGAGGTGAGATATTCAGTTGGGTACTAGAAGTAGGAGTAGTAATAGACTGTAAATTATTTCTATACTGTAACCAATCTGCTAAATTATATTGACATAGCTCTAATTGAATGCAAAGAATCGGTCGTTGAATACATATACCAGGATGTGATTTATCCTAGAAAAAAAAAGTTGAATAAGAAGAAAAAGGTAAGCAAAAGATGATGAACATTAACGTTTTATTAATAAATTATGCTTCAAAATAAATAGTTCCATCAGTTTCATGCAATTAGATTCCTCTAGAAATCTGGACAAAATAGGAGTCGAAATGATTTCCAAAGAATTACCAACAAGTTTATTTAAAGTTAATCATTCTTTATCAACAATGAGCTTGACAAAAATGTGTCTTGACACATACTATCATACCATATTGGCATGACGGGATGAAATCAGCAAAAATGAACATTGAAGGAATTAAAATAATGAACCATGTAATCCAATGTTTTGAATCACTGATTGCGGTAATTGAATAGTAGTCTGTATCGATTATCATCACGGTTCAGGCTGAGTTAATGATTTCAATGGACTGATACTATCGTGTTTCAGTCAGTCAGTTGCAACGTAGAACTTCGTACGTATGTACATAAGTTCATGTTGCCATACCACTACATTAGCACAGAGACGCAAATGTCAAATCAAATCCATAGTGATAAAGATAGTAGAGGTATTAATGTTAATAAAGAAGACTAGAGTTCGAAGATATTATTCAGAAAATATAATTCAGTGAGATAAAATTATAAAGAAAAAGGCAGAGGTATTGACGAATCCAGAAGATTAGGATTTGAGAGAGCTCAAAGAGTGGATGCACCTGCGCCATTGCAAACGATTTTGAGCCATGTAGTTCAAGGTCTCTAACCATTGATGACTTTCGTCTCGCGGACCCCAACCAGGTAGTCTACATCTACCAACATGACTCAGTCCACTTGTCAGTGACTTCATGGATTTCTGCCATGTTTTGGTTTGGCCGCCCCTAACTTTCTTCCAACCTGTTCCTATACTACAAAACAAAGCTCGTCGAGGCAGTTGGTGGTTAGGCATACGCAGCACATGTCCCAACCACCTCAACTGATGAAGTTTCATTACTTCATCTATTGATCTGCCATTCTTACCTAGTACCCGTTTCCTAATAACAGCGTTGCTCACTCAGGTGTCCAGCGATATACGAGCAATGCTTCGAAGACACCTATGATCGAAAACCAATAACCTATGAATATCTTCTACTCTCACTGACCATGTTTCACAGCCATAAAGACGGAGCGAACTACTGCACAGTACACTCGTCCTTTAGTCAACAAACGGATATCTCGCCTTCGCTATAAGTGACGCAGGTTAGCAAACGCCAGTCGAGCCTTCTGTATCCGTGCTGAGATTTCGTCAGTCACCAGGCCATCAGCACTGATGAGACTCCCAAGATAAGTGAAAGGTAGTAATGTTGCAGATATTATTTATCAGAAGGAAACATTAACCTACCAACAGACCTTAGAACATTAAGCAGTATCATTTTTCTCCTATACCATAAGTTGGCTGATATTAATTTTATCATTCTAAAACTAACCAGCATGAGGTGGTAAGAACTAGGAGGACAAGTATTTTGGCCCACACAGCTTGATTGAATCATTACGATAGGGAAGCCTGACCATCTAATTACGGTAGCAATTATAGTCGGGAAAAAACTAATCATTATTACTGGTACGCTTTGGCTCAGCTTGAACTATGCACTTAAGTCAAATACCAATTATTCATTATGAACACTAAATCTACCAGGAATATTTATCAGTTCAATGTGTAATAAATAGTCTATTACTATTCATCATGAATCATTAATAACAATACAACTAGTTCAACAATATTTAGAGGTTTCAGAAATGAAGATACCAAGATATAACTACACAACACAACGAATGAATTTCTTTTTAATAAAAGTACAGTGTATACCTAGTTAGATAAGTTAATAACTATACCCCCTTAAAAAAATAAATAAACTTACAAAATGATTAACAGGAATTAATGCTTTATTAGGAATTAATGCTTTGATGTCTGAAGTGTCAATTTTTAAATTATTTCTACGTTTTTTCTTTCGTTTTCCATTTGGCGGTAATAATCCATTGATTTTTGAATTTTCATCAAACGAAGATTTAACAGGACTAAGATTATTTCTAGATTTTATATGTTTTATATTTACAACGTTTGATGGATGAGTTAAATAATTACTACGTAAAAATTGACAAAAAATAAAGAAAAGATACTAAGAAATAATAATCAGACGAGAGAATAAATTAAGAGTTATACATTTGTGTTAATTAATTCAGATAAAAATTAACTAATTATAAAAAATCATAAGTATATGTAATCATTGAGGTATTCTTTAACTCAGGAGTTAATCCGGTTAAATCTTATCGTAAAGCAAACTCGTGTTACTTATAGCGTATGAGGGATGTCCATCTGTCAACCAAAGAATGAATCTATTGTTCAGAAGTCCGCTTTGTATTGCTCTATGGCTGTGAGACATGGTCTTTAAAAGTGGGAGACATGTATAGGTTGAAGGGCTGTGATGATAGGTGCCTTCTAAGTAATGCTCATATATACTGGGACTATAGTGTAAGCAGTGTCGAAAGTTAAATGCAAGTTATTAGGTGAAGATAACAAATCGTTTGGTGAGGTTTTGAATGTGGTTAGGGGATAAGCAATGCATGATTAATCAAATCCTGATCTTCCGGATTCGTCAGAACCTCTACCTTTGTCTTTCTAACCTTATCTCACTGAATTATACTTCTTGAATAATATCTTCAAACCCTAGTCTTCTTCATTACCATTAATACCTCTACTATCTCTATCACTTGGGATTTGATTTGACATTTGCGTCTCTGTGCTAATGTGGTATGGCAACCTGAACTTATGTACATACGTACGAAGTTCTACGTTGCAACTGACTGATTAATCACCGTCAACCTCGACTCACTATGATTGTTGGTGTAGGATTAGGTTGAAAAAAAGCTAGAGGCGACCGATCAAAGAAGTGGCATCAGTTGATGAAGTCACTGATTGTTGGTAGATGTAGACTATTCAGTTGGGGGTACAACAGCTACCACGACCAGTGGTTGGAGACGCTGTATGACATGACTCTAGGTTGGTCACCACAGTGATACTCACATATTCGTTATTGATCTCTTTATAGATTTGAAGCTCTTGTAATCCTTCATATATAACCTTTTTCATTTTGTCGTTTTTGAATCATATTCTCATATGTTTAATCTTCTTCATTATTGTTGCTACTAAAGTATTTTTACTCCTGTATTATTCACAACCTAATTTTATCTTTTCGCGCTAATATGATGCGGCAACTTATAATACTAAGGCATATTTGTGTAAAACATTACATTGATTATGACTGACTGAAATTATCTTTTGCCGATCTCAATTTCGATTATCACTACTTGTTAGAATTTAAATTCATAGATAAGGTTCGACTGAATGTTTGTACTTTAACATACCTAAATAGTAAATCTATGAAACACTTTCGTAGATAACCAATACAGAAAATTTGATACAAAAAAATGCTTACTTAGTACGTGTTGAAGTAAGGTTACAATTGGATGCCTGAAGATACAAAAAAGGATTGGAAATTTTCGGTAAAGATTCAAACATATGACTGATCATTCAATGCACTGAATGCTTTCGACGTGCTACGTATGCCTAACTACCGATTGCCTCGATGAGCAGGTTGGAAGAAAGCTAGAGGTGGCCAAACGAGAACATGGCACAAATCCATGAAATCACTGAAAAGTGGACTGAGTCATGTTGGTAGATATGGGCTACTTGGTTGGAGTCCGCGAGACGAAAGTTACCAATGGTTAGAGACCTTGAAAGACATGGCTCAGAATCGTTTACAATGGCACAGGTGCATTCATTCGTTGTGTTCTTTTTAATTCTAACCTTCTGAATTCCTCACCTCCATCTTTCTCTTTATAAATTTATCTCACCGAATTATACCCTAATCTTCTCCATTAGCAGTAATACTTCTACTATCTCTACCACTATGGGATTTGAATTGACAATTGCGTCTCTGTGCTGATGCTGTATGGCAACCTGAACTGATGTACATACTTACGAAGTTCTGTGTTGTATCTTTTTATTTGTTTTCTGACGTGAATTGCAGTTTTTAGGTATCACAGGTCTCAATCAGTTTGTGTTTTTGCCATTATCAACATTCATCAGGTTCGGAGTTGATTCAAATGAATTTTCATGCATCAGTTAACTTAGCTGGATGCCACAGTGTGACGCAGTGAGACAAAGATTATAAGATGGTAGGTTATTCGATCAGTAATGTCACACCATTGTAGGAAGTTGGCTTTTAAGAAAATCTATCTTGATATAATTAAAACAATCACTGCAAATAATAAAAATGACAACTTCATCGATAAGTACATCGTAAAACAGTAATCAGGCATGTAGCACATGTGAAATAAGAAGCACAAGGGAATAATTACATACTTATTTCTCATGAATATAGTTGTGAAATGCTCACCTGACTGTTGCCTTCAACAGATATCCATTCGTAATCTACCCAAGAAGTAATATATTTAACAATGTTAACATGATTCAGTCGCGACATTGTATACACTTCTGACCTAGCAAGCTCCTAGTAAATATAAAACAAAATAACGAACTGAATTGGTTGTAAACACATAATGTCTATCTTTTACTGTAACAAAATCACGATTAGACAAAATTTAAAACCAGAAGGAAAAATGACATATTTTTCATAATATTATTTTGTCTAAACGACATTAGTTTTGGTGAAAGATGGCTTTACAAACGAAAAACAGGTTGAAAACGGGACAAATTGATAGAATTCCGATGTAGACTTATCATCTGAATATCTTGACAAAACTGTCTTGCCTGATACCATAACCCGTAGTTTATGAATTCTCACAATTCAATAGAATTTATACAGCTTTTAAACTAAAAAAGTTGGAAATTTTCATGATAGACATATGTAATATACAGTCTTAAAGTCCTGAGTTTCAAATCAGCTAAAATAAAACCAACAAAGAAGTGGAAAAGAAAAGAAACGGGCGAAATCCATAAATGAAATGTACTGAACATGACAATATTTGGAGGCTAAGAGAAAATAAAGTGTGGGTGTAAACTGTGATAAGATTTTAAAAATGTCACGAAAATTCTAAAAGCACTAACTACGCTGGTTTCACAGTCCCCTCCCCAATAGTAGTAGTAAAATGTACATTTAGATGACCTTTAAAAAAAATTGATTTTGTACCAGGTAAATACTTCTATAATTTTTTTAATCTCGAGACTAGTTGAAAGACTAAACTTGTGCTGAAAAGACTGTGTAGTAAGCACTTACCACCGGGTTAATGTGTTTAAGGTTTGTCGCACCATCTTTTTATTTATCGGTCAAACTGATGAGCTTACTTGTATGTGAGAAACTGTACGGTAGAGTACATATAGTGTCACAGTGATTAGTTGTATTTTGAGTCTAATTATATTAAAAGTAGTAATCTTGACTGACATTATTTTCACAAGCTATGAAGTATCTTCTTGGTGCAACCATCAACAACATTGCATTAGTCAGTTTAGTGTCAGGAAACCCAGTCTCTTCTAAACTGACATAGCAATCTAACAAACTGTTTTATAGGTTTAGTTGAGATTGGAGTAACTTGGTAGAATTTTAATCCAAACAAACTGAAAAGATGTTGAAAAAAATAGCAGGTTGGTACATATGAATTCAAAGCTCAAAAAAACCTGACATGAGAGGCAGTGTTGTACAATTGAGGGAACTTATGAACTGACAAAAGTCTACTTCTGGAACTTAACCAGTCGAAACTTCACTCCATGAACATTATGCTCTTTACGACACAAATAACTTACGTTCTCAAAGGAGATCCACTCCCAGATGTCTCTTTAGGGTGCGATGTCGGTCTAATAGTCCCAGAGAGCCTGGATAAAAGTTCAAACTACATAGGGGGTGTATGCAAGTCTTACGCAAATCTTCACTTTATGTGAACACAATTCAGTTCAATCACCACAATTTTTCTTAATTCTTTTTAAAACATACGCACGGCCATACCGAGGTTTACAATGCTGTCGCACCATCTCTCCTTAAAAGAGACTTGGGTCTACTGGACTGAGTGCAGAGACAAAGAACTAAAAGAATAAGCCTGACAAAGACATACTACTTCCCTCTGAGTTATAGGAGAATCACATGCGATCTGATAGTGGCACACAACATATTAAGTATTCGGAATCATCCCAAAATAAGCACCTTGCCAAAACATTACTAGCACGTATCTCGAAAAATTGCACATCAAGAAGCGAATACCTAGACAAGTATCCACTTTTTCTCATCCAGATTTGTCGCAACTAAGAATGCAGTTATCGTGGTTATTTCTTCAGACCATCAACTCATTCTGTCTCGCTTATTATCTGTTTCCTCTCCCTTGATTACACTTCTATCCTCTCACAATCTTCACTACTATTTCAGTAATTTGTTTATTTATTTTCATAGATCTGAAAAATTCTCCTTAGCATCGGCATTTCATCCATATGATTCTTAAAACTGAAAATAAGTGATCTCCGGACTGATAATGTGATAGCTGCTGGTATCCAGAAATCCCAGTGCCCTGAGACAAACGCAGTCACTCAAATCACGGGACAAACAAACTCACAAACAACTGCCAACTGACTAAACTTGGTGTAGCTGAGTAGATAGACTACTATCGATTGAACCTTGCCAGCTACTTGGAGCCGTACCAAAACAACAAGAAACAATAGCATGCAATCTCGTAATAATGAAACTTACGAGTGTATCTCTCGAACGTGACCCAGAAATTACTTTTACTGCGTAGGTTTTACTGTCAATTTTGTGCCTAGCCTAAAATGATAGCTATTATGCACGTGAGCGTAATATACCTTGTAAACTGTTCCAAAACCACCATCTCCGATATATACAAGTGGGTCGAAATTGTCGAAAAGATATTGATTTCGAATACAGCTTAAGAACCTGAAGATGATAGAATATTAATTAAAACTGAAACCTTGGGAATGAACTCTAAGAATATTTTACAGCGAAAATGATTTACCAATGACAGTAAAAGCTCAGAAGCTAGATCCGGTTTATATTTACGCAATATTTCCAATAGGCGCGACAGATTCCTGCCAGTCTCCTCATCTTCTTGCAGTGTGTATTTCCTTTTCTTTCCTATATAAAATATACAAAAGAACAACTCGCAGCTTACGATCATACACGAGTATCGAACCTGGGGACCTAGACATTTTATGAGTGTTACAGCCTTCCGACAACCTTGACTGTGGCAACAGATGAATATAAACACAAGTTATGCACCAAAAGGTTGTTGTAAACGAACCTAAAACTAAAATCTTGAAGATGTTTCTTGTATACGAAAATAGAAAAGCACTCCAATATCAAATATCTTTTTCACGAGAAAGTATAAATCACTTGATTTCTTTGTGCTCTATTCTTGTTCTTTCGGTGCTGTTCCAGGTGTTTGGTAGTGATCAATAACAGAGGGTCTAGTCACTCAAATGCCTAATTCTAGTCAGTTGGCAGCTGTTTGTGAATTTGTATGTCCCGTGATTTGAGTGACTGCGTTTGTCTCTGGGCGCTAAGATTTCTGGATACCAGCAGCCATCACATTATCAGTGCGGAGATCACTTAGTTGCAGTGTGGATAATAATAAGAAAAAATTCTAATGCTTAGGAGAAGATTTTAGAACTATGTAAATAAACGCATAATTTGGTTCAATAATTGATAGTGAAGATTGTGTGAGAGGACTGAAGTGTAAGCAAGCAATGAGAAGGAAACGGAGTTAATAAGCGAGGCAGACTAAGTATGCGATCTGAGATGGTAATAATAACGACTAGCAAGTATCAGGCACAGCTTATCCACGAGGGAGATGACAATTCGTATGTGAATAAGTGTTCATCGGGTCTTTTTTCAAAGCTGTCCACTGGAGGGGGGTTGGTCGTTCACCTATGCTGGGCGAACATTTCAAGTTGCAAGGACTCCTAATGAGAAAACGTGTGCACAAACCTGAATGTTCGCTCTTTGATGCGCAATTTTTCGAGGATAGCCTCGAGAGGAGTGGCGGTAATGCATCGGTAAGCTGCCCATGTTATGATGTTTTGGTGTTCTTAATATGTTGTACGCCATAATCAGACCACCTCTGATTCCCCTGTAATTTAGGTGGAATGATACTAAATGCTGGAGACCTGATGATGATAGAATAATAATTAAAACTTAAACCTTGGGAATGAACTCTAAGAATATTTTACAACGAAAATGATTTACCAATGGCAAGAACAAGAATCGAGCCCAACGAAATCAAGTAGTTAATACTTTCTCATAAAAATGATATTGGATATTGAAAGACGTCAAAGTTATCGAGGTCTCTTTGGTGGTATATTCGAACTAGGATTTAGGGTTGGTTTTTTACTGATATCCAGACTTCACTAACTTGTAGTTTTTAAATGGTAAATATTTTTAATTTATGCATCATTACTTATTTAAAAACTGTCCTCATTATCAAATCAAAGTGTATTTTATAAGCATATAAGTTGCCGTCTCAATTCTTTAAAATTGAGGGTTTTCATATTTTATGTTCTCTATTCATTAACACATTGTGATGCAGACCTTACTAAAAACACGACTCAAATTCTATTTATTTGCGAATTGCGCAAAGTTTCCGTTTTCCATAGGTTTAATATAAATTAAATTTCAGCCTCTAGACCGGTCAAATTAATTAGATCCGATCAAACCGATCAAATAAGATTGAGGAAATAAAGGTGAAGTTCACAGAAATGTGGGCGATAGTGGATGACATTTTTTGCCTTGTTAGGTGATAGTGCAACTGAAAGTCGCTTTTATTGACTACGATGGGTGAAAATATTAGACATTTCCCCTAAATGTCCCCGTCCGTTCAATTTTCGCCCGAGTTGCCCGAAATCCGCATTCATACGTCATAAAAGTAGGCATCAGTGCGAATGATGGAAAGCGTCGAATATGAAATTAGTTTTCATTAATATTTATCTGAAACATTGAAGTTTCAATGACTTTCACTTATCTTCCTTGTAGCTAATATGTCCTATCATAGTCGCTTAATCTCTGAAAGGAAAGGAAGCATATCAGTTTATAAACGGCCTCAACACAGCAGCTGATAGTGATGATAAAGATGTTCACTACAAGCATAATTTATCAAAAAGTGAATTGAGCAAAATGTTCTGCGCTTCGTTAAACACCACTCCGTCGGCTGTCTGTGGACGCATGTGGCACTTATTCAGATGCTAGTTTAGGTTTGACTTTGTACTTTATTATATCGAATTCAGAATTCTAGGTATTTTAATCATATGAAAAAATTTAATAAATTCGTCTAACAACCACTGTAGTATTCATTCAGCTCTAGATTTTAGTATTTCCATCTCTGTAGATGAAACCGTAATTCTCCAGTGGTAAGAACCAAAATTTAAATTTTTAAGGTCTTTGCCATCATGATGGGAACCTTTTATGTGTTTACCTGGAAGTTCGGATAGTTTACCCACAATTCTCATGAAATCTTCCTTCGTTTATTCTACACGAGTGAGAGAATGGGGTAAATGCGACGTACTCATTAGGTTGACTTAAATTAGCTTTAGGAACGGACGGTAACAGCTCTATTTCAGTCTCAACTGAATTGGTGTCTACACTCACTTAACGACTAGGAAAGCATCTTCAAGTAAATTAAAATTGTTGCTAAGAGCACCCAGCCTCTTCTTAGACACATCTAAGTCAACTAAATTGTAAGCGAAATCTGACTGATATAAAGCCAAAGTGGTTTATTTCTGTGGATGAATACCTGTCAGGTATGACCTTCGATGCAATTTGTTAGTGACTTATTAATTGTGTAATCCACAAATACTCTGCCTCCTGATATTTGTCAAAAATGCCTTATAGCCAGATAAATCACAAGGAGTTTGCTTCCAGTGAATGAAGTACCTGTTTTCCGAGGGAGCTAGCCGTTTCAAGAAGGACAGGATTGGTTGTCAATTGTCTTCACAGTGAGTAAAGACATTACTCACTGCCCTGTCTGAAGCATTTAACATTAAAGGTAGAGGGAAATTATTATTCATTTATTTTAACTTTGATGGTTTAGCTAGTTTATATTCGAATTCTTATTATAACTGAATAAAACTGATATTGTTTTTGGCGTAAAGGAAAGAGAGGAATTACACATGAAGATTTATTATGTACCAAAAACATAAACTGCTTTGCATATACAGAGTTTTATATTTTTTTACTCATATTTATTATTGGTCAAAGTTAAATACTTTGAACTGGTCAAAACTTGGCATTAACTAACGAATAACTTAATGGAAGTATACAATTTACAATATCATAGAATTGAACTGCTATGACAGAAATGCCGAAAATTTATTGGGTTATGTAATCGTTATTTTCCAACATCCCTCTCTCTTTTTTATTTGAGGGCTGAATCTAAGTGTCAGTTATCCTACTTTGTAACCTCTAGGATTTCTTAGACTGTCTATGTAATAACTGTTGAGGTTACTGTCAGATTTTTGTTTAGTCCACTGGACGTTCCTTTAGTATGTCGCTGTAAATTGCATCCCGTTCTTTCTTTATGCCCACTGTAGTTCACAATGAGGGATCAGGTTTCAGACAGACAGACAGACAGACAAATACAACGCAGAACTTCGTACGTATGTACATCAGTTCAGGTTGCCATACCACATTAGCACAGAGACGCAATTGTCAGTTCAAATTCAAGAGTGATAGCGATATTAAAAGTATTAGCAGTAATGGAAAAGATTAGGGAGCGAAGATATGATTCGAGAAGTATTATTCAGTGAGATAAACTTAGAAGGAGAAAGATAGAGATGATGAGGAATTCAGAAGGTTAGAATTCGAGAGAACACAAAGAGTGGATGCACATGCGCCATCGCAAACGATTATGAGCCAAGTCATTCGAGGTGTCTAACTATCGGTGATTATCGTCTCGCGGACCCCAACCAGATAGCCTACATCTACGAACATGACTCAGTCCACTTGTTAATAACTTCATGGATTTGTGCCATGTTTTGGTTTGGTCGCCCTTAGCTTTCTTCCAACCTACTCCTACACCACAAAACATAGCTTGTCGCAGCAGTCGGTGGTTAGGCATACATAACACATGTCCCAACCATCTCAACTGATGAAGTTTCAATGCTTCATCTATTGATTTGCCATCCTTACCTAGAACTCGTTCCCAAACGACATGATTGCTTACTCGATAGTCTCAAGATAAACGAGCAATGCTTCGGATACACCTATGATCGAAGACTAGTAACCTACGAATGTCCTCTACTCTTAACGGCCATGTTTCGCATCCGTATAGTAGGACAGAGCGAACTGCTGCGCAGTACACTCGTCCTTTGGTTAGCAAGCGGATACCTCGCCTGCGCCATAGGTGACGCAGGTTGGCCTCACAACTAAACGACGACATTTTCTAATAATGGTTACTCATTACGACGACAGTTTCAAACTTTTTTTTGAAGTGGAATGTTTTACTTCAAAGCATTACCGTTGGAATCTATGTGACTTATTTAGGTGTTAAAAGGAAGTAGATTAGTGCTAGTTCCAAATATAATATACGTTGTTATTAACTGTGGTTCTATAACGTAGTTTATTATGGCCTAAAATCAGTGCTTCAAACTTCATATAAGTTTTGTCTTGTTAAAGCAGCAATTATTACTCTAAAGAATAACCCTGAATTAATGATATACTAAGATATTTTATAAAGTCATTAAATTTTAATCACTTTCTCAAAGGATTCTGAATTGCAAACTATTGCTTTTGATTCGCCTTTAACTAGTGTGATGTTATGCATATGATTTTAATAATGATGGTGTTTGAGTGAAGATTTCTAACATGCTTCATTGAGACATGTCCGTTTATAGTTAAGTTTTTTTGTTATCACTTACATCATCGTCATCGTCAATAGCAACGTAGAACTTTGAATGTAAGTACAGCACTTCAAGTTGCCATATCAAATTAGCACAGAGATATAATTGTCAATTCAAATCCAATAGTAGAAGAGGTAGTAAAGGTATTAGAAGTAATCGGAGAGGTTTGGATTAGAAGATATTATCCAGGATGTATGATTCAGTGAGATAAGTTAAGAAAGTCAAAACTAGAGGTGTTGAAGAATCCAGAAGATTAGGATTTGGAAGAACACAAAGAATAGATGCATCTGCACCATTGCAAACAGTTTTGAGCCATGTCATTCAGGGTCTCTAACCATCGATTATTAGCATCTCGCGTATTGTCAATTCAAATCCCTTAGTAGTAGAGGTAGTAAAAGTGTTAGAAGTAATCTGAGAGATTAGGGACACCTAGGATCGAAAACCAGTAACTTAGGAATATCTACTCTGACTGGCCATGTTTCACAGCCATAAAGTAGAACGGAGCGAACTACTGCACAGCACACTCGTCCTTTAGTCAACAAACAGTTATCTCGCTTACGCCATAAATGACGTAAATTGGCAAAAGCCAATCCAGCCTTCTGTATCCGTGCTGAGATTTCTTCAGTCACCAGGCCATCGGCACTGATGAGACTCCCAAGATAAGTGAAGCGGTCTACACGTTCGACTACTTCACTCCCTATCACTAGTTCAGGTGCCGATGAAACCTAATCTTGAAGCAACATTTCGCATTTCAAGGGTGAGAACCGCATCCCGAACATGCTTGCATTGTTGCTTAGGGTAGTCAGAAGACTCTGCATTTTGTCAGCGTCTTCACCAAGTAGGACAATGTCATCGGCATATTCTAAGTCAATAAGCGAGCCACCTGGCAGAAAGTCTACTCCTGAAAATTCAGACGAGGATAAATTTATTTCTAGAAGCATGTTTATGATAAAATTAAACAAGAATGCAGAAAGTGGACATCCCTGACGGACACCACTTGAAGTAGAGAATTCCGGTGACAGTTCGCGATAAGCGCTCACTCGACCAGTGGTGTTCGAGTAGAGAGCTTGTGTGAGGTTAATGTACTTCTTTGGTACACCTTTCAATGACAGACACTGCCACAGAACCTCACGATCCACTGAGTCAAATGCCGCCTTAAGGTCCCGGAAAACAACTATTGTAGGACGCCTAAATGTGTGTCTGTGTTCCAGGACCTGTCGTAGTGTGAAGATGTGGTCTATACAACCACGTCCAGGTCTGAAACCAGACTGGTTTTCTCGAGTCTGCTCTTCACGAGCTTTCGTTAAGCGTCGAAGTATTACTGAGGCCAATATTTTAGATACTATATTAGTTAGACTTATTCCCCTGTGATTGTCACAAGAAGACTTCTGTCCTTTCTTATAGATTGGGACAATCAGTGATTGAGACCAGTCGGATGGGATTACGTCCAGTTCCCAGATTCTACCTAAGGTTTCGGTCAACCTAGTTGCTAAAACTGGACCACCATCCTTAAATATCTCAGGGGTCAGTTTATCAGGACCTGCAGCTCGTCCTCGCGCTTTCTCAACTTCAATAGGACTAGGGGGACTTACGTCGACTTGCCATTCAGGATGACTGGAGATCGTGGGTAACCGAAGTGTGGCTGAAGGCCAGTTGAACTGATCCCTAAAGTGTTCAGCCTATCGATCTAATCTCCTGGATGGAGAATAAATAGTAGTCTCATCCTTTTCTGAGATAGTTTCGCTAACAGATGGATTTCTAACACTGGTTTCATTGATGAGTCTAAATAGTTGCCTACTGTTGCCTATTGTCGATGCCTTTTCTATCGCTTTTGCTTTCGCCACCCACCACTGTTCACGGTCGTTGCGTAGGCTTTTTATGAGCCTGCGCCTAAGCTGACTTCGTTTTTCATCATGTTCAGAGCCAGGAGGGATAAGTTTTCGAGCATCCATCAGTTGCGTAGATGCTACTGAGATTCACGGCTTATGTTTTACCTTACAAGCAGATATAACTGCTGTTTCCACAGCCTTTTTGATATCATTCCAAACTGCCTCAGGGTGGGCATCACTTACTACATGGCTGCCTAACTGTTTTTCTTGTTGCTCCTGAAATATATTCTTAACTTTATTATCATTAAGTAGAGCCCTAAGAAGTTTCCTTGCGATATTTTTCTTCCGTCCAGTAAGGCGCAAACAAATACGCGCTCGCACTGGTCTGAGTCTAAACAAGTGCTCCAGAATGAGCGGCAGTCTTCAACAGAGTCTCCACCGATGGCCTATAGCGATGTGATCTAGTTGGACCCATCGTTGGGTTGGCTTTGGTATTCGCCAGGTCAAAAGGTGTTTTACCTTATGCGTAAAGTTTGTGTCTGCTATGAATAGGCGGTTATCTGAGCATATCTGCAGCAGATGGTCGCCATTATCAGTTCTATTAGCCGCGACACCATAAGACCCACCCATGTGTCTTTCCTTTCCGATCGAAAGAACGGTTCGTCGAGGAGATAAGGGACTTATTAAGAGGTGTAGAAAGGTTTGATTGTGACCAATTTGGTCTCGTGTGCTTTTATGGGTATGAGGGCGGATGTTACTTTCCGGCTACCCTCACCGTGAATGGGTGTTTCTTGAGGAACCTGAAAAGGAAGTTAGATTAGCGTTGGTCTGAACGACCTGGGAGCGTGACTTCAGAGCCCAAGGGACAGCTGCTTGAGGTCGGTCACGCACGGCCTTTTTATGAAAGGTTTTTTGAGTATTAGCTCCGCTCTTAAAAGCCGTTAGTGGGCACCCTTAGGGCCGGAGACGGAAATCCATGAGGTGGAGTGAGGTGTGACATTTTAAAGGTCGACCTTTTATAACCCTTCCTTCCTTGTGAGAAGGCAGCATCGCTGCAGATGCTGGTTGTCCGAAGGAAACACCTTACTACTGTCACACCCCTCTGCAGTCAGCAGTACGACTTCGCCCTCAGACTTTGATTATGTGCTTTTAGTCTCATCATTCCCCAATCGACCTGCCAGGCATGGTAGAATCTTCAGGAACATAAGTTCCAGCCAATATAGCTCGGTTGGGTCATCACAATAGGCATGCCCGACCATCACGTCAAGGTAGCAGTTACGGTCGGGTATTACTTGCATCTAACTAATTGCTTCTATCATAAGTTAAGACAACTGATAAAGTTAGAAAAAACATTTATCTATTGTAAATAGATAAATTAAAGTCGGGCACGCTGATATGGCAATGAAAGATTGTAAACTATTGGTCAGGTTTTTATTTGGATTGTTTGGTGGTAACCAGGTCTATCGAAAATCTACCATTTCTGTATCAGTAGAATCAGTCAGATGCAACGTAGAACTTTGTACGTAAGTACATCAGTTCATGTTGCCATACCACATCAGCACAGAGAAGTAATCGTCAATTCAAATCCAATAGTAGAAGAGGTAGTAAAGGTATTAAAGTAATCGGAGAGGTTAGGATTAGAAGATATTATTCAAGAAATATGATTCAGTGAGAAAAGTTTAGAGAGTCGAAACTAGAGGTGTTGAAGAATCCAGAAGATTAGGATTTGAGAGAACACAGAGAATAAATGCATATCAGTAGATGTATATAGTAAGTTTGTTTTTCTCCTCTTGACACCCTTTTACGATTTAGTTAGGGATGAAACATATGTGGTTTCCAGTGTTATCTTAGCTTGGGTAGTTTGAATCCGGATTTGCGTAAATAACTGGAATGAAGAACAGACAACTGATTGTTGGCCACAGTTTAAATCTGATCAAGTTTCTACATAGTCTTGATCGAGCTATGGTATTTATAAGTGTATTATTTTTCTAATTTTTTTCATAACGCCTACATTGCAGTACATGACTAAAATGTCTGTTATTAATCCACCACTATATTGGATTATTTACATACAAAATACCTTTCAGCCGGTATAGGGTATGTAATAATGATTAATCTATCTTCCGAATACAGATTTATGTAATTTAGTTAGCGCTAGATATTTTTACGAAAGTTAGTGATATCATCCGAGTGATTTGACCGAATTAAGTGGATCCGTGTTCTAATCGGTGGCCTAATGGTCAAGGAATTCAGTACTTTTACCACTATAAGAAACTAGTCACTTAAATGAAGGTTATATTTACTTAGACAATCTTTGATACTTTTGAACTACAAAGTAACTAAGATTGTCCGGAAAATCAAATTAAATAACAATTTTTGTGTCCTTATTTCTAGCGAGCGTTTAATCAACGAATGTACATGAAGACTTTAAAAAATCTCGTTTATTTCAAAAATATTTTTAGTTTCAAGATTAAGGTTTGTTCTTAGGTTCAAAGAGTTGTGATATCTGTTCGCTAACCAAAGGGCGGGTGTACTGCGCAGCAGTTCGTTCCGTTCTCTTATATGGCTGCAAAACATGGCCGTTAAGAGTAGAAGATGTTCGTAGGTTATTAGTATTCGGTCATAGATGTTTAAGAAGCATTGCTCGTATATCGTGGGACAGCCGAGTAAGCAATGCTGTCGTTAGGAAACGAGTACTAGGTAAGGATGGCAGATCAATCGATGAAGTGGTGAAACTTCATCAGTTGAGATGGTTGGGACATGTGTTACGTATGCCTAACCACCGACTGCCCCGACGAGCTATGTTTTGTGGTGTAGGAGTAGGTTGGAAGAAAGTTCGGGGCGGGCAGACCAAAACATGGCACAAACCCATGAATTCCCTGACAAGTGGACTGAGTCATGTTGGTAGATGTAGACTACCTGGTTGGGGTCCGCGAGACGAAAGTCATCAATGGTAAGAGACCTTGAACGACATGGCTCAGAATCGTTTGCAATGGCGCAGGTGCATCCACTCTTTGAGCTCTCTCAAATCCTAATCTTCTGGATTCGTCAGCACCTCTACCTTTTGTCTTTCTAACCTTATCTCACTGAATTATATTTCTTGAATAATATCTTCGAACCCTAGTCTTCTTTATTAACATTAATACCTCTACTATCTTTATCACTATGGGATTTGATTTGACATTTGCGTCTCTGTGCTAATGTGATGGTATGGCAACATGAACTGATGTACATACGTACGAAGTTCTACGTTGCAACTGACTGACTCAAAGAGTCGATTGAATTCACTTTAATATTTATTTAACGTTTTCATAAATAAATAATAAATACAACTTAGATGTAAAGTACTCTGGTTATATTAAAAAGCATATTCTGATATGTTTCTCGATGTTTGAGGTGTTTTTCATGGCTTTCAAGCATTAACAGTTATTATTTTCTTGTATAAACCATCCTAGGATACTTTATGACACTGTATTAGATCACTTAATTTTGTTCTTAAGAATATTTTCTTCCCAACAACTTGTATATGATTTCTTTCATATAAACAACATTTTTTGTTTTATTCTTTTTTAGCTTTTTAAACATGTTGTCTTTTGAAGAATTAACTATAATGCGAAATTTACCAGCTCTTGTAGCAGATTTAGAAAGTATGGATATTATTGATCACCTTACTGCTACTACACCTCCATTAATTACTCCTACTGATTATGAATCAATTATAGCTACATCACAGAGAGAGGGACGAAGAGCAGGTGTAAGATGTTTAATTGCTTGTTTGCTACGTCGATCAGAAATTCAAAAAGTATTCAAATCTTTTCTTAATATACTCAAAGAAGATTATATCCATTTGTTTGATTTATTAAATAAAACATACGAAAGCTTAAAAACTGTGAATAACGATGAACCTGATTTTGGTGCATTAAACAAAAATTCGTTTTGTTCCAATGTTGTTTTGGAGATTGAAAATCAAGTAAACATAACTACTCCTTGTCAGTCGATCACAAAAGACGTGGATCATTCGGAGATGTTTTTGAAAGGGCTTGGAGCTTCTGAGAATGGTAATAAACAAATTAAGATGATTGTATATATATATATATATATATATATATATATATATATATATATATATATACTCTATTCACTATCTCCCGGCCAGTATGTAGTGCTAAGTTTAGGAGTCGAGAAAATGTACACAAAACATGTCTAACTGACCAAAGTTTGTATTTCAGAATTACACCACTTTTCGGATTATGATGAGCTCAATGTTATATGTAGTCTAGCCTTACGATTATCTACGTGATAGTGTCGTCAAATGTTAGCAATTCTTTAGAGACAATTATGATCGAACACAGGATCGTCGAATATCGACAGCATTAGAAGCATTTCACACGCAAATTCTTTTCTAAGTGATTAAATGTTATCATTTCATAGTTAGATATCAATTCTACATTCAAGATCAAGAAGTCATTCTATGAGCAACATTCACATTAACAGTGCTGCACCTCAAAATTGTTTCCTGAGTATCGAGGGGATATCTAATATAGAATATTAGTAGTAGGAAACTTTGCCCAACCTTGATGTTGTTATAGAATACTGGAGAGCAAGAAGATTATATATTCATTACCAAGTTGTTTTTCAATGGCTTTCATGGTGTTAGTACACTTTTTAAGTAGCCGAATTCAACCTAATATTTAACATTAAACGTAATGCTGTTTCAATATCAAGAGATAAGACTGTTAGCTTGTAGCAATTGTATGCTTGGGCAGTAGTTAAGCCTGACAGTTAAATGTTAATTCCATTGACATTCTAGTTGTCTACGAAATTCGAATATTATGATCATTTATATTCTAATACATTTTTACTAATATCTATTTGTTTTTAGTCGATATATAGTATTCATGCATGGTATTCTGTTATAGGACAAAGCTTATTTTTCTCTTTACTGATATTCTGTCTTATCTCTATTTTTTTTACAAATCTGGTTGTTATTCGTGCTCCTAGTAAGTTTATATTTTCAACAGATTGCTCTCAAAATCCATATTTATCAATCAGTATAACTGTTGGAGGAGATGATGCTGTTAGAGGTAGTCTAAGGTAAACCTATGGATCTAGGTTTCGTGTCACCTGGTACATTCATCAGCAAGGTATATCCGTGAATTTGATGTAACTAGTTCTCTCAAGCGGTTTCGATCCTGTGCCACCCAAATCCGTAATCTGAGTCGTTACCATTAAGCTATTTGTGTTGTGACTGAATATTTACAATTGACTAGTCATTGAATAGTGGCCAATATCAAGTATGTTTAATTCTTTGAGTGCTAACTGAATTCCATCAATGAAGCTAAAGTGTGTCCACTAGTCTAAGTGACTCAGCATCGCGTGCACTATGTGAAGACCTGCTAACAACTGCTGTACAGCATGAAACGTAAGTCTAGCATTTCCTATCAATTATCTCAAACAACCTTAATCAATCAACTGAGGCTGCACTCTAACATCCGAATTCTAATGCTATATGGAATAACTGAGAAATGAATCTGTCATATTATTTGATATTAAACATTTAATTAATGTTCTATCTTAGGAGCGGTTCTTTAAGGCAATCTTCACGACTTAATTAAGCCTAATGGATCCTACACACCACGACTATATGGTTTGTCAAAAGTTCACAAATCGGGTCTTCCTCTACGCCCGGTTCTAGATATGTTCAATCTTTTTTTGAGTTTTGTTTTTGAGTTCACTTCCAAGGTAGAACATATGAATGTTAGCAGGAAAAATATGATCTCACTGGATGTTGTATCTTTGTTTACCAACGTACCACTCCTTGAGACCATTGAATTCATATGCGAGCAAATTAAGGAGAAACAAATCAATATTGGCTTGCCCGAAGATTGCCTTAAAGAATCGCTCCTAAGATGTACGATGAACGTCCATTTTCTACTCAACAACACTTACTATAGACAAATAGACGGTATAGCCATTGGTTCACCTCTAGACCCAATTCTAGCGGATCTCTTCCTAGCAAAGCTAGAAAATGCACCACTTAAAGAAGCTATTCAGAATCTTGATCTATATTGTCGGTACGTCGATGACACATTCATCATTGCAGACGAGGACATCAGCAAAGAAAAACTCCTGGAACAATTCAACAGTGTACACCCGGCAATCACTTTCACTGGTGAAGAGGAGTACGATAAAAAGTTGACCTTCCTTGACGTCACACTAAGTAGACGAAGTGATAACTCGCTAAGTAGAAGCGTATATAGAAAAAATCCCGCTGCTTGCCAATACACTCACTTTTGTAGTTTTACACCTATCCGTTACAAAAGAAACTTGGTTAGATGTCTAACTAGCAGAGCAAAAATGATCTGTTCAGTGGATACTTTAAGTCAGGAGCTGCAATTTATCAACAACTCACTGACCTAGATCGGCTACCTCAGCGCATTCATAAGGAAGTATATGTGGTTGATGTAAAAAAGAAGTCAGTAATTTCGACCGTCCGAAAGAAGCCATTATTTATGAAGTTACAATTCAACGGAGATGTGGCCTGCGATACTCTACAGGACAGATTAATAAGAGCAATTAATAGAACATTCAATGCAGCCAAACTTGCGTTAACCTTCTCAAGTCGACCAACGATGTCTACCCAAACGAAGGATAAGTTACCTGAATTGGCTTCCTCTATGTGCATTTACAAATTCAGCTGCTCCTGTGGAGATAGCTATATCGGGCGTACTACCAGACAACTTAACCAACGAATGAGTGAACATCTCGCAGCATGGTTTAAGAAGGGTCAGTCAAAAATAATACGCAGTTCGATCTTAGCACACCTGGTTGATAGTGATCATATTGTAGATAAGTTTAGATCTTTTCGGGTGATCTATCGTATACCTCGATCATTTCCCAACGGAGTTCGATCCTGTCTCCTACACTTAGCAGAAGTCATAGGGATTCGTACATTCAAACCCAATCTATATGGTTATACAAAACGCATATGCATACAACAACAATGAATATTCCGGAAGGTTGTGTCTTTCACCATGATTTTTAACAATAATTATTTTCCATGTATACAATATGCAGTATTCAGTTTATATCATTGAGTAATGAGCCAAATCATGTATATTTCATTTACGATGGCTTAAGTATATACAAGTCCAAGAAAGTTAATGTCATCATCAACATTTTCTTACTATTTAATTGTGTTTTTTATTTATTTAAAAAACAAATCTTTTAGATACTATCTTCAATATTATTTCAATTATATGCTCACATCCAATTGCTGTGATGAATTGGAAAAATCTTTTAAATGAATTAATAGGATGTAATACTATCAATGCTACTAGTACGATTATGATTAATAGTAACAATAATAATAATAATTCACATTTACAAAACACTGATTCATCAAATATAAAAGATTTTGAAGATTTCCTATGGTGTGCATCAAATTGTCGTCGTGGTCTTTTTCAATTTTTTTCAATTAATATGATTCGAAATTTAGAAAGTCGTGGTTCTCCTCTCAAACGACCATATCTAATGAATGTTAATATGGATAAATTTAATGCTGTAAGTTTTATTATTGTTTATGGTGAATTATAAGATGTGAGTGAAAGTACAAATCATTAGTTTAAGCAATTTATTCTTATAGATTGAATTAATGATCAAATACTCGATTTCATCTTGGATAGCTTGCTCTATGCATAAGGTTCTTAGTCTGTATGATTCACATTTTTGTATGCAAATATGTGCATATAGTCACTTGTTCTCCTTAACAGATAGTGTAATTGAAGGAATATGATGTAGCAGTAATGGTTTCTAAATCTACAATTCAAACCCATTCAGATTGTTACAACCAGTAGAAACTTTAGTTCGCATCCGATTCCAAGCTTATATTAGTAACCATTGTAATCTACTTAGTACAGAATAGTATCAACGTACCTTTATAAAGGTATTAACATTTCACCAGAATAAATTTAATCGTTTCTAATAAAAAGAGTTCTCAAAAAATTCAGATGAAAGGATTTCTGTGTTGCATTCTCTGTTTAGCACTTATGGACTACTGGACTTAACTCTAATCCGGAAAAGACTGTGCTAAACACAAGATTTATTCCAAATTACCTGAATAACGATCAACAATAACAAAAATAAGAGTTTGCATGTGAATTTATACAGGAAATTCATAGTGTCTCATTGACTTTTCCACTAGTCTTGATTGACCGAAAATGACCCGATCAGCATGTTCGAATTTGATCTTGCATTAATGATACAATTATTAGGAGTTTGTCTTCCCTTTTAAAGAGTTGTGGTTGAGGTTCACTTGTATTAGGACGGCTAATCCTGGCTTTCTGCCTGACTCCGTGCTGGTAAGTAAAGGTGTCGTTTGGTTCTTTGTGTGCACCGAAGCTGGCTTGACTGTTGCAGATGGTTTGATCTTAAAGATATTTAAATGAATATTTGATGATATTCTATGATAAGTTTCGATATTGAAAATAGGGTTCGCTTAACTTAACTGCTCGCCTTATTCAAACTGATAACAACTGGCACTTCGTAGATTGTATTACCTCCCCGTAAAATATGACAGCACGTCCACTTAAGATGGCTAAGACGATGATCCGTTGCAAGCACTTTCGGAGCCAAAGTAAACGATCATTTTTGTGCCCCATGGTATTAGTTATGCATATATATGCTCAGTGGAAGCTGTTACTAGAAGAACGCGAACGAAAAATATGCTCAATTCATGGCATCATAAGGTTTCTGTCGGAAAAACTTCGAGAGTTCTTTGAAGTGCTCTACCCACCTGTTTCACTGTTTTTAAAACTTGGTCATGGGTTTACCTTCTTTGTTACTGACTGGTCGTTCTGGTTTACTTTATTTTCCAGCCAGCTTCGTTGTATTGTATGGTTGTCTCATATTTCCTTCTCTTACAGCATTTTCTGCTTTCATTGCTAGATATTTCACATATATACGTTCATCAGCTTGAATGTTCCTCTTCACTTGCTTGTTGGTTTCATTGTATTTGGCATGTGTCTTGACTGTCCCTGCTCTTGTCTGGCTGTAATTGATTTCTGTCTTCCTGTTCTTCCTTTCTTGAATCTTATCCAGAGTATCAATAGAGATCCATTCCTTGTGGCTCAGAATCTCGTGACATGCTGAAGTCATTGCTTCTCTGATCCCTTTCCAGTTGTTCTTCATAGTAGTTTCCTCTTCATCGAGTAGGTTGTTAAATGCTTGGAACTTACTGTTGAGAGTTATCTTGAATTCGTTTAGTTTGTCAGTATCCCGTTAGAAATGCCGTATTAAACTTTTGTGATGTTGTTCGCCCAGTTTTTCAGTGCTTCTTTAGTTCCAGTTTCATCTTGGCCACTGCTAAGTGATTATCTAAAGCTTTGTTATCTTCTCTCTTTGTTCTTACGTGCTTTATGGTCCTTCTGAACTTTTTGTTGATGTATATGTGATCGATTTGGTTCTATGTAGTGTGATCCGGTGACACCCATGTAGTTTTGTGTATGCGTTTTTGTGGGAATATGGTGCCGCTTATGACCAGTTTGCTGGAGGCACATAAGTTTGCGAATCTCTTAATGTTTTCGTTCCGTTTTCCTAGTGCATGTTGTCACATGATATCTTCGTATCTCGTGTTGTCCATTCCAAACTTGGCGTTTAGCTCTCCCGTCAGAAAAGTCTAATCCTTTGTTGGACATTTCTGTGCAATTGACTACAGCCTCTCATAGAATTGATGCTTATCTTCTTGAGTTTTATTGTTGGTGGGCGCGTAGCACTGAATGATATTCATTGTAATCCCCTTTTCCTTTCTTTCTCGTGAAGGATGCTTTGATGATCCTGAGTCCATGAGATTCCCATCCTATTAGTGCTTTTTGTGCTTGTTTGGACAGCATCAGACCCACTCCTTGTTTGTGGAAAACTTTCTTCATCATGACGGAAACACAACAACATTTCTCCTGAAGCCCAGTCTCAGTTGTTCAACCTGCGTCCAATGTGTTTCACTGACTCCAAGTACCACCAGATGGTATCTTTTCATTTCCTCAGCAACTTAAATAGTCCTTCCGGTCCGCTACATAGTGCGAACCTTCCATGTACCTATATTAATTGTTAATCTGGTTGTGAGCAGGGGCATTGGTATTGTTAGGATAAAACCTTTTCAGTTACACTGTAGTGAACGAGAACACAGGTGTGGCAACCGAATTGTATTTAGCGAAATTACAGAGTTACTCAGTAAAATTGGAAAATCATATCGTAAATCGTTAATTTGCAAAATATCAGTTCATCATATCGAACTGGACTGTTCCTGTTGCAAAACATCAATCCATTGTCACTATTCATGCGTTTCATACAAATTCCATTGTGTTCTAACTCTTCCTTTCTTGATCTTCCCCTACCTTCGGCTGCCAGACATTACGTTGACACTCACGTCATATACTACTTATAAGTAGCTCACACCACAACACTACTAATAAAGTTGATAAAAATATCTCATTGAATACTGTTGTTAAACGCAAATAATTAATTACATCGAACTTATTAATTATCAATGCTATTTTCATTCTATTTGTTTATTTTTTTTATTCAAAGCAACTAATTCGTAAATTGATCATAGAAAAATTAATTCCAGCTTTACAACATCATAATCTTTGGAATCTAGCCAATCGAATTCAAACACAAATTGAATACAATGATGAAGAGAAATGTAATTCTATGAAAAGTTTAAATTTAACTAGATGTAGTCTTTTGTATACAAATGAATTTTCTTCGAAATTATCAAATTCTACTTGTCATAATAATAATATTATTATCAATGATAGTAATATACTACTAGATCAAAATCAATCTTTTCCATCATTTGATCTATTAAAATCTTGTCCTCAATTCAATTATGCGAAATGTAAGTTAAGTAAGAATGATAAATAGCTTGATTGTTATTAATTAACATTAATCTATATGTTTTTATAAGTATTAAGAAAAAATAACATAAAATCCTACCGAAAATTTCTTGTGAACCTTGATTAATGTAGTGCCCAGGTTGCGGTTGAAATATTATCTCAGAAGAGCATTAATAAACTCTGTAAATTCATAGTGTCATATAAATGTTAGTAATGGTTAATACTGCGGATAATGCAACATTTATAACTTGTCAGATGTTTAGCTGTAAATTTACAAACCAGTAGTATTTCATTGTACTCATCACTTGGTGAAATGAATCTGCTGGTTATCGATTTGTTACTTGTGGTATAAATTTGTATGGAGTTTTTACAGTACGAATTTTTCAGGCTATTTTAATCTTAGATTAGCAATGTTTCTTTAAATCTCCTTGCAAGTGATCAATCTCTATTTGGATTTGTGTATCCTTAAAGGTTTGCTTCAATGATCACCATTTAGCCATAAGTTATTCTTATTTTAAGATCCTGTTAGGTAATTATCATTTAGGTGTAACTGGATTGAATAATCATTTCAGCACCAACACTCAAATCATGGTGTGGCGTGAGCTACTTATGAGTAAGTATATGACGTGAGTGTCAACGTAATGTCTGGCAGCAGAAGATGGAGGAAGATCAAGAAAGGAAGAGTTAGAACACAATGGAATTTCTATGAAACCCATGAATAGTGACAATGGATTGATGTTTTACAACAGGAACAGTCCAGTTCGATAGGATGGACTGATATTTTGCAAATAAACGATTTACGATATGGTTTTCCAATATTACTGAGTAACTCTGTAATTTTCGCTAAATACAATTTGGTTGTCCTCACCTGTGTTCTCCTTCACTACAATAGTACCTTTCGCTTCAAATGCCAATGCGTTAGGATTCAGATGAATCCAACCGACAAGTTTCAACTAGAAAGAAACTTGAGTATATCAATTGTAAATCTCTTTCATCTACTGCGCCTTAAACATCTGAATTATCTTATCATCTAATCGATATGACTTGTCCACAAATATATGTAAAAAGAAATTAGACATGACAAAGTACAATTGATAAGTCGTTAATAGAAACTTATCATTATACTAATGCAGACATTTAAAAATTACTGTTGGAATTCAATCTAAAGGATATACTTAATGAAACAAACACTAATTGATAGATTAGTGATATACTTGAAACTATTTTGAGTTCAGCTTAGTCGGTAAACTAGAGCGAAAACAAATGATCCAGTGACACGATAGGCTACTCTAATCCGAGCGTCTCATGGCCCCAGCAAATAGAGGAAGAAGTCTTGATGCGGCGTAGGAAGTGTATTCTACAAGCACCCAGAAAATATGAGGTTTTACAAGCACACTAATTTCTTGGGAGAGCCACAAAAATAGCGTACTAAAATAATACATCAACCAATACCAGCCAAAGATTTTCCGGGTTGGAAATGTGATCTTAAGGTCAACCGAGCAGTCCATGAATAAAATCCAAAATTCGGACCTTTATCAAGTGAGTTCTGGGGATCTAATGTCCCCAACAATTAGTTTAATAAGCCGCAATGAACAGACTTGAAAATTTCTTCACTTCAAGATATTTACGAATTTTATTTACTGGATGCTAGTCATGGGAATAGCTTTATTGTATAATAAAAAATCTTAAAAAAATATTCATATCGAATTACTTAGTTCCATATTTTATTATTTAAAAAAAAACAGGTTTTACTTATCTTATTTTTTTCTGTGAAATATGGTGGTATTTATTGCATCCTAATTATTTGTTTGTTTTTCTTTTCTACAGCTTTACTTTTCTCATGTATTGAACCAATATTTCATCATTCTCTTATACTATTGGATTGGCCATTTCTACTTCATGAGTTAGAAGTTTGTTCAACTTGTATTTTCTATTTAATTAGTTATCATTCCTGTTCTTTATCATGTTTATCAACTAAAAATAATAATAGTAATATTGAATTGTCTGATTGTAATTCTTCTTGTGAAAATATTCAAAATGAGAAAATTAAAAATTCTGCATTGATTATACTTTTTAGTACAATACTTTATAATACATTATATCAAAAATCGATTACAGATCAAACTATGAGTCAATCAATTGTACAGAATTTAAGTGAAAGTATGCAAAAAGTGAGTATTTTTCCTTGTTTTTTTCTTTCATATTTTACTACTCATAAAATAGTAAGTTCATAGTTGTATGATTCAATCGGACAGAAGATGGAAACCTAATTGATGTAGTTTTAACTTCAGTGTTAGAAGGCTGCAGTTTCTTACGTTTCGTTTATACTTACTAGTTCAGTCAGTTGCAACGTAGAACTTCGTATGTATGTACATAAGTTCATGTTGCCATACCACATTAGCACAGAGAAGAAAATGTCAAATCAAATCCCATAGTGATAAAGATAGTAGAGGTATTAATGGTAATGAAGAAGACTGGGGTTTGAAGATATTATTCAAGAAGTATAATTCAGTGAGATAAGGTTAGAAGGACAAAGGTAGAGGTGCTGACGAATCCAGAAGATTAGGATTTCAGAGAGCTCAAAGAATGGATGCACTAGCGCCATTGCAAACGATTTTGAGTCATGTCATTCAAGGTCTCTAACCATTCGTGACTTTCGTTTCGCAGACCCCAACCAGGTAGTCTAAATCTACCAACATGACTCAGTCCACTTATCATGTTGGTAGATGTAGGCTACCTACTTACCAGTTAGATAGATATTCATCACTATAAATGTTAAAATTTTAAGACGTATGTTGATTAAGTTAATTCTTGCATATTTATCACAATATGGCATCTTAATGGGTTTTGAATTGACGCCACTAACACCTAGTTCTGTTAACCGAATACACCAATTCCTCATTCTCTCCTATGCCTGGATACTCCAAAGCACAAATCTTCCAAAGATTATTTATTTAATATTAACCAAGAAAAATTTATATTCATCACATAAAATATACCAACAATAATGTTTCAAATTGCGGTACTTGAAAAGTCACTGTTTTTGAATTTAAGTCATAGTTTAAATAAAAGATAGATCCTGTGCAATTATTCGGCACAAGAAGGCAGGAATTGGAATTCACAAGATGGGAATTTAACGTTCTCAATACATAGATTGTTTTTTATACAAACCAGTCATCCATAACTGAAAGAAAACGGTTTAATTTTGTTGTGAATCTATTCCAACAAAATTAGCTGATAGTTTGTTAGGATATAACTTTGTAACCGTTTGAATTTTAACAATCTACACCCATTCATTAAAATGCAAATAAATCATTGAAGTACATCGATTTATAGCTGTGTTGCACTGGTTTCCCACCTATTTTATCGTAAGTCAATTTATTCAGGAGTGAGGGTGTAGCGACACCTATAAAAGTAAGTTATCAGTGCTGACTTTAGACAGACAGATACAACGCAGAACTTCGTACATGAGTACATTAGTTCAGGTTGCCATGCCCCATCAGCACAGAGATGCAACTGTCAGTGATAGCAATGGTAGAAGTATTAGTAGTAATGGAGAAGATTAGGGAGCGAAGATATGATTCGAGAAGTATAATTCAGTAAGATAAATTTAGTAGGAGAAAGGTAGAGACTATGAGGAATTCAGAAGGTTAGAATTTCATAGTACACAAAGAGTGGATGCACCGGCGCCATTGCAAACGATTCTGTGCCATGTCATTCAAGGTCTCTAACCATTGGTGACTATCGTCTCGCGGACTCCAACCAGGTAGTCGACAATTACCGACATGGCTAAGTCCACTCGTCAATGACTTCATGGATTTCTGCCATGTTTTGGCCACCCCTAGCTTTCTTCCAACCTACTCCTACACCACAAAACATAGCTCGTCGAGGCAGTCGGTGGTTAGCCATACGTAACACATGTCTCAACCACCTCAACTGATGAAGTTTCAATACTTCATCTATTGATTTGCCATCCCTACCTAGAACTCGTTTCCTAACGACAGTATTGCTTATACGGTTGTCCCAGGATACACGAGCAATGCTTCGGAGCATTGCTGACTTTACTTTAAATTACAATCGGCCAGTGACAACTGGTAATGTGTCCTAGAACATACTCTGAATATAATCTTAGTATGTACATATTTATCACATGGTATAATGATATTTCACTCATAGTTTTAAACAATCCACAAGTTCACATAAACATTATTGATCTATCCAATGTGTGATTTTCTTTTTTTTTCAACTTAAAATAAATTTTTGTTTTTTTTCATTTTCCTTTATCATAGTCATGTGTAGCATCTGTAATTCATACGAAATTATTACCAGCTCTACGTCGTCTTGATTTAAATGTATTACATGATAAGATTGAACAATTGGCTTTTCAAATGCTTCATTGACATTTGCTTCTTATTTATATAGATATATAGAGAGATAATATTTTCAAAATCTTATTATGAAAAAAGGACAATTTGATTCACTTTTCTGTAATTTATCTACAATGCTTCCATTATAGATTCTCTTGTAAGCTCTATCTGTGTACATATTTAAAGTGTTATTGAATTCTGATTACTTCTCATTTACTTTTATAATGAATGATTCACCCTTCTCAAGGATGTTATGTTTTTTTTTGCACAAAACTCTAATTTTTATCCATACACAAGCTACTTTGGAGTTGATCATCGATGAATTTATTCAATCATCAGTAGCCGATGTATTTACTATTTTTTTTAACTGTAAGATAACCATGTTTTAAAAGACTGCTTTTACCACTTGAGATTGGTGTAATGCTTTGAATTGAGGCATTTTAAAGTTTATTATCATGAATGTTATCATTTTTAATTGAATCAACTTCGTACATACGTACATCAGTTCAGATTGCCATGTCACATAAGCACAGAGCCGCAATAGTCAATTCAAATCCCATAGTAGTAGAGGTAGTAAAAGTATTAGCAGTAATCGGAAATTTTAGGGTTCGACGACATTATTCAAGGAATTCGATTCAGTGAGATAACTTTAGAAAGAGAAATATAGAGATGATGAGGAATTCAGAAGGTTAGGATTAGAGACAACACAATAAATGAATGCACCTGCACCATTGCAAACGACTTTGAGCCATGTCATTCGAGGTCTCTAACCATAGGCACTGATGAGACTCCTAAGATAAGTGAAGCAGTCAACACGCTCAAAAGTAATTCAAACCATATAAACTCAGCTCTGGGAGTTAAAAGGTCTTCCATTTAGAAGAATTATGACGTCTCGTGATGAAAGCCGAGTTCCTTTGGAAGTCACGAGGCCGATGCCCCTTCTGACAACCAAGAACCCTTCCACTGTGTGGGCAGCCGGGAAGTAACATCCGCCCTCATACCCATAAAAGCACACGAGACCAAATTGGTCACAATCAAATTTTTAATTTAATAGTAATAAATCATGTATATATATTCAATTTGAATGCACCTGTTGAATAATAATAGGAAAGTGTAATCCTACATTTATGTAGTGACTATTACTTAACAAAAGAGTTACACATTAAAAGTGAAAAATAATATTCAAATTATTTATGGAGTTTTGAATGTAAAACATAAGAATACCTACACTTTTAAGTTAGTATTATCTTTTCAATAATAAATAGTATAAGTATGAAAGCACGAATTAAACAACTACTGAAGGACAATATACTGAGTACATTTTGAAATATTTCAATACACTAGATTTTATATTTACAAGACTTTAAGGATCTAGTCGAGTGAAACTATTCTATTGTTATATAGCTTCAATTCAGTCTAAATAAAGGCAATTTTTAGTAACCTAAGTATTTCTTCTTTGTACTTCGATTGATACTCACTCACATACCAGTTAGTTTAAGATTATATAGAAACAAGCTATCTGAATAATATCATGACTACATATGTCGAGGGTGTGCTCTTCAAGAAAGTAAGAAAACAAAAAGTGATTTGAAAAACTGAAACCTGAGACCGATTTCAGCCATCAGCTACTATGAGCTACGTTTCCACCACTGTCTTGTGCATAAAAAAGTTTAGGTCAAAGGCCCGGGCAATAGGACTTCAAGAAAAGCATTTGCTTCGCTCAGTTAATATATCCCAGTCCGTACACATACTGAGGTGATTATGTCTGGTGCATACAATTTTTTCATGCCTAGTTATGTCAACTTTTATGTAAAATCAAACAAAAAACGATTCTATCAATAAGTAGAAAAAGTTTTATATATACAATATCACACTTGACAAATAAACAGAGAGCAATTTTGTCAGTTAGCTAGCTATACACTAAAAAATAAGTATGAAATTAAAGTTGAATAATATTACAAATAATTGTTGAATGAGCATATAAAAATAATGATAAAAATTTAACATTTTCATGAATGATTGGTGATGCGTACAGCTGTTTTGAAAGTTAAATTTACTTTTTATGCAGACATGATAAATTAAAGTAGAATAAATAGGTCATAGTGTCATAGTGACCAATTTGGTTTCAAAATGAATATCAATCAGTCGGCTTAATAATAATATAGTGTGTGTATAGTAAATTCTGTAAAAGGTGTGATTATAAAAAATTTATCTGGAAAGACGTACAAATAGTTAAAGATCTGAGATAATAATAATAATAACTATTATTAAAGAATATTGTTTTTTTTTAAAATTTTAATCTTTTGCATAATCACAATCTATGAGTTTAAAAATTCATGACATTCTGAACAAATACGAACAGGTTTATTAGTAGCTAATCCTTCAATTGATTGCCAATAATTACAACATTTTGAACAGAATATATAACCACAACGACGACAATGATGACGTCGACGAATTAAAGTGAATGGACGATTGCATGATGCACAAGAATGACCAACTACTACATCATCATTATTATCCTGTTCATCATCATCATCAGCACCATTTTCTATCTTCAATGAATCAATTTGATTTTGATGATAAGATGGCGGTGAATCAGGTTGCCATGCTGGTAAATAATTGAATATATGATCAGTAGGATTTTGTGTTCCTTCAAATGAAACACTTAAATTTAATACTTGAAGTCTTTGTGAAAATGTGCCTTAATTATGGGGAATAATGGGAAACAAATAAAAATACTGGCTATTATTAATTATCTAAGATAGGAGATGACAACTAATTAAATTGTATGGTGAAAGTGAATAAAGAATACATACAAAGTTTGTAGGTCAGCAATTACGATTCCTAAACAGCCCTATGTATGTAGGTATTAATGCGAAGGATTCATTTAACTTGATTGCTTGCTTGCTTGCTTGCACGGTATTGATATGTACGCAACAGATAATATGTTTCGTCTGATATGAATTCTCTATTGTCAAATATATCATAAATATAATATTCCTCTTTAATATCTTACACGAACTCAGCATCTGACTACAGTCAAACGATTTGTTCAAATTTAAACGATAGTTTTTTTATAAATGTCCCACATGTATTTGTTGGAAATTTACTCAAATACACAACTGAAAATCTGATACTATTTGTTATGTTCGTCACTAGGTACGCTTGAAGCTATTACGAGTTCACCTTAGTCGATAAACGCGAACCAGACAATTACCAGCGTCCAGGTAGGCTACCTTGAATCTCGAACTGCAAAACAGAAGACTTGGTAAGCGTAGAAAGTATATTCTACAACACCCAGCAGTCAAAATACAATCAAGCACACAACTCTCGTTTATTTATACATCCTAGAAACGTCTTTGGGACAGTCACCAAAAATGGCACATTAAAATACACAGCAGCCAATCACAGCCATGGATTTTCCTGGTGGGAAATGAAATCTCAAGGTCAACTGATCAGCCCATGCTCGCAAACGTGGAATCCAAAATAAGGCATTTATCAAGCGAGTTCTGGGGATCTAACATCCCCAACACTATTTACCTATTAATAACCCGTAAAATGAAATGAAGATAATGTTAACTCTGGTCGAAGCACTCGACTACCAACTAGTAGGCTATATTATTGAAACTTTACCAACATTGATCTAGGTTGTTGAGTAGCGTTCGAAAGTGAGCATATACACCGGAACAATTTACGTTGTATAGTCAATCAGTCAGATGCAACGTAGAACTTCGTACGCATGTACATCAGTTCATGTTGCCATACCACATTAGCACAGAGACGCAAATGTCAAATCAAATCCCATAGTGATAAAGATAGTAGAGGTATTAATGGTAATGAAGAAGACTAGGGTTTGAAAATACTATTCAAGCAGTATAATTCAGTGAGATAAGGTTAGAAAGACGAAGGTAGAGGTGCTGACGAATCCAGAAGATTAGGATTTGAGAGAGCACAACGACGAATGGATGCACTTGCGCCATTGCAAACGGTTTTGAGCCATGTCATCCAGGCTGTATAACAAGTATATTACTACTCGTTTGCTTTTATGAATTACAAAATTTCCAAAAAAAAACAAAACAATCATACACACAGACTGCATACAAACTTACTGGTTTGATTATTATTATTATTATTATTAACCTGTGAAATTGAATTTAGATTTGACGATATCATCAATGTTTCAGCATCATTATTATCATTTAGACAAGCTGCAATATCTAAGCCAATCTCATCAACAATTTGTTCGGTACTTGTAGTAGTAACGTTATTACTAGAAGGTATGCTTTTTTCACTAACCACCACTACCATACCATCTGATGATATCACCTCAGTATGTTTATGGATTGTTTCTAGCGATTTTATAGAACAATCACTGGTTGTTGAATCAATCGAACAAGAATATTTATCATTATTATTGTTATTACTCCTAGTAGTACAACTTCGTAAATATGTATTAGACTCTTGAAATAATTTATCTACATCAAATTGATTTGGTGATGATGATCCTTTAGTACAATGATGATAATGATGCTGCATCACTTCATTCCAATTAAATAAATTAGTTAAATTATGAAGTTTGCTTTCATTTGCTATTAGGTCAAACATATTCAATTCTAATTCTTCATCGAATTCATTTTCTTCATCAATCAATAGTTTAGTTTTAATTTCTTCTACATTCTTATCAACAATATTATCTGTTTTATTGACAGAAGAGATTGTGTCGACGATTTGTGAATTAGTATTATCGTTGTTGTTCATAGGAGAAGAAGATGATGAGTTCGAAGATTCACATATATCCTCCATCTCATCACTAGTATCATGCATTTCAACTACTTTCTACAAAACAGAAAAAGGGAAATTTGTTTATTTGTCAAAAATCAATGATTTTTATGCTTACAAATAAGACGACTGGATATTTCTTTTTATTAAATCCCACTTTTTTCCATGTGTCTATCAAATCACAGACTATTCACAACCATAGAGTTTTAATTATGTGAGATTTTGGTTTGTATCAAAAATAGACCAATCAACTTGTTAATTAATCAACATAAATGACTACCAACCATAATTGGAATTCTGAACGCTTATTGGTTCAAGCGGCATTTTCCAGTGGCCAATCAAAATATGAAAACAATAAAGTTTTATCTTGTATTATTCTTACACGTAAAAGTCACATGACTCTGCAATATTAATATGAACAAAATACATCACAGATGAGAAAATACAATACACGACTGAGTAATAGGTGCATTGTCAATTTTAATGGTAATTCTGAAACGGTGACACATAATATTAACAGTTAGTGATTTAAATCAAAGATTAGAATTTAGAAAAATCGTAAGAAATACCATCATTCGATTGTTTTAAATGTGTAAAAACATTAATCTCCATAACTCTAATTGATAATATCGTAAAATGTGCTCACTAGTGACTAGCTTTGTGAGGAAATTCTCGGAGTTCTAGTGAGAAGACGTGACCAGTGGAGTTCAACCCTGTCGGGTGTATAGGCAGTAACTACCAAAGACAAATGGGTAAGGTCACGCAAAATACTTAGATCAATCAGAGTTAGACATTAACACCGTTGGATGCTGAACCAGTGGTACAATGGTTAGGCGTTCGCGCATAATACCTAAGGTCCCGGATTCAAATCCTGCGAGGTGCAGGAGTCGTGGATGCGCACTACTGATGAGTCTTCTCATACCAGGACTTGTCGGCCATCCAGTGCTTCCAGGTTTCTAATGGTGGTCTAAAAATGATTGATTGATGATTTCAAATGTGTTAAAAATATGGATCGTATTTTATCTGAAGAACAATTATGAAAGTAACACTTTCCATCTTATTTACTGAGGATCTGACAAGACTACTATAAAAATAAAAAGTAGATAACGGTAACTTTATAAAAAAAACATTCAATGGAATGTGTGACAAAAGTTTTAGACAAGTTGGAATGCAAATAATGCATATCACATTTTACTAACAACAGTACTGTTACTACTTCACCTACCCTGGAATTTGACTTGACAACTTGAACTGTTGTGATAACCTTGTTCATTAATATTTGTAATCCATCCCTTTTTATTCATGCTTCTAACAAAATTCTTAATATATATTCACTTTTTGATGGAGTTCTTTTATGCTTGCTCAAACTTCAAAACTCGACTCTAACTAAATAAGAATGTAAACTATTTTAGAATAGGATTTCATCTATTATAAGGGTTTGAATCTTCTTGTTGTTAATGTTAAGTACTGCAACAACGAGTAATTTCTTTTTGGCATCTATTCCTTCTAAAGTGGATTGCCTTAATAGTGACAGTGAGTTATAATCATTTGTCAACAAAGATTGGTAATGATTTGTTGTAATTTAGTAATAATTTTGAGACAGCTCACTCCGGATGTGTAAATATACCAACAGAGATTTTATTAAACAGTTCTTAACATCAACTAAGGAAAGATTCAAACTTTTGCAAATAAAATAAAGTTTATCCTCGATACGCAAGTCAATCATTGTATGGATTGAGTAGATAAGCAGATCTTTGAAGAGAAAAGCAGTTGACTTAAGGCTTAATTAGAGTATTAATGAACATTGAGATGGAAGTACGCATTGTTTATGAGTCTCAAATAGGACGTCTTAAACTCCATTCCTAGTCTCTATTAAACTTTAGCACTTCTTTAGACTAAACTGATCAAACAGACTCAATGTACATTAATTAGCTCGAATCCTCTCTTATTGAATATATTATCAAAACTTAGAACACTTACTTTTATCAACACATTTCGATATACACTAATCATCGATAATGTGTACAGTTAGAAAAGTACTGAATTAGTTTTTCTTATCTATACATATTAATTATCAACGAAACAAAAAAAACTCAGTTAGATCAAACAAAAAACAAAACGGTTCTTGATCACAGTTGAAGATTACCGTGCTTAAGGCAAAAAGGGAACTTTGAGAATGACATATTAGATGAAAAGTTTATATATATATATATATACGTATGAGCATACTTGTAAGATAAACCGTAACTCTGTAGGATATTCTCTAGCGAATCGATCAGCCACTGAAGAAATACATTTATACAGTCGATGTAATCCAGGAAGATACGTTTTCCATATATAATTTTTGTGATATGAAATGTTTAAGTGATTAGGAATTGAATTAGTTGTTGTTATAAGTGATAATAAAGACAATCGAGATTCATGAGGAGTATTGATAGTTGTCGTAGTAGTAGCTGTTGTAGTAGTTGCTTTCATTTCATTGTGTACTTCTTCTTGTAAAGTACAATTGGAATTTGTACATTGTTCGCTATTTGATAATAATCTAGTTGATAATTTTTGATTATAAATCAAATTCGGTAAACCATTTGGTCCAAGCCATCTAGTTAATCGACATAATTGATCTGGTCGAAGAGCATACAATTGTCGGCATAAATAGGCTAATTCCGAACGAGATGATTTAAACATGAATGGTAGACGATGACTAAAGAGAAGAAGAAGAAGAAGGAGTGTAAACGAAAAAAAAAACAATCAAACAGACTTTATCATTAAAAACTAAAATGAAGTGCGGAGGTTTTGTTAAAGGCTGGTTTAATTTACAGATTGTATTGATTACAGATTGATTTCAATTAGGAAACGATTGTATTGTTTCAACTCAGTATGAGACTCAATGAGTAAGCAGTCATAAGAATACCAAGGATCAGATTCACGAATGTTACGTCTCGTGGTGAACGCTTAAGCACTAGCATCATGACAATTGGCTTACCAATATAACTTATTAAAATGTAAATTCGAAGTCATATCTGATGATGTTAAGACGTAGGAGGAGCGAAACAATTATCACAATAATGGCATTTCATGATCGTTGCACCATGTAGTAAATTAATCAACGTCGAGAACATTTTACACAATGGCAATCCAGTGGTCCTAATCACTAAACATTTACCACAGGACCACAATGTCATGAGATCGCATTTCTGCTTGATAGTTAGTCAGCCAGTTACAATGTACAACTTCGTACATATGTACATCAGTTTAGGTTGCCATAACACATTAGCACAGACATGCAATCGTCGATTCAAATCTCATAGTGGTAAAGGTATTAGAAGTATGAGCAGTAGTCGGAAATTTTAGGATTCGACGATATTATTCAACAAGTAGAATCCAATATCCTAAAAGAATTATTGGTCAGTTCCTATTGGTTAATTCCTGCTAGTCAATTTTATGGTCGTCCTAGAAATCAATGTCACGTACTCCAATGATGTTTCTTATTGGTCGTTCTGTCAGTGTCACTCCGAATGTTGTTTTCTATTGGTCGTCTTAACTATGAATGTCATAGACTTCAATGTTGTTTCCTATTCGGCCTAACTGTATAAAAAATAAGCATTATCTGTAAAGCTTATGATTCCATTCCTTTCTGCCTTCCTCCATACTGTACTCGATCCCATAAACAACTTCATCTAACGGTATTGTGTTCTGATATATAGGAGATATTGGAACAGTACTGGGGTCGTATTAGAATATCTGAATTCGAACGTCGGTAGGATTTCAATAGCTACTTAACGTCATTGTAACAGTTGGCGACGGGGATGATATTCGAACCCACGTGGGGAAACCCCAATGGATTAGCGGTCGTCGAGAGTTAGTTGTTACATAACCGTCTTGTGAACAGTTTATTTTTACACATACCTGCGTTTTAAACAAATTAATGTGATTGAAAAGTTAATGTCGATATAAATGTTTATACACTGTTGAGGGGCGACACACAATCTGTCACTTGAAAAGATTTCGGGTGTTTCAAAAACACCTAGATCATTAAAAATCCGCCAGCGATTTCATAAATTTTTTTTGACAATATTAATTCACATGATTGGTACTTAGAACAATAAACAAATGAGAATCAATATAACTAATCTAGATAAACAATACCTACACCAGTCAGAATACATGTCCAATAAATTCATTAACAAGAATAGGTATACTGAATGATCATTATTTATTTAAAAGGTATGCAATAAAATTGTTTACAAATCAAACTATTCAATATAAATCTAACAAAATCAAATGAGATAATAAGAAATAAGAAGAAGAAGAGTAGACAAGATTATAATCATCGGGGTTCGAAATGCTGAATGAAGAATACTGTCGTCGATTAAAATGAATTTGCTTTTATTACTAAAATAAGTGATGGAACGTTGTACGATGTATTGTATTTTCAGTGATTGAAGAGTCAGTGTAGGTGGAAATATCAATCTACATATTTTCTATTCACCGTAATTGTGAATATGTCGTAGCATTGCGAGCATAAAGGCTTGCAATGCTAGGACAACAGAGGTTCATATGGCATCTTTGTGTATAAAACAAGATTCTTACACAGTAAAAAAGGTGTTTAAACGGAGACTACATCATAATGCTTATTGTCCTTTCAAATTTTACTTCACAAGCTATTCATCTTATGTTTCTTATTTGAAGCAATGATTGGAGTCAAATATACACAATACACAAGTGTAAAGTATGAATACAAAATTAGTCACATGAAAAGAAAAAATATCTACATACCCAACTGCCAAGCGATTAGAACCGATAAGAGAGTCCGGTAGTAGACGACAACCAACCAATATACTTAATCGTGGCAAAGCAAGTAAAACACATGGATCTCGATCGGCTAATTGTTGTACAGATAAAAGTTTCACAGTCAATGCCCACATTAAAGTTTCCGAGAATAGTACAGTGACTAACTGTGAAATAATAATTACAAAAGAAATACGATTTGAAAAATAGAATTCATGAAATATATAACACTAAAAGATGATCAGTTATAAAAAAATAATAATGATTTTAACTTATTTGTAATAGTTGTTTGAATGTTTCCGTCAGAGTCAGTCAAATGCAATGTAGAACTTCGTACGTAAGTACATCAGTTCATGTTGCCATACCACATCAGCATAGAGATGTAATTGTCTATTCAAATCTAATAGTAGAAGAGGTAGTAAGGGTATTAGAAGTAATCGGAGAGGTTAGGATTAGAAGATATTATTCAAGAAGTATAATTCAGTGAGAAAAGTTTAGAAAGTCAAAACTAGAGGGGTTGAAGAATCCAGAAGATTAAGATTTGAGAGAACACAAAGAATAAATGCACCGGCGCCATTGCGAACGATTTTGAGCCATGTCATTCAAGGTCTCTAACCATCGATTATTATCATCTCGCGGACCCCAACCAAGTAGTCGACAATTACCGACATGGCTAAGTCCACTCGTCAATGATTGTTTCCGTAATTGATGTTAAAGACTGAAGCTAATTAGTCTTTTTTTGGGCGAATTGTTAGGATATCCATCCAATATCCTATGAGAATTATTTGTAAGTCTAGTTCTGTGGGTCAATTCCTATTGGTGGTCCTAACTATCAATGCCACAGACTGATTCTCTTCTGAACTCGGACCTCGTACTTTCTGGATACTTGTAGAATACAGGTTATACTACATATCAAGTCTTCTTTATTTACTAAATGGGGGTTTGGGACGCTCGGATTAGAGTAGCCTGTTGTGTTGCTAAATCCTCGCTCTCGTTTTCCCACTAAAGTAAACTCGTATTAGTTCAAGTGTATCAACTGACGTGTTTACATGCATGCGTAACACATATGTAGATAGATCTAGACTGGATCGATCACTGTATTGTCATTAACTTGCAAGCATTCTAAACATTTAGCAATAGAACCCAGAATGAGGAATTTGATCTCGTTTGGAACTCATCATCTAGATGTGAGCGTTCAAATCAACACTATAACCCAGTATCTCTCTCTCTCTCTCACTAAGCGTCCTATATTAAATAAATGTTTGTGGTTTTCTATTTTGATATTCAAAAATTGCAAGTGTGTGTGTGTGTGTTAAAGATGTTTTTGTCCTGTAATTTAATATTTAAGAATAAATCAATTTTAAAAGTCATATGTTATTGGAAAGTGAATTGTTTTAAATTATTATTATTATTTGTATTAATTCATTGACAATTGAATTTAAATTATTCTATTTCAGACGAAAATGTCAATTATTTTTGAACTGACCGTATTTATATACATGTATATTGTGTCAATATTAAACAACGTAAACTACTTATTATTTACTATATATATATATATATATATATATATATATATATATATATATATATGCATGTACATTTCAAGAAACTTAGATAATCGTCTGACACAGATTGACCTTGAATGACATAATCAATCAACTTTACATTATAATGTGAATGATTAACGACAACCATTTGAATGATGCCCAGATTAGTTAAATATGTTTGTAACACACATGCATACGCATATACATACACACACACACACAGCCTTAATATTCATTAACATAGATACATAATTATTGATTTTACATAGTTATTTTATGATAGATTTGTTTTAATAGACAAAAAAAAAATAAAATTTAAAGTATGCATTACTTAATTATTTGATATGTTTATTATTTTTTTTGTGTGAAGAATATCATCATTGTCACATGATGATGAATACATATTTGGTGAATAGTAAAATTAATTATTATTTACAGTCATACACAATTTGAAATGTCTATTTTTTTTTAAAGATTGTTAGGTATATAAAGTAATGAGGTGATTTCTTTGCCAATAAATATAATATCATATATGTTAGTAAGATAGAACTATCACTAATTTATGTTACGATCACAATTAAACAAGAATCACTAGATCAATCAGAGTTAGACATTAACACCGTTGGATGCCGGCCCAGTGGTCCGATGGTAAGGTGTTCGCCTACAATGCCGAAGGTCTCGGGTTCGAATCCTGCGAGGAGCAGGAGTCGTGGATGCGCACTGCTGATGAGTCCCATACCAGGACGAAACGGCCGTCCAGTGCTTCCAAGTTTCTAATGGTGGTCTAACAATGATTGATTGATGACTTCAAATGTGTAAAAACACAAACCTCCAAAACTCTGCCACAAGGATACGTTGATCGACTCATTTTTAGCCAATCAGAGCTGATGAGTAAATGAATGAATGGAGAGGCTAGAGCATTCATTCATATGTAACCTAAAGTTTCAATTACTTTAGGATATATATATATATATATATATATATATTGGAATTTCAGCTAACAGAGATATCACAAGTTCTCACACTGCTTCATTAACTTTACAGTTCAGACAGAAGTATCGGTAGTGATAACATGAAAAATGTATAAATAATATAAACTTGACTATATAAGCCTGTGCATTTAGTAAATGTGTTTAAAAAGGAATATATCAATATTTAAAAGGTTAGAGGAAATGTATAGATCATCAATGTTTTACTTAATGACGCGCCTAGACTAAACACATGATACTAAGTGAAATTAAACTATAATAAAATGTAATAGATGTAATCTATTTTGAAAATTAACAGCAGAGTATATATAGATTAGCTTACTTTCGTTATAGAGAAATCCAATTTACTTGCATAGAAATTGCTGTTAAGAAGCACAGACTGTGCGTATGAGCGAGCATCTCTACCTAATGGGACAGATTATTTTAGTACATGAGCAACTTGCCTGATATAGGTTAAGGTAACAACCAGATCCTTAAATGTAATTTAGTCCTAGTAGTAATGAATATTAATCATTAGAAACATGATTATATTCTATAGTTCAGTTTGATCAAGACACTGAGAAAATGCAGAGTCTTCTGACTATCCTAAGCAACATTTCAAGCATGTTCGGGAAGCGATTCTCCCCCTCGAAATGCAAAATATTGCTCCAGGAATGGCTTGCGACAGCAGCTGGATTAATGATAGGGAGTGGAGTAGTTGAGCGTGCTAACCATTTCACTTGTCTTGGGAGTTTCATCAGTGCTGACGGTTTGGTGTAAAACCAAACCTCAGAACGGATACAAAAGGCTCGATCAGCTTTTGCCGAATCGCGTCACTTATGGCGTAGACGAGATATCCGTCAACTATCCAAAGCATGAGTCTACTACTCAGCAGTTCGCTCCATCCTACTATACGGATGTGAAACATGGTCAGTGAGAGTAGAGGATATTAGTAGGTTACTTGTATTCGATCACAGGTATCTTATCAGCATTGTTGCATATCATGGGACCAGCAAGTAAGCAATGCTAGGGTTAGAAAAAGGGCTACTATGTACGGATGGCGAATCCATTGATGGAGTAGTGAATCTTCATCAGTTGAGGTGGTTGGACATGTGTTGCGTTTACCCAACCGTTGACTACCTCAACGAGCGATGTTGATGTAGGGCTAGACTATAAGAAGATCAGAGGCGGCCAGACCGAAACATGGCGCAAATCCATGAAGTTACTGACAACTGAATTGAGCCATGTTGGTAGATGCAGACTACCTGTGTGGGGTCTGCGAGACGATAATAAACGATGGGTAGAGACTTTGAATGATATGCCTCAAAATCGTTTGCAATGGCGCAGGTGTATCCATTCTTTATCTTCTCGTAAATTCCAATCTTCTGAATTTTTTACGACCTTTTTTCGTTTCCCAAATCCATTTAACTAGATTATACTTCTCGAATGATTTCTTTGATCGCTAATCTTTTACAGTGCCGCTAATAATGCTACTACCTTTGTCACTATGGGACTCGAATCAAAAACTCTGTCTCTCTGTGCTAATTCAGTATAGCAAGTTGAACCAATGTACCAAGTTTTACGTTGCGCTAACTGACTAGCTGATTATATCCTATTGAGGTTTACTGGATATATCAGTCATGAAATAGAAAATTTAAAGAAAAGTTCACAAAGGCAACATTGAAACACGCTATTTGTAGGAAAGGAATAGGTTAGCGGATTCAACATGTTAGTAGATGGTAAATCAGCCCGTCACATATCATTTTAGTCAGCAAATATCATTTACGTAACTGCATGATAGCAAATTTAACGATGAAAATCTGTGCATAGTGTTTGGTAATGGAGGTCTCTTTAATTAAAAAGTCAATAAAGCATTCTGAAGTAACATCAGTAGTCTCAGAACGTTATTTTGTACATTAGAAGTGGGAAATTTATTCATGAGTTTCTGAAAAAAAGGATATTTAGAGGAGTGAATCTTATCAGGGTTAACATTTCTAAGTAGGAAAAGTTTCAGTGACAAAAGGATTTTATATAATAGTTTTATCAAAAACTTGAAATAAGATGAGAATAAACATTTATTACAAATTGTGACACAAATGTAAGACCATAAATGGTGAAACGTTTAAATGATATCCAGTTTAGTTAGACTGTCACAGAATTATTATTTAATTAGACGGATTCATTGTTGCGCTGAATTAAACTAATGTAATCAATATGACACTCTAATTAAGTTAGATATTTGCTAATAAACTTTATTTGTTTTTCTTAATCGAAATTCTGTATAACTTTCCAATCCTACAGATTTGTAAACAAATAATATTTGGTTAAGTTAACTTCAGAATGATGTACGTACGTACATCAGTTCAAGTTGCCATATCATATTAGCACAGAGATGCAATTGTTACTTCAAATCCTATAGTGGTAGAGGTAGTAGAAGTATTAGCAGTAGTCGGAAATTTTAGGATTCAACGATATTATTCAAGAAGTAGAATCTAATGAAATAAATTTGAGAAGAGAAAGATAAAGGTGATGAAGAACCCAGAGGATTAGGATTTGAGAGAACACAAAGAGTGGATGCACCTGCGCCATTGCAAACAGTTTTGAGCCATGTCATTCAAGGTCTCTAACCATCGATTACTATCATCTTGCGGACCCCAACCAGGTAGTCTACATCTACCAACATGACTCAGTCCACTTGTCAGTGACTTCATGGATTTGTGTCATGTTCTGATTTGTTTATTGGCTATTATTCCAGATACTAGTAATTCTTTCCAAATACTATTAAGCCTATGTGTATATTTTTCATTTGATTCATGACAATCTATATTATTGAAGAAATCATTCTGTAGTGAATGATATAATATCACTAAAAATATACTCTATCATTGTGCTTATATGCTTATTTTTATATTACATGATCACAACATAATGATGAATAAATACGGGCCTATTTTTCTTTCGAAAATCGATATTACATGTGTAAGTTGTGCAATTTAATGATTCTATTTCTTTTTTGTTAACCTAATGGTAGGTTTGTACATTTGATCGCTTAATATTATTATTATTATTATTATTATTATATCGGTAGTGTAAGTTACTAATTGTAGTTAGACTAACTGCGATTTGACTTTCATTAAATTAATATTTGAAAATTATTTTGGTATGGCTATTTAATTTTTGTTAATTATAATTGGATTTCCTTTTTCGATTAATGGTTCAGTTTCATAGACAGACAGACAGATACAATGCAGAACTTCGTACATAAGTACATCAGTTCAGGTTGCCATACCACATCAGCACAGAGACGTAACTGTCAGTTCAAATCCAATAGTGATAGCGATAGTAGAATTATTAGCAGTAATGGAGAAGATTAGGGTTTGAAGATATGATTCAAAAAGTATAATTCAGTGAGATAAATTTAGAACGAGAAAGGTAGAGATTATGAGGAATTCAGAAGGTTAGAACTAAAAAGCACACAAAGAGTGGATGCACCTGCGCCATTTCAAACGATTCAAGGTCTCTAACGATTGGTGACTTTCGTCTCGCAGACCCCAACCAGGTAGCTTACACCTACCAACATGACTCAGTCCACTTGTCAGTGGCTTCATGCATTTCTGCCATGTTTTGGTCTGGCCGCCCCAAGCTTTCTTCAAACCTACTCCTACACCACAAAACATAGCTTGTCGCGGCAGTCGGTGGTTAGGCATTCGTAACACATGTCCCAACCATCTCAACTGATGAAGCTCTAATACTTCATCTATTGATTTGCCATCCTTTCCTAACGATAGCATTGCTTACTCGGTCGTCCCAGGATACACGAGTAATGCTTCTCAGACATCTATGATCGAATACTAGTAACCTAGGAATATCTACTCTTAACGGCCATGTTTCGCATCCGTATGGTAGGACAGAGCGAACTGCTGCGCAGTTCAGTTTCATAAATCAAATTAATTGTAAAAAGCTTTGAATATTTTAGCCAGTTGTTTATAAATATTTTTAACTTGAATTGTTTGTTAACATCACCTTCTTCCATGTGTACTTGACAGTCATATACTGTTATCTCATTTACAGAACATTCTATAAACTTATGATTATATTTTTTTTGCTGACTTGATGAGTATACCGAGTTTTGGGATGACACACAAGCTGTCCAAATCGTATATCATCAAGTTGACTACTGATGTTCATGAATATGGCATGAATTGTTGTATGTTGGTTGCAAAGTATTTTTGAAAGAACAGTAAGAGTCTACGCGTTTATTCAACGTTTTTTTTGTGATCTACCAAAAGTATTAGAAAAATTTATCTATCTAAACGGCTAAGTGAATATTAGGTGGTGCTTGAAAGGGGGGTTATGTTAATATGGATCAATTTTTATCTAGCCGTGATATCAGTCTGAGTGTAAATCAGTAGAAATACTTCTGTTCTAGACAAAAAAAGGATACTTTGTAATTGTGATCGTTATAGTGTGGTGCTGTGGTGCGAGCTACTTATAAGTAGTATATGATGTGAGCGTCAACGTAATGTCTGGCAGCAGAAGATGGGGGAAGATCAAGAAAGGAAGAGTGGGAACACAATGGAATTTGTATGAAACGCATGAATAGTGAGTGACAATGGATTGATGTTTTGCAACAGCAACAGTCCAGTTCGATATGATGAACTGATATTTTGCAAATTAACGATTTACGATATGGTTTTCCGATTTTACTGAGTAACTCTGTAATTTTCGTTAAATACAATTCGGTTGCCCCACCTGTGTTCTCATTCACTACAATACTAGTAAAATATCTTTCATAAACAAATATCGTTATTTTTTTTTTGAAGTTCAGGAATGTAATTTGGCATAATCGACTAGTTGGTTTGGATTTCTCACGGTGGAAACTTAAGGAAGGATAGATATCCTCTTCATAGTTTATAGCATGAAAGTAAATCATAATAATTAGTGGATGCTTTTTCACAAATAGTCAAGATATTTTAGGATAACAATTACCTAATTTACTGCATCAATATTATCACCATTACGGTTTTTATTAAGAGTAAATTTTTAAAAAATCTTCATTGTGATTTTTTTTTTAGACCACACAGTTACAGTTGGATTAAGTCATATGAAGTTCAAATTTTAACTGGCTAGCTCTTCAAAAAACATTCAGAAACGTTTCATCAACGTTCATGTTGTTTTTGCACATGTACGTACCATTGTCAGTGTTGAGGTGGGGATAAACTCATGTTTAGTTTTTTCTTTGTGAAAAACATCTTCAAAATAAATCCATGCAACATAAACACTGACATTGATCATTATTTTCTATAGACGACATCTTTGAAAAAAATGATTAACTAATCAAAATTTATTCAAATCTATTCATCACATATAATCCATATCATAGACATTAAAATCACATGAATTTTCAAAACTAACAACGTAACAGTAAAATGGATTATTTATGATTGTTGACCTTAGGTCGAATTTATTTAATTCAATTCAGTCATTGATAAATAAACTATGTTACACAATTTTGAAACCATGAATCGATCAATGTTAGACCACCATTAGAAACCTGGAAGCACTGACAGACGGCCATCAAGTCCTGGCATGGGACTCCGGTGGCAGTGCGCATCCATGACTCATACACTCCACAGGATTCGAACCCAGGACCTCCGGTATTGTGCGCGAACGCCCTTACCCTTTGACCACTGAGCCGGTATCTAACGCTGTTAATGTCTGACTTGATCGATTCACGGAGTTGCGCAACCTCATACACAGTCTTCGGTAGACACTGCCTACACCTGAACAGGTTGAACTTCACTGGTCACGTCTTCCCACTAGAACTTGGAGAAGATTCCTCACGAAGCTAGTCACTAGTGAGCACAGGTAATTTTAATTACAGGGGTTGTGGAGATTGGTCAAGATTGATCAAGTTAGACATTAACACTATTAGATACCGGCTCAGTGGTCTAACGGTTAGGGCGTTCGCGCACAATACCGCAGGTCCTGGGTTCGAATCCTGCGGGATGCAGGAGTCATGGATGGGCACTGCTGAGGAGTCCCATACCAGGACTTGATGGCCGTCTGTCAGTGCTTCCAGGTTTCTAATGGTGGTCTAACATTGATTGATTCATGGTTTCAAAAATGTGTAGCTTACCAATCTTCACAACCCCTGTAATGAGAATAAACTATGTATCAAAAAAAATATTTCAACAAAAACAAAACGTGACTATTTCATAAACTCAAAGTCGTAATCTAACGGAATAAATCGGAATGACTTTCAATAAAGGTCAATAAAAAAAATTATACAGTTTTAAATTTTATTATGATCATCTTAACATGAATAATTCATTCGAATTCTGAGTATCGCCCATCATCATCATCATCATTGTATTAATTAAAAAAGCTGACTATTTTTAAACGACCTTTGATTTAAGTAGTGCGAAGTATGCTTTCCAGTAATTCATTTAACAAGATCGTTTACTTGCCCAGGGCGGGATGAAGGCTGTTCAAAAGGGAGACCTAATTTACTTACTGCATCAATATTATCAGCATTACAGCTTTGGTTAGGCCAAACCAAAACATGGCAGAAATCCATGAAGTCATTGACGAGTGGACTTAGCCATGTCGGTAGTTGTCGACTACCTGGTTGGGGTCAGCGAGATGATAATAATCGATGGTTAGAGACCTTGAATGACATGGCTCAAAATCGTTTGCAATGGCGCCGGTGCATTTATTCTTTGTGTTCTCTCAAATCCTAATCTTCTGGATTCTTCAACCCCTCTAGTTTTTACTTTCTAGATTTTACTCACTGAATCATACTTTCTTAAATAATATTTTCTAATCCTATCTTCTCCGATTACTTCTAATACCTTTACTACCTCTTCTACTATTGGATTTGAATTGACAATTACATCTCTGTGCTGATGTGGTATGGCGACATGAACTGATGTACTTACGTACGAAGTTCTACATTGCATCTGACTGACCGACTGACTGACAGCTTTGGTTAAGAGATGTATTATTTTCAAAAAGTAAATTTTTAAACAATCTTCACTCTGATTTTTTTAGACCGCACAGTTACAGTTGGATTAGGTCATATGAAGTTCAAGTTTTGACTGGCTAGATCTTCAAAGAACATTTGCAAACGTTTCATCAACATTCGTGTTTGTTTTTTTTCACATGTACCATTGTCAGTGTTGAGGTGGGAATAAACCTGTCAGTTTCTTTTGTATTCTTAGAAGTTAAGGGGTACAGATCAAAAGTTGTTGGGTAAATAATGCAAATTTGATTGAAGAGTATTATTCAACGTCAAAGTCATTATTGTATTGAGCAGTTAGAAATGGTAATATCATTTGTCCGATGAGACACTAAATGAATCTAATTCAAACTGTCAATTAGTGCATGACTTTCTGAGTTAACGTACTCCAGGTTGATAGAATAAGACAAGCATTGAAATGTTAAAATACGATTCTCGATTAATAGAATATTACCCACATTTAATAAAAATTAGAAATTAATATTAATGAACTATTTAGCAAACGATAGATGTACAACGATCACAAATGGTAGATTGTCGTTGTAGTTATTTAGGGAAAAAGTCAGTCAGTCAGTCAGTTACAACGTAAAACTTCGTACGTAAGTACGTCAGTTCAGGTTACCATAACACATTAACACAAAGACGCAATTATCAATTCAAATCCCATAGTGGTAGAGATAGTAGAAGAATTACTGCTAATGGAGACGATTAGGATTTGAAGATAATATTCAAGAAGTATAATTCAGTCAGAAAAGTTTAGAAAGATAAAGGTAGAGGTGTTGACGAATCCAGAAGATTAGGATTTGAGAGAACACAAAGAGTGGATGCACCTGCGCCATTGCAAAAGATTTTCAGCCATGTCATTCAGGGTCTGTAACCACCAATTACTATCATCTCGTGGATCCAAACCAGGAAGTCTACATCTACCAACATGACTCAGTCCACTTGTCAGTGACTTCATGGATTTGTGCCATGTTTTAAGTTTGGCCGCGCCTAGCTTTCACCTAACCTAATCCTACACCACAAAACATAGCTCGTCGAGGCAGTCGGTGGTTGGGCATTCGTAACACACGTCCCAACCACATCAACTGATGAAGTTTCAATACTTCATCATCAATAATTTTAGTATCTCCTCATTTGCGTATTAAATCTTTCGCCTTTTACTAAAGATTTAAGGGAAATAGACCAAATCATTATGAGACATTTCATTTTAAAGTATAAGGTCATACATAGTTCAATATTTAAATTTTGTCTTTTTCTAGCAGTTGGTTAGTAAGTATTATCAACCAGTAAACACAAATTATTTTTTCTTTTATACAATATGTATGTATGTTCTAGGGCTGCTGGATTTATATATTCAGTTTAGATTTAAGAATCTCATGATGTTGTTGTTGTTGTTGTCGAGTGCACTATATTCGGTCATTATTCGAAAAATCACATTTTGAACTTATCTCAACTTCATTAGTAATTTTATGAAATAAAAATTAAAATAAGGTCCAAAATGGACTTGCATATATATTACAATAGTTTTTATTTTTATTTTACCTACTTGAACATCATCAGCTTCTTTTAATGTTCTAATACGACGTGAAACACATCGTACAAATTCAAATTCAAATCGAGCTGCACAATAATCTAATTCTAGTAAAGTTTGAAATAATTCTGGAGAAATTGTAATATATTTTGACAAGGGCAATTTTATTGGTGTTGCATAGATACGTGAAGCAATTTTCACATGTACAGATGTAGAGATTGTTACAGGAACTTTTTTCAATGACTTGGAATGATTCGGATCACTTGCCACAGATGATGATGATGATGAGGAGGAGGAGGATGATGGATTCACGTTGCGCTTGTTAACATTGTCATCACCATTGGAAGCATGATCAATTAAAAAAGCTGAAAAGGAGAAGAAGAATACGGAATTGATGAGCAATTATTTTGGATTACTTTTTAAAATTGTGAAATTGCAGCGAATTTAAGAAAAACAAACAAACAATAATAATGACATAATAGTAATTAATGCAGTTTATCAGC
>OX103976.1:15205165-15263682 GCA_944470395.2 Schistosoma turkestanicum | reverse complement strand
CGAACGCAACACTTCTAGTTTCAAACATCAACGCAAGTGATATCATGGTGGCTGTCGACAATGGATTAATTTTAATAAAGATTTGTAATAAAAATCCTTTTATTAAGGTTATCCAAACAGGATACTGTTATAGCAAAATGAAGAATGAAATGGTTACATTTATAACTATTTTATGAATTATTATTCTGATTATTATATATCATTATCACAGAATTACTATATAATTGGACTACAATTAACTTATATTCTCTTTATTTTCAGTCTTCGTCCGAGATATTAAACGTTTTTGTATGTTTTGTTATTCGTACATTATTGGTAATCAGTAGTTATTCACCCCTTTATATGTTCATTGTTTGTTTATGCATGTGCTGTGATTTCTATTTTAACCAATAATGAAGTCTACTACACTTGTATACAAATGCATGAATGCCGGAAATAATAATAACGGAAGCTTCCTGTTGTGTTCTCTTATTCAGACTCAATAATAAGAATGGAAGAATGGGTATTTTTCGTCGTCACTGTTCAAAAATATTTAGTTTAGCATAATGGTTTTACTGGTCACATGAAGTAGTTTCCTTGTAGATAGATTAGCGTACTAGGACCCGAAAAGAATTAAAATTAGATTTTAACTGATAAAATTTACGACTTATAGACTAAAGAAGTGCAAAGTAGTAGCCAGCATTGTTAATGTCAATAAGAACTAATTAATATTTATTTAGAAAAATCTTCTGGGACATATATTTATTTTCGTGCTAACTTGTCGAAAAATTTGTGTTCTAAATCAATAAAACAACGGGAAGATTCGAATATTTACTTAAAAATGATGCCCACATTTGTTGATTGCAAATAAATGATTATTTTTTTTTTGACATTTTTAAGGGAATATTAGCAGTTTTCATCGAATGAATATTATTTATAAAGTAGACCAACTAATAGACTTAGTCTGAAATTAAAGTCTTTGCTTTATTTTCCATTGCATTAAAAAAGTTTACAATAAAATAAATGTGAATAATTAAAAAAATATTGACAATATGAATAAAACATGTGAAAATCTCATTTTCAAATCTATTTACAGATTGCAGTTAACAATGATGATAAACACAAATCAAGTGCGTTTTTAATCATAAAAAAATTAATAGTAGTTTAACATAAAGTTGAATATCACAGGATAAGATTTTAGAAAAATAATCAGTAAAAAAAAAGAAACTCTTAAAAAACAACGGAGATTGTTAATTTTATTTTCATATCGAATTGACACATGTGGGGTAGATTATTATTCCATGATAGAAATTTGAACTGTTGAGCTACAATTATGTCAATATTGAATTCTACTTTATCAGGTAGGTTTAATTGCACACAGAATTTATGTTTGCGATTGCAGCTGAGAGAGTGATTTTGATGATGATGATGATGATGATGATGATGATGATGATGATGATGATGATGATGATGAAGATTGATAAAAGATCCAATGTTGTATCATAAATAAAATATTAAATGCCATTGATAAAATTCCTAATCCAAGTTTAGTAGGTGATCCAATTATACTGCTTAAATCATCTATGGGTAAGAAATTTTTAAAAAATACATAAGCTCATGAATTCATTTAAACTATAAGGGGTAATGCATATATGTTACTATATATATATATGTAAGAAAGAACAACATTGTAATGGTCAAGATGAATACATCCAGTGTATGTTCCAACAAAATTATACTGTACTACTTTGTAGCTGCTACCCATTAAAAAACAAATCAGTTATGTTTAACAATAAAATGTGCATAGCATTAGAACGATTGGGTACTTTGATTTTGTGAAATAAAAATACACATGCAACAGGTATTTTCTAAGAATTCATTTACGAGGAATATAATATCAGTAACTCCGCCTGTAGAATCTTCGGGGCTACTACCGGTCCCAAGCCCGGATAAAGGAGGAGGGTTGGGCATGGGGTTGGCGACTGCATCTCACCAAACAACTAAAAACGCTAACCAGAAAAAATAAATCAAACCATTTTAACTTTGCCCTGGGAGTTGGAAGAACAATTACGACGTCTCGTGATAAAAGCTGAGTTCCCACGGATTTCACGAGGCTGATGCCTCTTCTGACAACCACAGCAACCATTCTTTTAGGTACTTGGAACTTTTGACTACTGTGGCATACTGGAAGACTATTCCAAGTTGCGGCAGAAATGAAAAGATACAACCTCGAGGTGCTCGGCATCAGTGAAACGCATTGGACACAGGTAGGACAACTGAGACTAGCTTCAGGGGAACTGCTGTTATACTCTGGTCATGAAGAGGAAAATGCTTCACATACACAAGGAGTTGCACTGATGCTGTCCAAACAAGCACAAAAGGTACTGATAGGATGGGAATCTCATGGATCCAGGATCATTAAAGCATCCTTCAGCCAGGTAGCCCACATCTACCAACATGACTCAGTCCACTTGTCAGTGATTTCATGGATTTCTGACATGTTTTGGTTTGGCCACCCCATAGCTTTCTTCCAAACTACCCTTACACCACAAAACATCGCTCGTCGAGGTAGTCGGCGGTTGTTCATGCGTAACACATGTCCTAACCACCTCAACTGATGACGTTTCAATACTTCATCTATTGATCTTCCATCCTTACCTAGTAGTCGTTTCCTAACGACAGCATTGCTTACTCGGTTGTCCCAAGATAAACGAGCAATGCTTCGAGGAAAATTATAATCGGATACTAGTAATTTACGAATATTCTCTACTCTTACTGGCCATATTTCGCACCCATAAGTTAGGATAGAGCGAACTGTTGCATAGTACACTTATCCTTTGGTTAGCCAATGGATATCTCGTCTACGCCATAAGTGACGCAAGTTGACAAAAGCAAATCGAGCCATCTGTATCGGTGCTGAGATTTCGTCAGTCGCCAGGCAATCAGCACTGATGAGACTATCGAGAAAAGTGAGGCGGTCGAAACGTTCAACTAGTTCACTCCCTATCACCATTTCGGGTGCCGACGCAAGCCAATCTTGAAGCAACATTTTAAATTTCGAGGGGAAAAACCGCATGAATATAGTAAGCAATGTACACACATGCAGTCATATCAAAACAGTTAAGGTTACAAGGGAATAAACTGACTAGGTCAAAATACGTGTGAATAATGACTTAAGAAGAATAAATTCATTATTCTGATTGCAGTTAGAATAACCCACGAAGGCGTGGTCTAGTACTGGACTCTTCAATATACTTTAAGTTATCTAACTTTGATTGGTATATGAAAATTGAGTTAAACCATTTAGATATTAAAAATACAAACAGAATAAATGTCACTATTAAAGATTTGATTGTTTATCTCTTCTGTGAAAACGTGAAAAACGATTAAATCCCGGTAATCCATACAGGATAAACGTCTGCCAAAAGATAGTGATTAAAACTCAGTCAAGATTATTAGTACTGGGATAAATTTTATTCTTTCTAATTATGAGATAATTATCGAAACGTATGTGGCTATCTTGATACAGTAGCTAAGTAGACAACGCACTGGGCGTTTGATGAGAAAGGTAATCCGATCAAGTTCTCGAGTAAATACCTACATGAGGATGAAATTCTATCCACCTGACGAGTTTAGAATGAGATGAAACACTTGTCTGGGATTCCACTGTTAGCCACAAAGCCATCTATTCCATAAAAACAAAAATATGCTCAGAAAAGTTAATGAAATCTTAAATTTCTTGTTGTTCACAGAAATTGCTACTCACTGTTATTGTATGCTATAGTCACCATTTGTGCAATGGATAGGACTCCTCCAGAAAAATCTAATAAAGTAGGCGTATCCCATCCCTTTGCACTTTTGTGACGGAAATTGATGATAGCCTAAAAAATGTATGGAAAAGAAATTTTTGTAAGTTAATTCCCACTTATCTGAAGGTAAGTGTAGATCTAAGAGTAAGTATCTGTAGTTCTCACACTTGCTAAGATCTCCTTTCTTTGTTAACCTAATAAGATATCTTTCTTCATAGTTTGTCGGTACTTGCTATTCCTCTGGAATCATGCTGAATAAGGAAAGGAAAATCTTAGTGGTTACAGCTGTATCTACTTTCAGTGCTCCAGCTTGTGTTTTCTGTTCCTACCCATTTGCCGCTGTTGGTTTGTCTGGTGGCAATGCTGATCTCATCAATTGTTGGTGGGTCAAAATCAATTAGGAGATCCGTAGATGCTGCTTCTATGTTGGGTGGATTCAGTGTGGCCAGTCTATTCAAGAGTTCTATGAAGTGCTTTGCCTACCTATTTCGCATTTCATTAATGTCAGTTATTGGTTCGCCTTCCTTACTTCTCACTGATCATTCTGGTTTATGATATTTTCCAGCTATCGTACGACTGTCGCAAGTTCCTTTCGCTTGCAGCCTTTCCCGCCATCGTTACTAGATCTTCCACCTATTTCCGTTTGTCAACTCTAATGCTCCTCTTCACTTACTTGTTTGCTTTAGTGTATCCAGCTTAAGCCTTGGCTTTTTCTGCTCTTGTTCGGCTGATGTTGATTACTGCCTTCTTGTTCCTCCTCTCTTGAATCTTATCCAGAGTATCCATGGAGATCCATTCCTTGTGATAGTGCTTCCTTCGGCCCAGAATCTCATGATATGACGAAGTTATGGTTTCTTTAATATCTTCTCAGTTGTTCTCCGTGGTAGTTTCCTCTTCACTTAGGCGATGGTGCATGGCCTGGAACTTATTGCTGAGAGCTATCTTGATATCACAGAGTTTGCTCGAGTTCCGAAAAAACACTATTAAACTTTTGTGATGCTGTTCACCCATTTTTCCAGCGTTTCTTTAGTCTCAGTTTCATCTCGGCCACAAACAAGTGATAATCTGAAGCCTATGTCAGCTCTTCTTTTGGTTCTTACGTCCTTCATGGTCCTTCTGTACTTACTCTTATTGCAGTTGTGGTTCTGTGTAGTGTGGTCCGGTCAATCCTATGTAGCTTTTTCCATGCGTTTGTGTGAGAATATGGTGCTGCCTGTGACCAGTTTGTTTGCTTAGCTCTCATCGTTTTGGTTCCTTTCTCCCAGTCTATGTAACCCCATAATCTCTTCATATCCAATGTTATGGATTCCAACCTTGGCGATTAGGTCTCCCATCAAAATGGTAAAATCCTTTGTAGGGAATTTCTCTGTGGTTGACTGCAGCCTGAAACGAAAATAATCTCTAGGTTCTTGTAGTAGTTTGAGTCGGCGTATGACTATGAACACATCTACAAACCAATAATGTTCTGGTCCTATAGCTCGTAATTCCGTCGAGAATTAGTAACAAGCAAGAAGGGATATGGGTGAAAGGATGCAGAACAGCAAAAGTTAGATAGCGGCCGCGCAACAGTAAAGTCAGTTATAGAAGTGCAAATAAAGAAGAAGTTCAGTAAAACAACCACTGGTACAATCGGTTATAATATTGAATGTTTCTGTTTAACAGATCGCGTTTTCTTCGTAAAAGTGGAATCGCTACAGTCTTCACTGCCATCGTTGGTAGGCGCATAGCACAGGATGACATTCGTTGTAATACCTGCTTCCTTGTTTTGAAAGATGCTTTGATGATGCTAGGTCAATTAGATCCCCATCCGATCAGTGCATTTTGTGCTTGTTTGGATAGAATTAGTGCAACTCCTCGTTTGATGCATTATCTTCTTTATGACCACAGTTCAGCCGCTACTCTCTTGAAGCTATTCTTTGTTGTCTAGCTTGTTTTCATTGAGATTCATTTTTTACAAGCACCACCTCGTTGCACTATTTTTTTATGTCCACACCTAATTGAATAGTTCTGCCTGTCTGCGATATGGTGTAAAGATTACATGTACCTATAATAATTGTTGCACCGGTTGTGAGAAATGGCCTCAGCCTCGTGACTTCCGAAGAAACTTGGCTTTCCCCGTAAGGCTTCATAACTCTTCTAAATTAAAAATATTCAACTCCTGTAGCAGAGATTCAGAGTTACAAATTATGTTTTTGGTTCTCGTATATTCAGAAAATTTGTATTCCATGGGTTGGATCTGCTAACGTCAACTCTCATCCTTAACGGGAGGTCGCGACCAGCAAGAATACCACAAGAGTTCTAGGCAGAGTTATGGAGATCTTCACTGCTTATATGAGAAAGTAAAAGTAAATATGTGCAAGCTGGTGATATGTGAATTATATCATACATCAAAATTGGAAAGTATGCACTAATGTAAAACGATTTCCGTAACATTTTCATTTAAAGGTAGTATAGGATTTGATTTGACATTGAAAGTTACACGGCAACGCATTGATGAAGATGCTTGAAGTGGTTGATTAGCTGAAGTGAGTATATACTAAAATGTATCAATCAAATCGATGTTGTTCATGTACTAGAGAATTATCTGCCACCAGTTTTAACTTTTACATGACAATCAAATACTTGTGGACCACTTAATCATAGGGATTACTTGTGTTCGATCCACAAATTATGAATCAAAGTGTAATAACTTCAGAAGACCTAGTAAGGAGAATAATGAAGACGATGGTGTAGACTGAGCACTCTTCAGCATTGAATCAGTCCAATGACTCATCCCTTACCGAATATAAAGTGTCTCTTTGAAGATTGTCCAAATGACATTACAGGATACAATGGCGTGTTTGTGAGAATGACAAAACATAGTGAATTAAATAAAAGTTTAGAATATTTTTCAGGTTGAATAATTGAGATCGATGGTTTTATTCAAGTCAGGATGTGCTGACTGGTTATCTCTGTTGCATGAAACGTCATGATTCATGAATATCCATGGATCGTTAGTAAATGAAAATTAGGCTTCTATTTATGTCTTTCCGTTGAAATCATACTTTAACAGACTGTACATGATTCATGCAAAGGCATAAATCGACAATTAAGTGCCTTTCAGAATAACATACTAAGTTTCATAGTGTGATGAAACAAGTAAAATTGACCAATAAAATTCCACTTTTTCTTCAAGAATCCTACCTGAGATGCGTATTTAATGAATGAAGTGAACAGGTTAATATAAGATAACATGTACAATGTATCCAGCCAATCGACGACATCAGTCCAACCCAGAATACAAAAGATCACTGAATAGATAAATAATGAAACAAGTATTCCCACACATATCTTCGACACACGTTGACCACCACGCTGAAATGATAAAAGAGAGCACAAATGCAAGTGAACTAAATTATTTTTAAAAGTTTAGATCACATGATTTTATTGAGGGTTGTTGAACTGTGGATCAGTAGATTTGGAAAATCAACTGAGTTACGGTAGAGCTGACTGAAAGCTTTGGACAACTCAGAAAACCGTTAACTCGACCATCAAGTGATGTAATCTAGACAACTGTTGAAATCTAAAAAGAACTAGACTGCAGTTCTATTGTATTACGCGACTTCTGAGTAATGCCAGCACGACATGCTATTACTGAATGAAATACAAGGTCTTCAAAGTTTGAGAGGAGTAGAGATTGACAGTGATTGACATTTATAGTTACAGTCAACTCCGCACAAACTCCTAATAGGAATAACACCTTTATCTCAACGATAACTAGTCTTATAATGTATTTCAAAACACTGACTAATTGAATTCAGCCATATTAGTATAAAGTTGATAATTCATCGAATTTTATTGTGTCTTGACTAAGGTTAGTAATGTAAATTGTTGTATACTAAATCTGAAACAGTTGATCAATGTTCCGCAATTTCCAACTGTTGCCTAGATTTAGCCATTGAACGAAGTATACTACAAACTGAATAATCTCCATACATATCTTATTTCAATAACTCAAATAGATAAGACTGTGGAAGAAATAATCAGACTTGAGATACTGGAAGTTGTGCACCGAATTCAATCATCCATATTGGTAAATAGTGCTCATACATTATGTCATTTTGTGATGAACATGCTTGGTACATTTTTTGTGGACTGTCATGATTACTCTACTGTTACTGATTCAATGCATTAGTCAACTGTAAACAATCTCAATGATTTCAAAAGAAATACTTCATCATTTTTATGACTTGAAATGATATTGGGAAAGCATTTGTTGGACATACCTTATAGACGAAAATTTGAAAAATCGTCAACAATGAAATAATGAATGCATGAATGCTGAATGCCAAATCATTTATCATCACTGGTATTGAACCGAGACGATTTCTTGTCAAATATTGTTTCTTTATATGAGAATAATAAAAACAGATACATCGTTATATGAAATCACTGAAAATAATATTGGCATAAATTAATTTGATGTTTTGATGACAGTGAATACCTAACTATGTTGAGTTTCCGTGAACATCATTTTGTACTGGTAATAGCCATGGTCGTAGTAAAGTCTGCAGTTTGAACAAGTATCTCTTGTACACGCACAATCTGATACTATTAAGTAATAAGATAAGTGTAATGTTGACAGGATCTGTGAATAACCATGACTTTTATGTTGTAATAGTGGAAATCGATGTAAACAGACAGACACAGGTTTCATCGGTTAGTACCACGTTTTTGTCCATCCAAACTGGATTACTTCATTAAATTTCCTCCATTACGCACGACATTTTCTTACAGTCGTTACTATGTGCTCAGGTTGACAGTTTCATCAACTATGTTCAGAGTCATAGATTATACAACAAATTACTATCCAAAATAATATTGTCAGGAGTAGAAAGCAGTGAAAAGCAACAAGTTCTAAGCAAGAACGATTACTGAATTTATGTATTTGACTGTAACAAATCAACGGGAATCGAGTATGAGTATCGTTGTATTTCATTTCAATGGTCTTATTGTTAAGTTCTCTCTTGCAGTCCTGACGGTTCTTAGTTCAACCTGTGCTGTGCTTACGGTTATGCAATAATGAGGATTCTCACAGTGCAAAGGAACAGAACAAACCTGAATAAGTGGAATCCAATACAAACCAATATTGTAGATATTGTAGAAGAAATATCCAACCACATTGAACACAGCAAAGTCGAAGTCGAATCCAACCACACTGAGATAGGAAACACAATGATAATAATAACATTAATAATAATTTATTCAGTGATCCGACGACATATTAGCAGAAATAGGTAAAACTTGGTTGATGTGATGATATGACGTGGGTTGACAGAATTGTGTGGTGCATTCGCTCAATACATTTTAAAAAATTTGACCACAAATATACTTCTAAAGTCAATATTTGTGAAAATGTTGAAAGGTCACAAGACAAATTATAAGGCTGGGAGAGACAATAGTCATTAAAAGGTAGGTTTGTTGCAAGAAAAATTAACTTTGAACACGTGGAAAGGGATCGTATTTCCGTATAAAAAAGGCTTCAATAAGCTCTAATATTTGCTCTTGAACACTTTCGGATAACACCAGGAGGGCTGACTTGATTTGAACTTCACGGGATAGAAATTATCTGATGTATGTTGTTCCTCAGTGTACATCCAAGTTGAAATGACGATAATTAGAGTTGGACGTGCCTTTTATTTGTGTGTAAGTACCAATCTTCCACTAACTACCCAGTTGAAAACTGGTTTAAATTCAGTGATAAACGTACAATGATAACAAAATGAAATTTATTGAAAACAATGTGACAAAAATACTATTTCACTGTAGAGTTGAATGATCTGCCAATTCGAAATAAATGTTACACTGTAAAACTCAACAACTACCTTCTTCGTTTGCAGTTCATAATTAATTGAGGGTAGAATGAGATTGTCCAAGCAGCAAAGTAAAGCCAACCCATCACCATTTGAAGTGTATATAAAGAGCGTTGGCGTACCACAGTTATATGACACAGTGGCTTTTCTGCACTACAAGTTGAAATTAACAAAATAACTTGATGTAATGAATGCGTTGTTAGTTACCAAAAATAAATTGATATTTTAATGAAATTAAATTACAGTTGCATCGCTTTCCACCAGCTAAGCCTGAGAAATGAAGGTAGTCGGTTTCTTCAAACTTAATCTACATGGGTCCAGCAATAAGCCTCAACCATAAGTCATCGGTTTCGAGATTTTTATGTAGGGAGATAAAAGCTTCGGTGGACTTCACTGACTAAAGTTTCTAAGGCATACGAAGAGGAGCAAAATTCTGACTTATTCCCATTTAGTTATCGCCAATTATGAAGAAATATGTTTTCTGAGTGAACTGATTTGATGAATATATTTTGACGATACAGAAAGCAAGGGCAATCGATTATTTTCGCCAACTTGTTCATCGGACTTTATAGTCAGAAAACTAAAGTTTTACATTAGACAGAGTATCAAGTTCTTTCTTAGTTGGTTTGAAAATGTCATACATGCATCAGAGCAGGGAAGAGATGAAGTACGTGATCTGTTCACTCAACAGGACCTGAAAGACGATGGTCGACTGTGAACACTTTGATTGACTAAAATAATGGCCAGAGTTTTGAAGCTGAACATCCTCTCATCTGACCAGCATCGACAGTCAGTTATCACAGTCTATAAGAAGAGAGGAATCCTGTTTTGTTTATCACAGGATGATCAGTTTGTCTAAAATGGTGTGCAAATATTAGCCTTAAGAGCAACTCGATGCTTATCTGTTGCTTTGGAATATTAGTATTGAGAAAACTCAGTTGGATTCAGACATGAACGTGGGTGTATCTGTCGAATATTTATTCCGAGTTGTGATTTGTGAATGTTGGAATGTTTGAAGGTGTTATTCGAAACGAACCAGGACATGTTTCGGTACTGTTACTCAGTTAACGTTGTGGCGAACAAGTGAGTAAACGTCGTGGTGAGTACACAGGACTACATTCTGTCGTACGAGTGTGTCGAACATTATTGGTGAAAGTAGAGGATGTAAATGGTCTGCAGGTTCCTGGAAATGGATAACTTTCAAACACTGCAATCATATTTTAGCACCATTGAGCGAGTAATGTTGAGATTAGAAATTCAGTACCACACAAACATGATGAATCACCTGATCGGACTGGGAATCTCTATGATTGATGTGTTTGAGATTAGCTTCACGCATGCACAACCAACACTACCTAATACTTGAGATAAAGTAGTGTAAGAGCAAGTGATTGAAACAAGACTCATTGTCAGTCCATGAAACCATTAACTGTTGAACCAGGTCATGTAAGTGGATAGCAGGTGCCTTGTCGAGCTTCATCAGATAACAATGATTATTGGTATAAGACATAATGTGACATTAGTTTAGAACAGCGTTCGTTAACATTTGTTCGCTCACCTTCTCTGTCGCTTATGTTCTTATTTTGACTTCAGTCAATCAACGTGCATACAATTTTTTTTGGTTAATTGAAAAATGAGTTGCAATGATTTTTATCAGTTTTGCGAAATAGATGTGAATGTCAGAAAGCAATTAGAATGAAATGTGTGAAGAATGATTTCACAAAAAGCATCACAACGTCATTCTGACATTTTCCGGTGTAAGTAAATAGAAGTATCAAAATATCGTATGATTTCTCGGATGATTACAAAACCGTACTATTGTGGTATGGTCTGATTATATAGGTAATAATAATAATAATAAAAGTATTGCCAAATATTTGCGTCAACAACACAGGTTGCACCCATCGTATCGATTTTATACTCATATCTTCTAATATCGATTGCTCGTATCATGTCATACTGGAACAAAACATTGACCTCTTAATTTTTGTCACCAGATGTTTACTTGAATATTACTGTACTTTTTTAGATGTTTACATTTTAACCATCAAGTAACTAAGTTTAGCAGTTTCTCAAAACTCTGATAATGTACAATATATCTTTCTTATTCTGCTGCCGCATTGTTTGGTAACAGCAAAACACAAAACTTCATGATAATCAATCTCACATAGTGTTTATGCCACGATCATATGGACAAAACAAAGAAGAAAATCAATTTTGTTATCACTATGTTCACGCCGCATCACAATTATTAATTAAAACGTATCACATCTTTTTAATTCTGAATAAATACGAGAGTATAAAACTAAATTTTACTCACTTTACAACTGATATTTGTTTACTAGATTTAATTCCTAAACTTATAAAACCAATTGACTTAGGAACAATTAAGATTTTGAATGCACTTGAATATTTTCTGTCTATATGAAGTTTACCAATCGGTCGGATTATAGAATGTTTCATCTTATCTAATGAAATGTTTATGCCATCACGATCCCAATATTGTGATTCAAATTCTGCCCAATAACCTATTGTTGCACTAATTATGAATTGTAAGAAATAAAAAAGAAAACACTGAACTATAGATGACGTACAATAACAAAACTTATACTGATATTGATCAGTAAATAATGAAAAAGTTATCAATATTTACTGTGAAAATCATGCAAACTCAATGTGATGAATAGTGGATTATAAGCAAAATTCATGTTGTTTTGTTGTTACTGATGACTGAAAATGATCAAAAACTGTTTATCGTTCAAAATTTGTTATCAAATAATTGTAAAATGTCGTAAAATATAAGTTGAACATGTAGACTATGTTCATTGATCAAGTTAGACATTAACGCCGTTACCTACCGGCTTAGTGGTCCGATGGTTAGGCGTTCGCCTACAGTACCGAAGGTCCTGGGTTCGAATTCTGCGGGGAGCAGGAGTCGTGGATGCGCACTGCTGAGGAGTCACATACCAGGACGAAACGGCCGTCCATTGCTTCCAGGTTTCTAATGGTGGTCTAACATTGATCGATTCATGGTTTCAAAAAAAAACTTAACAATCTTCACAACAACCTCGTAATGTATATTTATATCCGTGAATTTTAAATTAGGGTATCTGGATACAATTGAACAACTTGCAGTGTAAACGAGCATTACAGGATAAATGAATGTTTAATGTACAAACTTAGCGCAGTTATCATTATTCATAGTTATTGGTATGAAATTTTGTGAAACTGGCTTAAACTGGTTAAACAAGCTTCGATCGTGCAAACATGTAGTCTGATGACAGACTGCAAACATGTTTCCCTCTTTTTCATCATTCATAATTTAAATTGCATCATTGTTATACAAATAGGAAAACTGTTATAATCAAACAATGAATCAGTCATTACGTTTTTTAAAACTTTTTTAAGCGAATGTTATGGTATTTCATGATAAAATCTAAATCTTTAATGATTTCAATGCTATGACATCAAAATTCTGTTACCTAAATATTTTGGTCAGTCAGTCAGTCAGTCAGATGCAACGTAGAACTTCGTACGTAAGTACATCAGTTCATGTTGCCATACCACATCAGCACAAAGATATAATTGTCAATTCAAATCCAATAGTAGAAGAGGTAGTAAAGGTATTAGAAGTTACTGGAGAGGTTAGGATTAAAAGATATTATTCAAGAAGTATGATTGAGTGAGATAAGTTTAGAAAGACAAAACTAGAGATGTTGAAGAATCCAGAAGATTAAGATTTGAGAGGACACAAAGAATAAATGCACCGGCAGCATTGCAAACGGTTTTGAGCCATATCATTCAGGGTATCTAACCATCGATTATTATCGTCTCGCGGACCCCAACCAGGTAGTCGACAATTACCGACATGGCTCAGTCCACTCGTCAATGACTTCATGGATTTCTGCCATGTTTTGATTTGGCCGCCCCTAACTTTCTTCCAACCTACTCCTACACTACAAAACAAAGTTCGTCGAGGCAGTCGGTGGTTGGGCATACGCAACACATGTCCCAACCACCTCAACTGATGAAGTTTCACCACTTCATCTATTGATCTGTCATCTTTACCTAGTACTCGTTTCCTAACGACAGCATTGCTCACTCGGTGTGGGCAGCCGGGAAGTGACAACCGCCCTCATACCCGTAACAAATATTTTGGTAACCCATAATGTTGATGGATTAATTTACCAGAGGAAAAACTGGAGACTATAATGGTTTGTGAAAGCTTGATATTTGTGTTAGACATGTGATCACAGTTATGTGAGACAATTTATGAAATCTTGAAGTTCGGCATAATAATTGCTTGAAAGCAATGGTAGTTCGAATTTAAAAGTTTATAGATAAAACTGTTTTACTTGTAAGAATTTCAATTTCATTAGGAATAATTAAGTGCTCTATTCTAATTATAATACGAAAGCTTGACGGGCGTTCATTGTGTTTTTGTTTTTTCAACTACTAATCCACTTTCAGCCGCTGAAGCTAGTATCTATAACATACCGGCAGTTATCCAATCTTACGCAGAATTAAGGTTGATACAAATTTGGATCAGTTCAAATTGTCACACTACGTCAACACAGTTGTACAAGCAGTAATAGTACCCTCGTTTGTCGGAAATACTTGGTTTAGAGAATATAATCTGTGAAAATATTCAAATATCGCAGAAAAATATATTCTTTTCAATAACAAATCTGTGCCACATTGAACGATTGTGAGCCATGATGTTCTTTAGTTACGATAATCAAATGAGTCAGGTAAAAATATAGAAAGCAGACAAACTTGGCGAACACCACTTTAAGTTGTTAGTCCTTATCAAAGTTCCTCATGAGCTGTGACTAAACCAGTAGTGATTGAACAGAGGACCTAAATGAAAATGATGTGTTTTCATGGTATGTCCTTCAGTGGCAGATGCCAACACAATTCCTATTGGTCAGTAAGGTCGAATACGACCTACGTTCGAGAACAACAACTATGGTTGGGAGTCAGTAGGTATGTCTATGTTGCAGAGCCTGACGAAAGGTGGACTCTCAATCTGGACCTCTATAGCAAGGTCTGAAACTAACCTAGTTTTGAAATCATAGATTAGGGTCTGAAGATTTTTGAGGCTAATGTTTCAGACATTATACTATTAAAAATGATTCCACTGGGATCATCATAAGAGTATTTCTATTTATTATTTTAGGCCGAGCTGGTGAGCAATCGAGATCAGACATATGAAATTACATTTACTCATTAGATTCTTTTTAATAAATCTGTCAACCCGACAGACAGAACGGGACCACCATTCATAAATATTGTTGGATTTTATCCAGCAGATCCTGATGCTCTCCATTACTTTAGATTAGCCTCTCCTTACTCAAATTCATTAAAAGTCGAAGGGGAAACACTTACCGTGATTCCCATTTAGGCTGTTTATCTGCAGTAGGCGACTAGCAGGTAGCTAATGATCAACTAAACTATCTTTTATGGCACTTAATTCACTAGTTTAGTCTTCTGACCTCAAAAGCGACCAATACCCGCACATATTTTCAAAAAGTTATCGTATCTCTAATGCTTTTGATACCTGTTTTTGGTTAGCTGGCTAGTAAAAGAGACCTGCTGGCATCTGATAATATGCTGTTAGATGATTAACAGCTAGTCATGTTGTTTTAATAACAGCTAACGGAGATTCAGTCTCATCGCCTTGATTGATGGTAGATTTCCGGGGTCCTCATGCATACGATATCCTTGTTTCCGCTAAAAGTCAATATCGGAACTTAGTGCCATACGTACGCCACCTAAGCCGCGAAGATGGCAGTCGATTAATCGAAAACATGGAGAGTAAGTCGTAAAAGACTTCTGTATTGCATAGGTTATTCAAATTAAGACCACAGTTAGATTGTTTATGCGTATTTTTGAGACTCAGCATACACCGATAACATGAAACGCTGGGGTCCTAGTTAATGAAACTGGTTGCTTTATTTGATCTAATGTCGAGATATTAATCAAAAAATTCAGTACACTTAGAGAAGTATAAGTTGTGGCTATTAATTACTAAACAAGTCTTTCCAAACTGTTCTGTGACGAACGACTAAAACAATTAAATCTTTTAATCTTATCGCAGGACGTAATGTGACTTAATAATACCATTGCGTATCTATCTACTATCCGCGTTATTGAAGATTGGAAGCTCCGAAGTGTTGTTCAAAGTGCAGTTTCAAGAGACTAGAATTAACGAAGTGGTAAAGTTTCATTCTCTCATAGTGGTCGACGGAATCCGATAAATGATAAGGCGATTCAGCTAGAGGCAAAAAACTCGAGTGCCATCAGTAGAATTAGGGTGTCGCAATCAAACAAGTTATTGGGAAACTGAACGATGACTTTAAATGATAAAATTCTTGAACATAAACGAAACGATTTTCAATTCATTAAATGATTAAATATTAAACAAGATAAAATTAAACGAAACTGAGGAAAAGATGACTTGATTTTTTGAGATAAAGCTAACACTGTCTATCTATTCATCTGTCCACCAAATGAAAAAAGCTAATTCACCATTGTTTCAAATTGCCAGTGAGTTGTAACTGGTGTTTACGCATAGTGAGACGTCCCAGTTTTTATAACATTGACATGAAAACCGACCAGAGATTACACATGATTTTGGCGCTTAGACGGACTTTAGTGTTCAAAGATCTCTAACTCGAAAAACGAATTACTGGACATATCAGTTATACTTTTGCATCTGGGAGCTTAACTGGGAGTAACAGCTTCCTACTGAATACTGCTAATTTGTACACGAATATTGTTAAGCACTGTCAACTTCTAATTTTCAGATAATGAAGGTTTGAGAAAACTAAAAACGGTTCATTGATAAAGAACCTTGAAAACGGTTAATGAAAGAACAATTATTAGAAGTTCATCAAGTCTTCATCCCATCAAATATTTTTATTCCAAGCTTTATCTGACTAAAGACTGCTTTTATATCATATTGCAGTTTCTTCAGTCATATCCGATTGCGTGAACGTCTTTTGCCCTACTCGAATAACTGCTATTGTTATTGCAAGCCGATATAGACCAAGTGGATTCTTTTCGTTCATTTCATGTTGTTTTGACACATCATTTATCTTTCGCCTTAGAAGAGTATTGTTCTTATGCTAGTATTATAAGTCAATGAAGCCTGTAACACTGCCTAAAGATTCGGCTTTTAAACATTTCATCAATATTTGGCTAACAAAACGAAATCAATGCTTACCTCAATCCTATAAGTATTGATTCAGGTCTACCAAGCTCCAAATAAACTGATTCTGGATGATAAAAAACTTCGTACATTTTTTCAGTCAGAAGAATATCACAGAAGACAGAAAGAAGAGATAAAGCGAAAATGAAGCGCATAGTCATTACTATTTTTCAAGTGTGTTGTGTGATCAGGAGAGCAACTCTTGCTAATTGGAAAATATAAACAAAATTGGAGTCATAGAAACAGGAGGAAAAATTTGGCTTTGTTCTACTAGAAGATTAAATATTTCCTGGATATACCTACATGTTAACTTGTGGTGCATTGGAAAAATGATGAGTTATGTTCACAGACACTACTGACGACTTCGACAAAGAAAAATATCCGATATCTTTTTACAAGCTAGTATAAACCAGTTGATTTCTTCTCATTGCATTCTTGTTCTTTCGTATAGTTCCAGACACTTGGTTGTGTCCAAATGATGATCGTCTAGCCTCTCGATTGCAATGATTAGAGTCATTTGGCACTTTTTTATGAATTTGTATGCTCCATACTTTAAATGCGTTTGTTTCGGAGCAGGAGGTTTCTGGATACCATCAGCTATTACATAACCAAGCCATGGGTTAGTTAGTTGCAATGTGGAGAACTATTAGGAGAATATCCTAATGCTAATTAGATTTTAGAACAATGTAAATAAATAATCAAGCTAAAAAATTGGTGGTGAATATTGTTCGAGAGGACATTGGTGTAAGCAAGGTGGAGGAAATAGAGTTAATATGTGACACAAATTAGGTTAGTGATCCGTGAAAATGGCAGCTACAAAAGCTATAAAGTTTTGAGACATACATCGGCCATAGTTGGTCCACGAGTGAGATTTTAGTCTGTGTGTGAGCTACCCACTAAGGGGACTTTGCTGAACCTAGTGGGGGGAACATTCCAGATTTCATCGTCTCTAAATGTGAAGACTTGTGCACGATCCTGAGTGTTCGCTTTTTATGCGCAGTGTTCCCAGGATTACTTCACAGGACTTGGCAGTGACGTTTCTTCAAAATGCTATTTTTGGGGTTATGTGGCGTGCTTTCTCGAACACCACTATCAGATCACTTCTCCGTTTTCATAGCATTCGTTTTCCAAACCTATCACTTATTGAATTGCACGTCTCTGCACTGGATCAAGGAGATTTGTGTCCCTTATTGAGAGTTTGAAGACCATGTGAACCTCAAGATGTGGGCATGCGAATGTGTTAAACGGTGTTCGGAATATTTTTGGGGTTATTGCACCAAGTTATTTTCTCATAAAACTAATAATTGCATTAGCTTTGGCTGTGCCCCTTTTACAATTCAAGCTATTGCGTTGGTCTTCTGTGGTTAATAAGCCAAGACTACATGTAAATGAGACATTAGGGATGTTAGTTGTATGTTCACGTTGGGCAGAACGTACAGAATGTGAGATTTCGGCTGATTAAGTTTTAAGCCGTTTTCCGCTACCCATTCCTTATTAGATGTGAGGTCCTCTTGGAAATCAGTTGCATCCTCTTCACTTCCAATGGACCTTCAGATCTTTGCATCGTCTGCGAGGATTAGTGCCACTGAGCTAATTTTATCTAACAAGTCAGCAAGAGGACTGGAACCAAGATTATGATGATTAAATCATCATTAATTAACTCTTGGCTTTGAGGCTCGACATCTCGCACAGACCCTCATTACCTTGGCGCGAAACTTTCTGTTCTGAGCCAAGGTAGAATTTAATCAGTGAAGCCCATCTATGCAACTTACATAATCAGGTATACGTGAGGTACTGTGTCGAAATCTCTTCAGAAGTCAAGGAATTTTATATGAACCGGTAGTTTTTGATCGTATCAGGTTGTCCAACTTTGAGAAGATTGGTTGTATATGACCTGCCTTTTTTATGACGCACACCGAACGACATTATAGTAGGGTGTATGATCGCATAGTGAGTCAAAATAGCTAATATTGTTTCGGATGATGACTAGCAAATTTCTGTCAAAACTCTAACCAGGACATTTTTCAATTGAAAAACCTTGAAAAATTCTTCTTAGGTGTTTTGATACTATTTAAAGTTTTACGTGGTGGTAATTTCACATGTATGAAGAAAACACTATTGAATAATACGAAACATACATCAATATAAACAACTGTGGACGTTTTGCCGAATATTATGTTTATTCACACCTCTGTGCTAAACCGCTTCTGCACGGTCGCCATCTTGCTTTCGCTGTTCCGCACATTACGCCCACTTTCGCTGGTACGATTTCGACATTATTTTGATAACACTAAGTCGCCAGCATATATATTTATTTTATCTGGACAGTCCCAGTCTCCTTTCTTATGATTCACGACGGAAGGCCATTATAAATGCACAAAATAGATGGTTGACCACCATTAACAACCCCCAACACAAGACATGAAGGTAATAGTCTCGATTACTGAACTCACTGCACAGGCAACAAACCTGCAGAAGCTAGTTCCCACAGAAGTGGCTAACTCAGTTTGAAAAACGTGTTCGAAAATCCGACAACGGCTGTTGCTCAAGAGGTGCCTCAGATGATGAGACAAATCTACAGATGCCCCTACATTTACGTAAGATGACTAAGGGGTAAGCTGTTAGAATTCAGGAATGTGTGCTCTCAGGTGTATCTGAAGACAACTTGGTGCCATCACCACACAATTATTCTTAACGTATTTTAATACATATGTGCGCCCTCACCTTGATGTTCACAACTTCGTCGCATCCCTCATCTTAAAAGAAACATAAACCATTTGGAGCGAGTGTAGAGAGGATCAACGAAATGCGTAATAGGGTTGAAAGATAAAGCTTACGAGGATAGACTCCAGGATTTGCGATTGTTCCAACTAAATTACAGGAGAATCAGAGGTGACCTGATCATGGCGGACAATCTATTAATTACACAATATCATCCGAACGTGAGCATCTTACCGATCCACCACCACTCAACTCGAGATAATCCTCGAAAAATTGTGCATCCGATAGCGATTACTCAGGTTTGTGCACAGGTTTTCTCATTAAGAGTCGTTGAGACTTGGAATGCTCTCCCAGACCAGGTGACCACAGTACTCTCGGTGGACAGGTTTAGGGAGAGACTGATAAACAGGTACTCGCACATGGATTATCATCTCCCTCGTGGACAAGCTGTGCCTCATGAACGTCTTCAGACCTGCTATTTGTAATTACTGTCATCTCAGATCATTAACTTAATCTATCTCTATTATTATCTGTTTCCTCTACCTTTAGTCCTCTCGCACAATCTTCACTACCAGTTATTAAACTAATTTATCTATTTGTTTGTTTGTCCCTGAAATCTTAATAGTATCAGACGTTTCTCCATATTATTCTCCAAATTGAAACTAATTGAATTACGGCCTGGTAATGTGATAGCTGCCGGTATTCAGAAACTCCACTGCCATGAAACAAACGTATTCCTTGGAATAACGGGATATAGAAACTCACAAACAACAGTCAACTGACTAGGATTAACGAGGTCGAGTGGCTAGACCGAATCACCTGGAACCGTACGGAAAGACCAGGAATGGAGTGCGAAGAAATCAATTGGTTTATATTAGCTCGTGAAACAGATATTGGACATTAGATGTATGATGATACTTGGGACCGGAATGGTTTTGTTTTGTAGACGTGTTCATAGTCCTTCGACTGGAACTACTACAACATCATGGAGTTATCATGCGCAAAAATTTATTGAGATTCGCCAATCATAGGACAGAGATTTTGTTATGATATGGAACTCCTCAACAGTTATCATCCTCGACCGGACTGATGATGGAACGCAGGGACATTTTTCCCATACTAACGTATGTTGACAAAACGTTATTTGATAGAGCTAATCTAATATTTTGTTATTCTCCGCCAGTCAAGAAGATGAATTAGTAATAGATAATTAATCGAGACGTACTTAAATCAAATGTATACTTTACAGGCATATGTGCGTTGCTTTGAGGCCGTACTTTTGAGAGGTTGGTATTTTCACTGACATATCACAAAGAAGCACTCACATGCTGCTAACGCTTGTTAAAGAACAGTATTAACGAACTACAACTGTAGATCATTAGTTGCTTCCGTCGATCGGGTTAGGTAGCTAATTTGGAATGCTAATGTACGGTGAAGTGCAACCATAAGCGCTAATCGACAAGCTAACGCTGTAAGAACAAGTATGAAAGCCATCATTGTAGTTTGCGTAATTTAAAGTCCTGATCGCCGGTGTGGATCACTAACGTAGTTGACCTGTGTAGATGGTGGCGGCCCCACTCAAGTTGAAAGTGTATGGTGTAACATCTTAGTGTTTATGGAAGTCACATTTTGAGGTCAATGAATACCCTGGATTTTAACATTGCGATAACAAAGTGGCTCGTTTGGATAAATACTCGCAAGAGGTGAGAGCATATTTTACTGTCAGGAGTTAACTGAGGTACATAGTGGTATCAACGTCGCATGCGCCCGTCCACGGCGCAATCGAATGAAGTGCGTTGGTTGTTCTAGACCCTGATGAAGATCGTTAAACTGCTTGAAATTCATTGACCGGCCTGTCAGTTGAATTAGCCATTACTGATATGCATCGGCGAAATAAAAGCATTCTTCTCTGGACTTGATGTTGGTTGTCATCCATTGTAGTTAGTTGTATGAAAACGATTAGCGACTTGGAGCCAGAATTTTCATCTAGGACATAGTTCCTCCGCTGACATTGGGCATCACACATATCTGGTTCTGCTAGTTAGTTACTTGGTGAAACCTGTGCTGTAGTGACTGGGGTGGTTTCGAAGAGCTCGTGTGCTCTGCAAAACTTAGTATAAGCCTTTTTAGATAAACTAGCTTACCAAACGCCTAATAACCTGAAGGTTTCATTGAAGACATGCTTGCCACAGTCCATTGAGCTGGTGCGTGTTATGCTGCCTGTGAAACCTTGGACCCTGAGACGTAATGAAAAAACCTGTTATGATTTATAACTATGAAGTTCCTGAGAATATTTGAAGTAGGAATAAACAACATAAATGTTAGACAGAGCTCGTAAGTTTGGTTAACATTTAGTGACATAATATAATAGTTTTACATGTTGTTGAAGCTAAGATTGACTAACTCGAATAGATTGTCAGTTATTCTGTGATTCATAAACACAGTTCACAGTTATTTAACTTTAACTGTCAGTAAGTAGTATATTGTCTATTGTGTTGTGGAATGATCTAATGATAAGATGGGTAGAATTCCTAGCTTCAATTGTGTGAAGTTCTTTGAGTTCTTGAATTTAAATTCCGACCGGGGGATTTGAAGCCTAGGATAGTTTCTTCTTTTGTAACGCTCTGTTCAAATGAACTTAAAGTTTAGCGCGAATATTTCAAGACGCCAACATGCAGTAAAACCAGCAACTGTCTTAAGTAACGGCACACAAAAATTGAACTCAAATGCAGCGCACTTGTAAATAGACAAATGGAATGTATTAAAATGTTAATATGAGTTCCTTTTGAAGACTAGTTCCCTTGTCTTACAAATCCTAACCTAATCAGTATGTTAAATCTGCATTCATCCACTTACGTAAGGTGATAAAAAAGATTTCAAAGTAGATTTTATTGCAGGATTCTTCAGAGAGTTGAAGCCGTTGTAGCGTCATCTAGTCAGCGGCTGAAGCACATTGTATAACTGCAGTTTTGAATGTTTCTGTGGTGTTTGAATGAACTAGTGACTTCTTGGTTGTTGTGGTTGAATGCTTGATTTCGAATTCTAAATACAGCACATTCGTTCGTGCTCATCTCGTAGTTCTTGATCCACTTAAGTTATTTCTGGGCTTATTAGTTCATCCTAAAATACAAATACTTCTAATTATCATATTGGCGTCGCGATGGAGCTTGTAATGGAACAGTTAGATATTCATTCAACTTCTGAAGCTTTTGAGGATTATTTGGAAAGGTTTGAAATCCGGAGAATGACCAAGAAAGATGGTAAAGATGATAAAATCGTGGCTCATTTCCTGACATTCATCGGAAAAGAAGCTTATTAAAAACTTCGGCATGTCCAGAAAAACCTATCTCACTTCCCTATGCAATGCTTCAGGAGTGATGATTAAATTATTAAGTGCACTAGTTTTGAATGCCGTGAAAGGGCGAAATTTCATAAGATGATTCGTCAAAATGACCAAAAGGTTAAGGAATTCACTATTGTTACTGATCATGAGGCTTTACAGTTTATTTATCATCCTGAAAAATCCTTAGCACGTGCCTCAGCTGCTATGGTTCAACGATGGAGTATTGCTTTGAGTGCCTACGACTATACGGTTCAGCACAGGAGTGCCAAGCAAATTCAACATGTTGACTACATTTCTCGACAGTCATTACAAGATAAACCTGTTAATACTTCAGACTGTTTGTTGGTGCAACCTTTACCAGTGAAACGTCCAGATCTCATTAGAGAAACTCGTAGAAACTTTGGATGTATAATTAATGGTATACGGAAAGGTTGGAATGCTAATCTGAAACGTAGATTCCCTATCTATTTTTCAAAGCGGGATGAGCTATCCACCACTCCTGATGGTATTTTGTGTTTAAATGATCGTGTTGTTATTCCTCCTTCATTGTGTAAAGCTGTCCTGGAAGATCTTCATAGTGGACATTTAGGTGTTGAGAAAATGAAGTCCTTGGCGAGGCTCACGTGTTGGTGGCCAGAGATAAATGCAGATATTTGTCGTACAGAAAACAATTGCGTAAAGTGTCACAAGCTGAAAAATCAGCATTCGAAGTAGACTTCATGGCCAGTATCGTCGGAGGCCTGGCAGAGAATTCATGCAGACTATTGTGGCCCGTTTCTTGGCAAATACTATGCGCTTGTAGTCATTGATTCTTTTTCAAAGTCAGGACGTTGAAAACTGCTATTGATTCTATTGCCGCCTCAACATTTAATGAGCTGGAGAGGGAAGTAGATACCTTTCTACTGCAATATAGAAATGCCAGACATTCGGTGACGAAAGAGACTACATCAAAGCTATTAAAAGGAAGAATTCTTCGGTCGAATATGAGATGTTTGGAGTCTGCAGAAGTTACATATTATCATGGCAATGATCTTCGACCATCCACGGGGATTGTTCTGAAGAATGTCGGGAAATCTATGGTGCGACTTCTAGATATCAATGACTTAAGTACACACAATCGATATGTTGATCAAATACAATTCCAGGAACCAGGTGAGTCTGTCCCAATTTCGCTTTTTAATTCTAATACTAATGAGAGCATTCTAGATAATACAGAGTCTTTATCCAATACACTGTCGGACAGACACAGGATGAACTTGAGAAGGAGACGTACAATTGATTACAGACACTTTGATTCCAATTTAAGCTGTGGCGGATGTGGTGTTTGAATGAACTAGGGACTTCTTGGTTGTTGTTGAATGCTTGATTTCGAATTCTAAATACAGCACATTCGTTCGTGCTCATCTCGTAGTTCTTGATCCACTTAAGTTATTTCCGGGATTATTAGTTTTTCCCAAAATACAAATACTTCTAATTATCATAGTTTCATATAGTGCACTTTCAGGTACTTGGTCTATCGAATATTCTACTTGGTGGCAATGTCAATCGGTAGTGGATCTACTATATTTGAGTATCTGGTTACTTGAAGTTCTGTACCATGTGCCATAAACATAATAAACATATATTACATCAACTTAAAGGATAAAAGTGACCAAAAAATTACAATTTTATACTTAGTCAGTTACAACATTCAGGTTATCTAACACTACGCTATTAATTTTGCGCAAAAATATACTAGACGTTACCTTCATTCTGATTAGTTTACTCAACGGCATCGGTATAATACACTTTTACTTAAATCTTCATTATTTTTGAAAATTTTATTTTCTTTTGCTATGAACGCTTTTAAACATGTATATAACCCTAATATTTCAAGGTAATTGCTTCTAATCGATGAGATTATGTATTACGTTAAGCATGAATTTTGTTATAATCATGTTTAACATTAAGTGTATGTATGCATCTCTGAATATTTTGATTTGATACATAAGAAAATGGCTGAGGTAGTAAGTTTAACATTTGCTTGACTATAACATTCTGTTGCAAGTTGACATAATGATATTGAATGAACTGTACAATGTACTGTTCACAAATCGATAATATTTCCAAGTGAAATAAATAAACTTTCTCCCAATTTGCACAAGTAATGTGAAACAACTAATAGATTTAATCTGAAATTAAAGTCTTTGCTTTATTTCCATTGCCTTAAAAAAGTTTACAACAAAGTAAATATGAATAGTTAAAACATATTGACAATATGAATAAAACATGTGAAAATCTCATTTTCAAATCTATTTACAAGTTGCAGTTAACAATGATGATAAACACAAATCAAGTGCGTTTTTAATAATAAAAAAATTAATAGTAGTTTAACATAAAGTTGAATATCACAGGATAAGATTTTTAAGAAATAATCAGTAGAAAAAATGAAACTCTTAAAAAAAAATCGGAGATTGTCAATTTTATTTTCATATGGAATTGACACATGTGGGGTAGATTATTATTCCATGATAGAAATTTGAACTGTTGAGCTACAATTATCTCAATATTGAATTCTACTTCATCAGGTAGGTTTAATTGCACACACAATTTATGTTTGCGATTGCAGCTGAGAGAGTGATTTTGATGATGATGATGATGAAGATTGATAAAAGATCCAATGTTGTATCATAAATAAAATATTAAATGCCATTGATAAAATTCCTAATACAAGTTTCTCAGGTGATCCAGTTATACTGCTGAAATCATCTATAGAATTAATATATAAAGGAATTTTAAAATCATCATTTTATGACAGCGAACTCATTAATCGCCACTCTTTATATAAGACAAATTGTCTATATACAATGAAACGTATTTTACTTTTTTACTTACTTACTAACATCAATCAGTATTCTCCACTTTATTCTGTTCTGAGTCTTCCTTTCCATTTCTGTTTAACTTTTGTTCATTTTTCTCATGTTTATCTTCATTTCTCTGTGTGATGTGTTCCACAGCCTTCCTCTTTTCCTGGAACATTGAAGGTTCCAAGAAAGGGCTTGTCTTGTGACGCATTTAGGGCCTTTCCTCAGTGTGTCCTATCAACTTTTAGTGCTTCTTCCTGATTTATTCCTCCGCAGGATTTCTGTCTGTTCTCTCCCGCAGTAGGTTGTTACTGATGGTGTTTGGACAGCGAATCCGAAGCATATTGCGTAGGTAACTGTTAATTAGCAATTGTATCTGCTGGATGATGGCCTTGGTAATTCTCCAAGTTTCTACCCCAAACAGTAGAACTGTCTTGACCTTTGTATTGAAAATCCTGATTTTGGTGTTTCTTGATAGTTGTTTGAATCCCACATGCTATTCCATTGTAGAAATGCAGCACTCACTTTCCCGATCCGCTTCTTCACATCTCCATCAGTTTTAATTTGCTCATCGGTGATGCTATCCATATATGTAAAGGTTTTTAGTGTCGAAGAAGCCTCCATGGTGTTGTTCTTTCCACAATAACAAATTCTTCCTCGTAATCAATGAAGTTGATGTAGAGTGGTGAGTTCCATTCAATTGATTGTTTCACAATGATCCGTAATGTAGCAATTTGGTTAATACACGATCGATCGTTACGAAATGCAGCCTATTGATCTCGAAGCTGGACGTCTACGAAGTTCTTTTCTGTGGTATTTTGATGGGGTATTCTGCTTTTTAGTCTTATGGTACTTGGCTATCATCCTAAATATTGTTGAAGAGAATGTTGAGTATCTTTGCAGCTGCTGCCACGTCTGCTATCATTGCCTTTACTGGAATGTTGTCTGGTCCTGCTGCTTTGCCACTCCTAGTTTGTCTGATGGTAATACTGATCTCTTCAATTGATGGTGGGTCAACATCGATTGGGAGGTTCGTGAATGCTGCTTCGATGTTGGGTGAATTCAGTATGGCCAGTGATTACTTTGCATTCCTTGCTTTTCACTGGTCGTTCTGGTTTACAATAGTTTCCGTGACGTATTCAAACTAAGTAAAACATGTTATTCTCATTTTTTATTCAAAATACATTTATGTATGCAGATATTCTTTAGTAACTGATTTACAGCAAAAACCATATTATTTCAGGTAATATATATGTATTTGCTAAACTGGGAATATTCAAGGTTTAATTATTGGTTTGAATTGTTTTATTGTAGCGAGACCGTGAAGTGATTAAAGTTAGATAACCTCTGAACATGTGATAAGATTTTGTAATCACCTCAGTCTAGTACGAGGCTCATCAGAAGTTCACACTTACGATGTTGATATTAAAAACCGAACACAGAAAGGTTGTGTAACTTAAATCAGAACATGATCTCAATGAAATACACGATTTAAATTAAAAGTATCGTCATATTTGTCGTATTATTTGTGTGATACATTGAAAATACAAGCAGAAATACAATTAGAATGAAGTGTGATATTTCTCGTCGTTAATAAAAATTAACATTTACCGTTATTGTACGCTGAAATCAATAACTGTGAAATACTAAAAACTCCGGCAGCGAAATCTAACATAACATAATCTATACTCCAGCCTTCTGTACTTTTACGACGGAAATTCATAAAAGCCTAAATTTAAGTTTAAGAAAAATAAAGGATAAATCTGTGTAAGTTAATCCGTATTCAATAGAGAATAAATGTGAAAATGATTTCAAGAACATTCCTTAAAGCCACAATAACCAATGATTAAAAACTGATATCTATAATTAATCACTAACAAAATTATGAGGAGTTGTTACTGATAAAGGTAAGTCACTTAAGTACTGGGACAGAAATGAATTTTTGCTGTATCATACATTGATTGAACTTAGCACAAATGCACAAATCTACATCGATTTGAGTAACACTTCAATTTAAAGATAGTATAGGATTTGATTTGACATTGAAAGTTACACGGCAACGCATTGATGAAGATGCTTGAAGTGGTTGATTAGCTGAAGTGAGTATATACTAAAATGTATCAATCAAATCGATGTTGTTCATGTACTAAAGAATTATCTGCCACCAGTTTTAACTTTTACGTGACAATCAAATACTTGTGGACCACTTAATCATAGGGATTACTTGTGTTCGATCCACAAATTATGAATTAAAGTGTAATAACTTCAGAAGACCTAGTAAGGAGAATAATGAAGACGATGGTATAGACTGAGCATTCTTCAGCATTGAATCAGTACAATGACTCATCCCTTACCGAATATAAAGTGTCTCTTTGAAGATTGTCCAAATGACCTGGCAGCATACAATGGCGTGTTTGTGAGAATGACAAAACATAGTGAAGTAAATAAAAGTTTAGAATATTTTTAAGTTTGAATAATTGAGATCGATGGTTTTATTCAAGTCAGGATGTGCTGACTGGTTATCTCTGTTGCATGAAACGTCATGATTCATGAATATTCATGGATCGTTAGTAAATGAAAATTAGGCTTCTATTTATGTCTTTCCGTCGAAATCATACTTCAGCAGACTGTACATGACTCATGCAAAGGCATAAATCGACTATTAAGTGCCTTTCAGATTAACATACTAAGTTTCATAGTGTGATGAAACAAGTAAAATTGACCAATAAAATTCCACTTTTTCTTCAAGAATCCTACCTGAGGTGCATATTTAATGAGTGAAGTGAACAGGTTAATATAAGATAACATGTACAATGTATCCAGCCATTGGACGATCTCAATCCCACTCAGAATACAAAAGATCACTGAATAGATAAATAATGAAACAAGTATTCCCACACATATTTTCGACACACGTTGACCACCACGCTGAAATGATAAAAGATAGCACAAATGCAAGTGAACTAAATTATTTTTAAAAGTTTAGATCACATGATTTTATTGAGGGTTGTTGAACTGTGGATCAGTAGATTTGGAAAATCAACTGAGTTACGGTAGAGCTGACTGAAAGTTTCGGCCAACTCAGAAAACCGTTGACTCGATCATCAAGTGATGTAATCTAGACAACTGTTGAAATCTAAAAAGAACTAGACTGCAGTTCTATTGTACAACGCGACTTCTGAGTAATGCCAGCACCACATATTATTATGGGACGAAATACAAGGTCTTCAAAGTTTCGGATGAGTAGTAATCCAATGATTGACATTCATAGGTACAGTCAACTCTGCACAAACTCCTAATAGGAATAACACCTTTATCTCAACGATAACTAGTCTTATAATGTATTTCAAAACACTGACTAATTGAATTCAGCCATATTAGTATAAAGTTGATAATTCATCGAATTTTATTGTGTTTTGACTAAGGTTAGTAATGTAAATTGTTGTATACTAAATCTGAAACAGTTGATCAATGTTCCGCAATTTCCAACTGTTGCCTAGATATAGCCATTGAACGAAGTATACTACAAACTGAATAATCTCCATACATATCTTATTTCAATAACTCAAATAGATAAGACTGTGGAAGAAATAATCAAATTTGAGATATTGGAAGTTGTGCATCGAATTCATTCATCCATATTGGTAAATAGTGCTCATACATTATGTCATTTTGTGCTGAACATGCTTGGTACATTTTTTGTGGACTGTCATGATTACTCTACTGTCACTGATTCAATGCATTAGTCAAGTGTAAACAATCTCAATGATTTCAAAAGAAATAGTTCACCATTTTTATGACTTGAAATGATATTGGGAAAGCATTTGTTGGACATACCTTATAGACGAAAATTTGAAAAATCGTCAACAATGAAATAGTGAATGCATGAATGCTGAATGCCAAATCATTTATCATCACTGGTATTGAACCGAGACGATTTCTTGTCAAATATTGTTTCTTCATATGAGAATAATAAAAACAGATACATCGTTATATGAAATCACTGAAAATAATGTTGGAATAAATTAATTTGATGTTTTGATGACAGTGAATACCTAAAACTATGTTGAGTTTCCGTGAACATCGTTTTGTACTGGTAATAGTCATGGTCGTAGTAAAGTGTGCAGTTTGAACAAGTATCTCTTGTACACGCACAATCTGATACTATTAAGTAATAAGATAAGTGTAATGTTGACAGGACCTGTGAATAACCATGACTTTTATGTTTGTTTTTGTCAATCCAAATTGGATTACTTCATTAAATTTCCTCCATTACGCACGGCATTTTCTTCCAGTCGTTACTATGTGCTCAGGTTGACAGTTTCATCAACTATGTTCAGAGTCATAGATTATACAATAAATTATAATCCAAAATAATATTGTCAGGAGTAGAAAGCAGTGAAAAGCAACAAGTTCTAAGCAAGAACGATCACTGAATTTATGTATTTGACTGTAACGAATCGACGGAAATCGAATATTTAAGTATCGTTGTATTTCATTTCAATGGTCTTATTGTTAAGTTCTCTCTTGCATTCCTGACGGTTCTTAGTTCAACCTGTGCTGTGGTTACGGTTATGCAATAATGAGGATTCGCACAGTGCAAAGGAACAGAACAAACCTGAATAAGTGGAATCCAATACAAACCAATATTGTAGATATTGTAGAAGAAATATCCAACCACATTGAACACAGCAAAGTCGAAGTTGAATCCAACCACACTGAGATAGGAAACACAATGATAATAATAACAACAATAATAATTTATTCAGTGATCCGACGACATATTAGCAGAAAAAGGTAAAACTTGGTTAATGTGATGAGATGAGGTGGGTTGACAGAATTGTGTGATGCATTCGCTCAATACATTTTGAAAAATTTGACCACGAATATACTTCTCAAATCAATATTTGTGAAAAAATTGAAAGGTCACAAGACAAATTAGAAGGCTGGGAGAGACAGTAGTCATTATAAAGTATGTTTGTTGCAAGAAAAATTAACTTTGAACACGTGGAAAGGGATCGTATTTCCATATAAATAATGCTTGAATAAGCTCTAATATTTGCCCTTGAACACTTTCGGAAAACACCACAAGGTCTGACTTGATTTGAACTTCACGGGATAGAAATTATCTGATGTATGTTGTTCCTCAGTGTACATCCAAGTTGAAATGACGATAATTAGAGTTGGACGTGCCTTTTATTTGTGTGTAAGTACCAATCTTCCACTCACTGGACAGTTGAAAACTAGTTTACATTCAGTGATAAACGTACAATGATAACAAAATGAAATTTATTTAAAAATAGTGACTAAAATACTATTTCACTGTAGAGTTGAATGATCTGCCAATTCGAAATAAATGTTACACTGTAAAACTCAACAACTACCTTCTTCGTTTGCAGTTCATAATTAATTGAGGGTAGAATGAGATTGTCCAAGCAGCAAAGTAAAGCCAACCCATCACCATTTGAAGTGTATACAAAGAGCGTTGGCGTACCACAGTTATATGACACAGTGGCTTTTCTGTACTACAAGTTGATATTAATAAAATAACTTGATGTAATGAATGCGTTGTTAGTTAGCAGAAATAAATTGAAATTTTAATGAAATTAAATTACAGTTGCATCGCTTTCCACCAGCTAAGCCTGAGAAATGAAGGTAGTCGGTTTCTTCAAACTGAATCTACATGGGTCCAGCAATAAGCCTCAACCATCAACGTAATCTCATCTGACCAGCATCGACAGTCAGTTATCACAGTCTATAAGAAGAGAGGAATCCTGTTTTGTTCATCACAGGATGATCAGTTTGTCTAATGTGGTGTGCGAATATTAGCCTAAAGAGCAACTCCATGCTTATCTGTTCTTTTGCAATATTAGTATTGCGGAAAATCAGCATGATTCAGACATGAACGTGGGTGTATCTGTCAAATATTTATTCCGAGTTGTGATTTGTGAATGTTGGAATGTTTGAAGGTGTTATTCGAAACGAACCAGGACATGTTTCAGTACTGTTACTCAGTTAACGTTGTGACGAACAAGTGAGTAAACATTGTGGTGAGTACACAGGACTGCATTCTATCGTAGGAGAGCGTCGAACATTATTGGTGAAAGTAAAGGATGTAAATGGTCTGCAGGTTCCTGGAAATGGATAACTTTCAAACAGTGCAATCATGTTTTAGCACCATTGAGCGAGTAATGTTGAGATTAGGAATTCAGTACCACACAAACATGATGAATCACCTGATCGGACTGGGAATCTCTATGATTGATGTGTTTGAGATCAGCTTCACGCATGCACAACCAACACTACCTAATACTTGAGATAAAGTAGTGTAAGAGTAAGTGACATGTGTGCTAGGGTTGGTTGAAACAAGACGCATTGTCAGTCCATGAAACCATTAACTGTTGAACCAGGTCATGTAAGTAGATAGCAGATACCTTGTCGAGGTTCATCAGATAATAATGATAATTGGTATGAGACATAATGTGACATTAGTTTAGAACACCGTTCGTTAACGTTTGTTCGCTCACCTTCTCTGTCGTTTATGTTCTTATTTTGACTTCAGTCAATCAACGTGCATATAATTTTTTTTGGTTAATTAAAAAGTGGGTTGCAAAGATTTTTAGTAGTTTTGCGAAATAGATGTAAATGTCAGAAAGCAATTAGAAGTAAATGTGTGAAGAATGATTTCACAAAAAGCATCATAACGTCATTCTGACATTTTCCGGTGTAAGTGAATAGAAGTATCAAAATATCGTATGATTTCTCGGATGATTACAAAACCGTACTATTGTGGTATGGTCTGATTATATAGGTATTAATAATGAAAGTATTGCCAAATATTTGCGTCAACAACACAGATTGCACCCATCATATTGATTTTATACTCATATCTTCTAATATCGATTGCTCGTATCATGTCATACTGAAACAAAACATTGACCTCTTAATTTTTGTCACCAGATGTTTACTTGAATATTACTGTACTTTTTTAGATGTTTACATTTTAACCATCAAGTAACTAAGTTTAGCAGTTTCTCAAAACTCTGATAATGTACAATATATCTTTCTTTCTCTGCTGCCGCATTGTTTGGTAACAGCAAAACACAAAACTTCATGATAATCAATCTCACATAGTGTTTATGCGACGATCATATGGACAAAACAAAGCGGAAAATCAATTTTGTTATCACTATGTTCACGCCGCATCACAATTATTGAGTGAATAAATATGAGGGTATAAAACTAAAGTTTACTCACTTTACAATCGTTATATCTTTATTAGATTTAATTCCTAAACTTATAAAACCGATTGACTTGGGAATAACTATGATGTCATTGGGGCTCCATTGATTTAATTCCACTTTTATTGTATCGATTGGACGAATGGCGAAGTGACCTAACTCGTTTGTTGGAAAGAGATTTCTATTTTTATCCCAATATTCTACTTCAAGATCTGTCCATCTGCTTGCCGTATCACTATGTATAGATTTTGAAAAATGAAAAAGCAAACTCAAATGATTTTGAAGCAGCATAACAAAATTTTTACTAAGATTGATTAGTAAATTATGAAACTGCCATCAGAATTCACCGTGAAAAATTGTGTTATATAAGCAATATCATGTTGTTTTGTTATAACTGTTGACTGAAAATGATCAAAAACTGTTTTATTCAAAATCTGTTACCAAATAATTGTAAAATGTCGTAAAATATAAGTTGAACGTGTAGACTATATTCATATCCATGAATTTTAAATTAAGGTATCTGGATACAATTGAAGAACTTGCAATGTAAACAAAGGATACAGGATAAATGAATGTTTGATTTGCAAACTACGCGCAGTTGTTATAAATCATAGTTATTGATGTGAAATTGTTTGAAACTGTCTTAAACTATTTAAACAAGTTTTGATTTTGTGAACTTATGGTCTACTGACAAACTGCAGTTCTGCTCAACTGATGATTGTTAGCAAACATCTGCAGAAAAATTCACGGAAGTATCAGTTATATACATGAAATGTATGACAAGCGTTAGTTAGTCATTAACTGTTGATAATCAATGTTTTTATTATTATTCTGCCACAAGAAGATAATAAAATTAAACATGAGTTTACACTTTAGCCAGTAGGTTTCCTATTCCTTTAAAGGGACTTAAATATTTTTTGCATTATCAGAATGCAAGTGTTCAGTTGGTTAAAATTTAGGACATTTTATTGAATCATATTGAGTTGTTGCAATCAGAAATTGTTTTATAAATATACTAAACTTAAGTTAATGCTAAATATGTGTTCTAAAATAAGACACTAAATATAATTGGATTACAATATAACTAATTTTGGTTTAGAAAATGTTTCTAAATTTGATCGACTTTCTTGTGCACAAATAAAAAGAGTAGACATTATCAAGTACTTATGTTGTAACGGTTGTTTAGATATTTCCCGGCTAAATCTTATTGCTTAGTATTCTTGACACAAAACACTGGACAAGTAACCCAAATCAAAAAACGGTTGAACAGGAAGGATTGTATTCCGAAATAGCAAGGAATAAGAAGCTGGAGGTGATGGCGAAAGCCAAGGCAAAGAATGCAAAGATCAATACAATGCAAGTCTATTTATAGCCTTTACATGAGAAAGCTTCTGGAAGAAAATTCACGTGATCAACTGGACTGGATTTGACCAATCAGCATGAAGCTAATAATACGAGAATTTTCTATCCTGTTCTCCAAGCTTCGATCAGGCGCTGATTGGATAGGAATTCAGCCAATCAGTGCGTAGCGACGTAGTCATGCTTTAATTCCATCTATGTCCCACTAACACAGACAAAATATTACTTATTCAGCACATGGAGGCGGTTGACTTTAGAAGTTCTTTAAAAAATGGTTTTCTGAGTGGAGTGAAATGTTCGTTGTCGAACACCTTTTAGGTACGAGTCAATGTAAAGTTGATGCTGGAGTGTTTTAGGTGCAGAAAATTCTCAGAGCACTCTTTATATTGTTCATTGTCGAACAGTGCTTACGTTTATATAGAGGTTATAGTGTATGTTTCTTAGTTGTGTCCCCTTAATGTTCAGCGTCAGAAACAATATGGAATGTGTGGTTGAGAAGTTTGCAAAGATGGGACAGTAGGATATTCAATCGATGCTTATCGCTTTTAGTCCCCAAACTTAGATTTTTACTCACATTTCTTCATAACAGAATCTAATTTAAAACTACAATATAACTTTTTTAATAAGTTTTATTATTATTTTTTATTTTAAATTGCCCCTTCAGAATTGGCCAGAAAGCTAACACCAACAACCGCATCTGGTATAAGCATTCACAAAACTTAAGAAATCGGTAGATAGTCTTAAACCAATAGCTTACAGAGAAAAAGTCCCTTAAAGCTAATTATTTTTTTAATTTAGTGCATGACTTATGACAAGAAAATGAAAACACGCCTTTACGAACTAAAATATACATCTGTATCAAGCTGAGCATCACTGATGGCGTACAAGAATAGTTTAAAGACGTAGAAACAAATGAATATCAAAAGATAATCCTTAATTCATAAGTGTTTTAAGATTGTAACGATTCAAGTTCAAACTATTCTCTAACGAATATACATGGCTTGAAGAAGTAATAGATAGGACTGACTAATGTTTATACAAGTTTTTCTGGCCCAGAAAATGAAATATGTTTAATCGAAAAGCTTTCATATTGTTGGAGTCTTGGAAACATTACTTAGGTTAAACAGAAGTGAGGATGAAAGATAACTGAGAGTTTTTCTTCTCGCCAGAACCGGAAAAATCAACTGTACGGGTAAACAAGGGCAATACGTTTCCTAAAACCTATCTTGTTCTTACAAGCTACAGAGACAGTAATGAGCAATAACGCCCCGAAGTTCTGAATGCAGAATAAATGATTTGCTCCCAAATTATCTGTGAACCTGGTCGAAAAGGCGTACGAATCTTCCAATGCATGACTTGACTTCACACTCTATATATTTGGATAACTTAGAGCCACGATTATCAAAAAATATCCTGGTTATAAATAACTTTTAACCACAATTTCACAAGCCTCGATCCAGTTCACTACTGGTCCAGCTAGATATGACACGACAAGTCATAGACAAACATAGGATTGAGCAACAAGTCAAAGAAGGAGACAATCAGAATAAGAACGCAGATAACGACTGATTGAAGGTCAGTAACAGCCAATTAAGATATGGGTCAACAGGACAAACTACGAGTCATACGTGCAGAAATTCGAATAATTCACTTCTGTCTGAAGTTTGTATTGATGATGTTGTTCAGGAGAACAACTCATACTTCAAAACCAAAACATTCACCTCACAGAATGCAACTCAATTAAAGTGTATGGAGGCTTAATACTGTCCTAAGTTTTTTATAAACTCAAAGTGGTAATTTCGGTCAGACTAAGTACCTTCTTTTATAGGAAAAAGTGATCTCGTAGTCACCATAATAAAGGAGTTTTTGAGCTGGTCCTTTTGTGCAGACTTATCGGTCCCTTCTTATATACGCAAGAAACATACAAACTTTCAGACTCAAAATCGTCCATTGAAGTATCCATAAGTTGCCCCCAGAAGTTTTACCTCCGTTTATCTTGAAATTTTATACCATGAACAGTCCCAAAGAAGTTGAAGCATATTCACCTCTGGATAAGTGGGAAGGTCAGACGTGGGAACAGTGCAACTGGTTTTGGTGCAGTGGAGGATAAAGAACTCTATGAAGTGACTCAGTATAGTTATACCACTACAATCCTAATTGTTCGAAAAGAATATAAATTTCATCTTCCAGAATATGCATTCACGTTGTCGAAGAAACTATCCCAACATATCAATTACACAACTTTCTGATTGCGAGAGGGAGATAATGACAGTCGTTTAAGGATGTAAAATCATTGAGTGTTTCCCACATTGACTTTAAAGAAAGACTCTGATAAGGCCCCATATAATGTAATCTGTGCGACCTGGGAGCTTGTACATTTCAAAAGAAGTGGATCTAATTAGTTCCAAGTGCTCCTTTTTAAAACCAATACTTATTAAGGTACACTGAGACTCCATTTTAAATGATTAACTTTTTAAAACCTTTAACAGAATGAACGTCGGTGTATCGTGAAGGTAAACCTAATCAAAATACATTTAGGAAGGCTAACATTTGTCTGATATACACTGATGTTAGACTCCCGTACGATGGCTTGAAATGCTGTTTATGCCTGTCTACGCAATCACAGTTGTTTACACACAAGTTGAACATGCAAACACTAATAACCTCAAAACAGTGAAAATCAAAGTACTTTTAATTTCATCTGAAAATGATCTAAAAGCAATATTAGGCTCAGATCCTAAAGTCATAGCTCGTTGCTATTTGATTGTATCTAAACAGTTCATAACGTCCTGGACATTTATCAAGTTGAATAAGAATATATTCACAAACTTTAACATAGCAATAGTAAAATGCAATCATGCAATAACGCTTACAAGGCACAAGCCCTTTCGTAAAAGACATAGAATAACCATTCATGCAACTGCAGAATCATAAACATTGCTGTATATAATATCGTTCATCAAATAATGTCTTTGCCCTATATTGTTGAAGAATAAAATAATGTTCGACCTTTTTTATGTACATTTTTAGTAAATTATTTTGGAAGAGATAAGCTATGTGTTGCTAATAAACTCAAAATGAATTAAGAAAAGATGTAGTGGAAACGTTTAGTGTCCAGAGAGAGCACAATACCACGATATCTAAAATCACCTGTCAAGTAGCTATAAATTGGAATTCACAATCAAAGGGATATAGTTACCCTGAGGAATCTGTGGTAATTTAATGAAGTCTTAATTGGTATCTATAAGTGTCGCTCATGATAGATATATTATGTGCACTTGATTCAAGAAGACATAATTATAGATATGTTCATTATTGGGCTTACTTCAATCCTATGTATAATGTTTCATATTCATTTTGTTGCAGAATAATTGAACTGGGTTCAAAATAAACCTCGTATGATTCGGGAGCCTCAGATAATCCCCAGGCGGATGAAAGGAAGAATAAAACCAATGACTCACGCAATGCCATGATCATTTCATAAGTATGATATCTTAATGTGTTTAGTACAAATTTCTCATTTATGAATACAAACAAAAATGTACAACATAATAATGGGTGAAAATACCCATCCAAACTCAAGTTTCCTGACAACATCTAAGAGAAATTGACTATTCACTGATTTCATGCAAGTAAAAACGGTGGTGTTGTGTTTGAAAACAGTGAATTAGGTTTTCTTTATCACCATTAAGGTCTGCAGTAAGGGGCCATATTCTTCAGCTTGAAGGTTGTCGCAGATCAAAACACACTTTTCTGACGAATGACCATCTCGTATTCTGTTCACAGTAAGAAAATGTACTATTAAACCATACCACTGTTGTCAGTTAAAATGTATCAGCAGAAACATTGTTTCTGAATTTCTGGATACCAGCAGCTGTCACGTTACCAGGCCGGAGATCAGTTAGTTGCAGTGTGCAGAATAATATGGAGAAAATTCTGATTCTAATATGAAGATTTCAGATGTAAATAAACAAATGGATAACTTAGTTTAATAACTGGTAGTGAAGATTGTGCGAGAGGACTAAATGTAGAGGAAACAGATAATAATAGAGATAGATTAAGTTAATGATCTGAGATGACAGTAACTACAACCAGCAGGTCTGAAGACGTTCATTAGGCACAGCTTGTCCACGAGGGAGATGATAATCCGTGTGCGAGTACATGTTTGTCAGTCTCTCCTTAAACATGTCCACTGAGAGTACGGTGGTCACCTCGTCTGGGAGAGGATTCCAAGTCTCAACGACTCTTAATGAGAAAACTTGTGCACAAACCTGAGTAATCGCTCTCCGATGCACAAATTCTCGAGGATTACCTCGACTGGAGTGGTGGTGCATCGGTAAGATGATATGGTGTAATTAATATATTGTCCGCCATGATCAGGTCACCTCTGATTCTCCCGTAATTTAGGTGGAACATTCCCAAACGCTGGAGTCTATCATCGTAAGCTTTATCTTTCAACCCTATTACGCATTTCGTTGATCCTCTCTACACTCGCTCCAAATGGTTTATGTTTCTTTTAAGATGAGGGATGCGACGACGTTGTGAACATCAAGGTGAGGGCGCACATACGTATTAAAATACGATAAGAATAATTGTGGGGTGATTGCACCAAGTTGTCTTCGCATAAAATGAGGAGATGCTTTAACCTTGGCTGCGTCGCCTATGTAGTTTGGGTTTGTAAGGAAGTTTTCAGTGGTTATCAAACGGAGATCGCGTTCTGAGGAGAGAGTTGGGAACGCACTTCCACTGTGGGAGTAAATCGTTTGCGTCATAAGGGGTAGAATGAACATGACGTGACATTTCGGCTTGTTTGGTTTTGTACCCTTTTTCACTGTCCTTTCCTTAATTGATTTAAGGTCCTTTTGAAGCTAGGTCTAGTCATCTTCGCTTCTAATGGACCTCCAGATCTTTTATTCGTCTGAGTAGATCAATGCTATTGAGCTAGCTTTGTACTCAATTTACTAGGTCTGAAATAAGTCCAGTATAACCCAAGCCATTAAGTGTAAACATGCTTGAACATTACTGTGTATGTGTAGCTACTTGGTTTAGTTGATTGCTGAAGTTGGTTTTTATGATCTCAGCCATTTCTGGGTTCATAAGATCCTTGCCTTTTGGACCTTTCTTCTTCTTGCCTGAGGCGCCTGAGCTAGGTCTTCCAGATTTCGGAAGTCCACAGCCATCAGACGTGGTGAAATAATGGTTGTGATATATGACGGAAGAGATAGCCAGGATATGTTTGCTGCTGTGATTTTTGAAGGCCCACGATTCTTCGTAGCCATCGCCGTTGATGCAGTTCATGAGCGTGAGCTTCATCCAACCTACGACTAACTGGTCCAGGCACTCCGCGGACTTTCGTACTCGTCTGCCCTTAGGTATTTTGTGATGTCGTGGCTGCTGCTCTTATTTACCGTGCTCTTATTGATCGTGCCTTATTTGGATCGGGAAGGAAAATTTAATGGAGGGTCTCTAGGATGAGATGAGGATATCCTCGGCACATTGTCTCAAATCTAAGGTTACCCTCCTTGAAAGGCGTTCTTCTCTTGCGACGATCTGGCCATTGAGACGTCGGCATATTATGGACGAAGCACAGCTCATTTGAATGGTTGTGCAGTACTTACCCCACTGTTCGTTAGTCTAACGTTCCCGTCCCTAATTTGTAACATTTCATGAGTAATGGTATTGCCGTTTCCATTTCTTTCGGTCACGTACCGCTGCGTACTGTTTACAGATACTGAGAGGTTTGCAACAACCTGCAGTTTCGTAGGCTTATTAGTTCGGGTTATGGCCACTTTCGTCATCGTGTCGTTTGTTTTGCGTGAAGCCTATGGTTTCCTCTATGATAATTTCTTTGTTGTCTTGGTGATTCTGCACTGTGGACAGACAAACCAGAACCACAGAGAGAAGTGAATCAGTATCAACTCGTAGCACTCTCTAGGTACTGTAGTATCGCAGAAGTTACATTCGAAACAGAATCACAGGTTTTGACTAGTATCAAACAGACGATACAGATTGTCTACCAATGAATGGAAACAACTTTCATATATTCGAGAATCAATAAATATCCCAACTTGGTGTCCAATATTGATGGTTTCCTGTAAATGGTAGGAGGTTAATAAGGACACGTCAGTTTCGAAGCATGTGCTACGGGAGTACTCTAGACGAAGCTGAGTTGCAGGTGCTAACGCTTTTGTGACCGAATGAACATGAGCTCGTTTTCATTAACTGACTGTGGTTGGTCATGTTACAGTCAGCATTTCTGGTTGCCAATGCTTTGACGGATAGCAATACAAGTTGAAGAGGGTATCTTACAGAAGTGGTACCATTGGTATTATTATGACAAATTGTAGGAATCTCTGTCTATCTCGTAAATCTGATGATGTTTTGCACTGGTTTTGTGCCAGTCAGTTTTTGTCGGAAGTGCTTTGAAAGTTAAGGTGATAGTGTACAGTGCCTCGTATAATAGCTGACCACTATACCTTCGATATCATTAATATAAAAATGCCTAAGCTGCACTTTCTCCAACACCTTATGACGAAAATGCCCACACTACCTGTACACAATCACTTTATCAACTATAACGTATGTCCATCTGTGCAATAATAGTGTTGTCGTATTAGCGATACAACGAGTTTGTGTTCCCTTATTATCATTTAATTCCACCGTAATCAGAAAGTCTGCATAATAATAGAAATAAATTGATATTTCTGGCATAACAGATACACGACATTTCAATGAATCATTGTTCACTTTCTTCACAGTCAGCATCACGTCGGCTACAATTTTTTACTGTAGATCTGCTGGAAACGATTGATCAGTAGGCAAAATATAACTTGAAGAACTGCTTCACCCTAACACTAATGTATAGGCACAGGACCGTGACTTAAAACATCGGGAGTACTGTTGAAAACACCTGCTTATAGTATACATATCTGTTGGGTTTATTTAGTTTCTGAAGTGATCGTCATCCTAATGTTTAGTTTCGAATTAATGTTACCAGTGCTACCAAAACAGAAATACGGGGATCATATTCGATAAATTGATTTTAAAAACATTGAGATTTAGCGTAACACCTTACTTAGAACATCAACTCACTTATGAGGAATATGGAGCTCATTGAGTAAATTAAACGGGATAAAACATTAGGCTGGAAAGAAAATTTGTGAATGGAACTTCGGAATGGCGAATATCAAGCAAGTTATGCTCACAGGAAAGATTGTCGCAGTGTCTTTTGTAAAGTCTGATACATTATCTACAATTTCATGTGGGAAACATTAACCCTTTGTAGAAAGCCAGTGTATCTTTTAGGATATTTATCTGACTTAACAACCTTTCACAGAAAATATATGAGCAATTTCTACATTTTGATCTTTCCTGTAAATTGGCATGCCTCTTGTAACATTTTACTTGAGAATAAACCATTATTACTATTATTGTTAAAGATCACGGCAGCGACAGCTGAAAGTTCATTGGTAAGAAATGTTACATTAAGCGTTATAGAGAGATTGAAACCTTGATCATTATATGTGTCAGAGTCATGTTCTTCTGTGTTCACTGATTACAGGTAGTTCTTAGATATAAATAGAGGTAATTTGGTCAAGTTTTCATTGAATAGCTTTAAGTGAAAGACTTTTACGAAGAGAACGCAATTAGTGAAAAGGTAAGATTCATTATTAAAACCATTTCTACCAGTGTTCATTTAAGTGTACTTTTCGTTTATAACACTTTTTCACACCTGACCCAAATTCCTTCCTGTGAAATCGCCAGGGTTGAATTTAGCGTACAGAACATTTCTAAGGCGATTACCACGCTGAAGCACTCTTACATTGAAGGACCAGATGGTATCATAGCCAGCATGCTTAAAAATGGAAGCAATAATCTGTATTCTATTCTTCTTAAACTATTCACCATATCACTCTCCACAGAGTGTTACCCTACTAACAGGAAGACTACACATATCATGCCCACAATTAAATCTGGGCCTACAGCAAATGTTGAAAATTACTGACCCATTAACATAACTTCAGTAGTATCTAGGATGATGAAGAAAGTAGTTAAGGCAGAATTAATGCAACATCTACTTAGTAACATTCTGATATCGACCTCACAGCATGGGTTCTTGAGGTCTAGGTCGTGTGACACATGTCTGTTAGGTTACTTCAATGATATTACGCATAAACAAGACAAAGGGCTTCTAGTATCAATCCTTTTCTTCGACTTTAAGAAGGCTTTTGATAAGGTCCCACACAGAAGGCTTCTCCTTAAACTAAAATCATTCGGAATCAGTAACCCACTACATTCATGGTTCGCTTCATTCCTAAATGTGCGTCAACAAGTGGTTAAGTACAACGATTGTCTTTCATCACCAAGACCAGTAACCAGTAGAGTGATCCAGGGGAGTGTATTAGGTCCTCTCTTGTTTCTGATGTACGTAAACGATATATGTTATACTGTAAGATTCGGTAGAGCATGCTTATATGCTGATGCCCTGAAAATATCATACAGCTATAAGCCTGAAGATCTGGACGAAAATATAGCCAAGATTCAGAGTGATCTTGATAACTTAACTACCTGAAGCCAAACATGGCAGCTGCCGTTTAACCATAATAAATATGGCACCATGAGTTTTAGTAAACATCACCCCGATATACCACTCTACTTACGAAAATGTAGGGTTCAGACACTTACATCAGCGCATGGTCTGGGTACCCGTTGCTCCAGAAGCCTCAAATTCGAACAACGTGCCTCAAATATTATCTCTAGATCCAGATGGCTAATTGGGTTTATAAACAAGAACTTCTTGACAAGTGAGGCTAAGCTTACACTCTTCAAAATCTGTAAAAGGCCCTCACTTGAATATTGCTCACTTATCCTCTCAATTATGAATATCATGGACAAGATAGGAGTAGAAAATGTCTAAAGAAGCTTCACCCGGCGGCTGCTCAGATGGAGCCATAACCTCAACTACACAGTAAGATGAAGACATCTTTCCCTAGAACCTCTATGGCTCCGTCGGTTGAAAACCAACCTAATACTTCTCTTTAAAGTGATAAATGGTCTCTCGTTCGTAAATACCGCCCAATTATAAACCACGACACTGCTTACAGACTTAGAAACAACGCATATACACTATTGACGGAAAAACACAAAATATCATTGCGTTGTAATTTCTTTGTAATTCGATACGGTCTCTTACGGAACAGGTTACCAATTACTATTCGTATCTGTGACACAATTACTAAGTTCAAGAGACTAGTAATGCTGTTGTTAGAGTCTAAAGAGATTTGTCGCCCATACCCGGAACCCACACCAAGTCCCGAGGCACTCTTTTATGGTCCACCAAATATTTAGATAAACCTTAGAAACTAATTACAGACTATGAACATATCGATCCCACATAACCATCCATACAGGTATCATGAAATCATAGACAAATCCTCCTGCTCCTACAATCAGTAATAGGTTACGCCTTTAAGGACGCTATCCGTGACTTTTCTCTAAATTTAAATTCCAATCATTATTTTCATATCTTCAAAGCAGTTTTAGTTTTTAATTCTAGTAAACAGACAAACTGAAAAGCCTGTAGATGCTGATCAACTGCTGTCAATTACAAGAAGCTCAAACTCCCTGTAGCATTGTGAGTTTCTTCTTGTTTAAGTATTGCCATTTTAATAAATTTTTATTTCCCCATTTCATTAGCATTCAGACACCTTGCCTGCTTACCAACATATCGCTTTTCTCAATAATTTTTAACATTATTTCAACTGTTTTTTTCTTTCTTCTTTTTCCAGCTCACTGTCCTTCCTATCTCCAAACTACCTAATAACTGATACATATCGTACAATTTATACCATTAGTTTACTTAAACTCAGTCTGGCATGCTACGTGGATATTTTGTCTTTCATACAGAAGACAAAGTTGGCTGGATTGCTTGTAACGTGGAGCTAGTAGAAAAAGTGAATTCCAACAAGCTGTACAAAAAATAGAGAGTGTACTAATAATAATAATAATAATTTATTCTCAAATAACTAAGTTACAAGAGACACGCCAGTTTACAGGCTAGATCAAATTGTCACAAATGCTTTCACGATTACTGTAAAAGTTATAGCAGTTAAATTAAGTATAAGAGACAGTTTCTGATTGCATATTTACACCATATCACTGACAGAAACAGTATTATACAGCCACATTTTCAATATTAGAGTACAAATGAGGAAGGTGCATAATAGGTTCTATTGGCGATTGGCCGAGATCAATCGTGAATTTGTTGGGAAAGGTCATATGGAACGCGCTTGATACGAGCTGTGATCCCGACAGTCATGTACATTGGGTGCATGTTCCCTAGAGTTGCCAAAGATTTCCCACCGTGAATGGGGTTCTGAAAAGGAGAAGAGAGAGAGGAAAAGGCAGCAGTGTGGCAAGTGTATATATATAACCAAAGCACTACTTAACCTGTCATGTTAAAGTAGTCAATACAGTAGTAAGTCAAGATAACATTCATACTGACCACTTAAATTAAAGTAAATTATGGGAATATAAGAATATAACACACAGATAAAGGAGTACAGCAAAAAGAAGGGAGGGTTGTGCAGTGTCAGGTGGATAGAAGAGAAGTCGAAGTAAGAAGCTGGATTTATGTACGTTGAAATCGAAATTCTAGTTAAAAGAGTAGAGTTTGTAAAAAATAAATATTTGACGAATAAAATCTCGCACTGTCTAACTATTTTTTTTTTCTTTATTATTGAATGCCAACCTCTAAGTCATACTGTAAGCGCCTGAGTATGTAGCCATCTAAATAAAGACAATGTATCTTATGAAATATTTCAGTTACTGTACACTGTTTTAGAAGGAATATGTTGCCAATCTTAGCATTTTTATCTTGCCTGTAAATTGGCATGCCTCTTGTAACATGTTCGTTATTTAAGAATAAATTATTATTATTAATTGTGTTGCCGCCATCTTTGTTGTCGCTGCTCTTCAATTTCGCCCACTTTTCTGGTGTAATTCCGGTGTTCTTCCGAAACCGCGAAATCGCCAGCAAATATATTCTTTGCCCAGGATTTATATATCTTCTCAGTGACGGGTTAGTGATTAGTATTTGGTGGTGATCATTGTCAATCACTACTATACTCACTCACTTAGAGCTCTTGAACTCATAAAGAAACAATGGCTTTGAATGATAAGCAATGACCATAAAATAGATTCTAGATCCATCTCAATATTTGGTTTCGAGGCTTGTATGAAGGTTATGCGGGAAATACCCTTAGTTTTACTATAGACTCAAGCAAACGATTATTTGGATATGCCTTCGGATTTAAAAAGCAAATAGTTCTCATCTTATATCAGCGCCGATTAACATTGATTATTATTTGTTCCTCAACCTTGTCTGATCAATGTTTTGCCTTAATATTCTCGCTGACGACATGTTTCATAGACGCAACCGCTTCATGCAACATCGACTAAACAATTGTTTCATTCAGTTCTGACTTCTAAAAATCTTTCCAATCTATTTTAATTGTTCACTTTCAGTCTTTTTATGATCTCCTTTAGCCGGTAGATAATCAACCATCCCTCGCATTTAATGCAATACGTACTTATGGATTTTATCGTAGTCCATTCAAACTTGATACTTTTAGTTGTTTCAGCCTATTGGGTAACTTGTTCTGTGTACATCTTAATTTTCATCACTTTGTAATATGAGGACAAAGTTGTCCTTTTTTGGCCTCTCTATTCCGAGTGATATCGAATAGCAGGTTGAAGTGATTTAAATCATGAGAAGAAAAATACGACTGAATCAATAGTTGTAGAATCCACTTTGAAAGGCTTTGTTTGGGAAACTCCCTCCATGTATACATTTGCAACATGTTCTTATTTATTCGTTCGGTTCTATATTTTGGTAATCTGTTGAATTCCACTTTGGGATGTTAGTGTTCGTATATTGTCATAGTTTCTATTTTTTGTGCCATTTTTGAGTTTCTACGTTTCCTTCCGAACTGCATTATGTTGTTCAAATTGATACTTAATTATGGCGACAGCCATATTGATTTTGCCCCTTTGGCTGTTGGAGCACGGACACGGATTGGGAGTGTGCGATTTGCATCGGAAATTGGAGCATTCTCCCAGAATCGGAAACACTTTGTGTTATTACAGAAGGAATGACAGTTGTAAAATTGCTTAGGTAATGACGTGTATTTATATTTCTGATTAATAATAGAACTGCTACCTACCCAGATCATTTGTTTTGAAATTAAACTTGGCAAGGAGGAGTATCTAAACTTCCTGAACACTTATTTCTAAATCCAAAATATTCTTGTTTAACCAGCCAGCCTGCTGCAAATCAGTGAACAGAAATAATTGGCGTCCAGTACCTTTTCAGCACTGGATCACATAAACCAACTGGAGATCCTTGTTTAAGAGGCCTGGACGTCAACTGACACAATAATAATAATAATAATTTATTCTCAAATAACAAACATGTTACACCGAGATGCGGAGTGTTTAGGACAACCACAGAGGGTCGGCGTCAATAGTCCAGTATCTTTACGGCTACTTCCCCAAACAAATCGTCTAGGGCCTCCTTTAAGAACGCTGGAAAGCTATATCCCATTATTTTAAAATTTAACTACGCTCAATGTACGGGATTCAGACTTAAAGACTTTCATTCCTAATCCCCTAGAGTGGCAAAACCGCATCCACGGCCTGTTGACCATGTACACGTGCCATTATTCTGGGCCATGCTATGCACAGCATCCTAAGCGTTCGGAACGGCTTTTAGCTTCAGCGTTGTAAACAGAGCCACGTTGCCTAGCGGGACCACTACAAACCTTAAACGGCTTCATTTATGCGATTCACATAATATCCCATTCAGTTAGATGACGAGGCATTTGGCTACCTTAAGAGAGTCGTAGTTACTCCAAATCTCCGTCTGGATTCAACGATAGTGACATTCGTTATCTAAATCACTTGCAACTGTGAACGGTTTACTGAATATTTATTTGTTCTTACTGTTATTTTGCACAGTGAAATTTGTCATTTTTGTATGTATACTGACATAACACTACGGTCACGCACTCTCCTCTTTCCGGTTGCCATCTTGCTCTGGTTGCTTTGTACCTTTGCTTATCTTCTGGTACACTGAGGTTTTTTTCGTTACCACGAAATCCTCAACTAATACATCTATTTCATCTGGTCTATCACGTCTTCTTCATTCCTACAAGAGATCTGGAAGAACTTGATTGGTATATAGAAGTACTCAAAGTCTTGTGACCCGAGATTTCTGTTAAGGTAACTACTCCGTCTGACTGATCCAGACTTCTGAAAATCAACTTAACTACTCGGAAACGGTACCAAGCGGAAAACATGTTGAGGGCGACTATGCATATTAAAACTAAAGACTTACTGTCAAGCTATTTATTTAGCCTATCTGAATCTTCCTGACAAACGAAAATGTTATAGTTAAACGAAAATTCACTCCTTTTCCTTCCTTCGTAGCTAATGATGACAATAGATTAGCTTTTTTGACTGTGATTTCCTTCAGTTCTTAAGGATCAATTCGCTCACCCTAGTTAGTCCATATGTGCTGCATCGTTTCTGTATATGACATTTTTTTGTCATAAGTAAAGAAAATAGAAAAGAATGTCAGACAGATGAACTGATATTGTTCTTCTTTACTTTTCATCTGCCTTTAATTACCCATATAACTTGCCCATTTTGAGTTTAAAGTGACGGTCATGATTTCAACACAATAATTGTGGAATCATTTATTTCATGCATCATCATTGTGAAATGAGATCAGTGCCAGATAACTGGAAGAATGAAAGATATCTGTAAATGAAAATAGCGTACCCACTTGGAAAGCAATGTAGTGTTTGCAGAAATTATTTTTATGAGTGTAGGTGAGCTGTGTAAGGAAATTCTTCCGCCGTGTTTTCATCTTTGCACCTCAAGCAAGCAGTGGAAGTTTAACAGATGAATGAGGTTCAGGCTGATTGATACAGTTATAATTATCTATCCCAACCTCAGAACTAGGTAGAGAGCTTAGTATCTGTTTACTTGTGATGCGAAAACACAAATGAGCGAACATCATAGCCATTAAAATTGGTATAATAGAAGTAAATCATCTCGAAATTCTTAAATTTTATCTGATGTTTATAGACGATTTTGACCGCTATATGGGTCCAATTTATTTTGTTTATATGCCCTAGTTAACAATATAGGTTTTACCTAATCTCTGTCACACTTATGAAATCATAATGCTTAAGCGTTTGTTGTTTTTCGTTTCGTACTTTTCCTTCATTTTGGAAGTTGTATATCTTGAGAATGCAGTTGAAGTCTTTTTTAAACCAAAATCAGTTTATCTTCAGTCAGGTGAATACCAAATAATAGGCATAGAATTAAAGTTAGTGGTAATTTTATTTTTTATTCATGCCTAGTCTTTCATGATAATTTTATATTCTATATTTTTAGTATTTTTAACTCTTAAAAGTGGTCGGGCGAACGATCTGTTGAAATATATGGTGAAAAAATGCTGTTTTTTATACAAATGCCTAACCTATGGTTTTATATTGATAATTTAAGTGCTACTAAATTGTTTCAATCAAATTACTTGAATCATTCTGATTTCGGGTAGTAAGTCCAAGTGTACATCAAAGAAGATGAAATTTAATTTATTTAGAATTGAAATTCCTTGCACAAATTAGTAATTTTAGCTAATAAACTTGAGCAAAATAAGCTTCGTGCATTTGCAGAGTTACATGGAATCAAACATTATTCCACTTTCGGCATGAGCCTTAGTTAACTTGGCATTATATTTTGTAAAAACTGCCCTGTACTTACGCAGAGTTTCTACCTTTTATGGGGCTTTATATTCCCTGGGACGGAACAAAATATACAGACCGGTTTGTTAACTTGATAACTGTTTAAATATCAGCTAGTATCTTGTACAATGAATATTGAGGTAGCAACTATCAATATAAATATATCTTGTTTGTCTTCAGAATTTTACTGCTGTTCTGTGATTTGCTAACTGTCAACTTTAGTTATCTACACTTGTTATTACTAATAGTTTTTGGTGTTTATAAACTATGTTCAGCCGTACAGTAGAACATGATGTATATCTTGAATTTCAATACTGGGATCAGAATGGCTCTCCAATATCCCCTAAAGAAGCAAAGAACTTTGTTATTCGTCCTGTAGACAATGTTACCATTGAAAAGATGCAATCAAAACCTTCAAATGTAATCGTTTTCGCTAAAACACCTGGTCACATATATTTAGGCATAAAGCCTGTAGAAAACATAAACATTGTGAAGTAAGTACACACTTAGATTATGTTGGCATATTTCTATGTATATTCATAACATTAAAGCTCTGAAACGGATATTCACTTTGTGGAAATTTGGATTAATCATTATATTCAAAATGAATATTAAGGTAAAATGGTTACAACCTGATACAACCGCATTAGTGTATAATATTTAAGTATGGTAAATCATTTAGCAAATATGTTTGGGTGCGCTTAAAAAACGACTGAGTATATTTCAAGGCTCTTATAGAATACTGTGATGCAAAAACAAATCTTTATAGTCTTTTTATATGGTGAAATTTGTAAAACGCAACATAATAATTCAATCTATACTCTGTACTCAGTTGGTTCACATAAGGCCATAATCAAATGTTAGTAGATATATAAAAGTTAAAATGAATCTATAATGAGACTTTTGCGGACCCTTTTTACTAAGAAACTTGGTGCATCACTTTGTAAAAGCCAAATTTTATATCAGCGATTTTAATCTAAACGTCTACCGATGGTACTGAAAAAAACAGAAGTAATTGAGCTATTATGGTTGCGAATATACCTCAATTTATCCGGTATCAGATGCAGAATATCAAAGAATGTGAAATATTACAAACTCAGTTCAGTGATTTCTACTGGCTGAATAATAAATGCTAAATATTAATAGTAATAATGTTGAATTAAATAACTAAGAGTTTGAGTACGGTTTAATTGTTTGCGTAACTGCTTTAAACCACATTGAATTGATTTAAAAGTGCCTTTTCCAATTTATTGAAATAAAAGTTAACTGACTTCTGTCAGGTTTAGGAGGACTTGTTCCAGTATTATTTAACCAAAACTGTTAGATCAGTTGTAAAAACGATTTTTTCTAAATTCAAAATTCTTATTAAGCAAGCAGCAACAATGTTATCTTATAATGCTCAGAACGAAAGCAAAATGCTATTTTTTGCTAAAATTTATGATGTCAAATGTATCAAATACTCAATCTTTTATGTGTATACTTAATCGTGATCAGTAAGGACATATTACAAAAGTATACATGGAGGGATTTTCACAAACAAAGCCCCCAAAAATGGATCTTACAAGTGTATACATTCACACAGTTATAAAGCATTGTTGGATCTTAGCTAATGTCAGTTTTGTGATATAAAATCATTGCCTTAACTGCAAATACACGTTATTAACTATGATCAATATGGCAATTCTTGAAAATATTTTTGAGTTCTTATACGGAATCGATAAGCTAGTCAATTAATATCCACACGAATGGTTTGGTCTTCCATTGTTGTTTTGACTCACAACCCAGGTAGCGTGACTTGTAAAATAACTTAATAATGTAAAATATGTTTGGATTTTAGAGTAATGATGTCTTATTTTGCATAAGATGTTCATTAAAGAAGGCTATTTTGTGACTGGCTAAAAAGTAGATAGTAATTTGTCGCGTTTGTTTTAAGTTCATGTCTATGTTCTATTTATAACATCAGTTGGTAATTATATGAAATAAAAAAATAGAAATTTTTTATTTTACAAAAGTTATAAAGTGTTTAAAAAGATAAAAAAAGCAAGTATCATATCAGTCTACATTAACTGACTGAAATAAATTTGAATTCTTTTTTAGCGCGGGCGTACCTATTTTTCCTGTGATTGTGGTGCATTATCGTTGGTTAAATATACTACAGATTGTGATTGGTTGGCTTTACTTTGCCGCTTGGACAGTTTCATTCTATCCTCAATTAATTTTAAACTGTAAACGAAAGAGGTAATTGATAGGTTCTATACAATTGTTGGGGATGTTAGATCCCCAAAATTCTCTTGATAAATGCCTTATTTCGGTTTTCACGTTTGACAGCATAGGCTGATCAGTTGACCTTGAGATTTCATTTCCCACCGGGAAAATCCTTGGCTGTGACTGACTGCTGTGTATTTTAGTGTGCTGTTTTTGTGACTGTCCCTAAGGACGTTTCTGTGATGTATAAATAAACGAGAGTTGTGTGCTTGATTGTACTGTGATTGCTGGGTATTTGTAGAATTTACTTTCTACGCTTACCAAGACTTCTTTCTGTCATACCGTTTGGATTCAAGGTAGCCTACCTGGACGCTGGTAAATGTCTCGTTCGCGTTTATCGACTAAGGTTAACTCGTAATAGCCTCAAGCATACTTAGTAACGAACATAATAATAATTATACTTATTTTTGTACACAGGTTATTTAAAAAATGACTTCTGTATAGAATTCACTGTTTAGTTAGTAGTAGTCAGTTTTGTGCATGCCTTTGAATAGTGCTATTTATTTCAAATTTAAAAATTTCTTAAACAAGAGAATTTAAAATCATACACAATATGAACAAAGTATTTCTGATTCTAGTTGATGACTAAGTATGATGACAATATTGATCACTGGAAGGTGAAATAATAGTTCAATTATCTTATAAAATAAATTTAATTTTGTCATTATTGTGTATGTGTTTCCCAGTGAAGTTAAACTTAACTTCAACTGGATTGTGAGTGAAAGATTGTTACTCATATCTAATAAAAAGTCAAACCCAATTACATTTAACATCCTTTATTTTTTTAAAAATTGGATATACACTGAAGAAAGATATACATTAGAAACTTTTAATCCCATGAATTACTTTCTACAAAAGGTATATTTGACAATTTTTTTTATGAATCTTATTCAGCTAAAGAAATTGACGAATATAGATAAATGATATTTTATGGAGTATATTCCTTAAGTGCATTTATGCATACTCATATGCGTTCACCGGAATTTAAGACAATCAGCTGATAAGTTTAAAATAGTTTGAAGCACGTGTCCTACAAGATGTTATCCAGTTAGTTCTGTTATAAATCAAAATAAGTGACCTATTGATTGTCTGCCTGCCAAATGTATATTAAAATGTTTCATTTTCTAAGAATCTAGGATTTATTGAATTCACAATTCATATAAATAAATTTCTACAACCAACTGGTGGAAAGTATTAATAAATTGCTAGTTCACCGTCTATCATTATGAATTCTATGATTGATTGTTTCTTGAATACGTGGATCTATCTATCTCATACAATACATAAAGTATTTTGATATCATTTTTCTTTACCTGATAGTATGTAGTAAAATTATGGTATACAGTATTATTATTATTATTTCCACTGTTTCAGTGTAGTTGGATTCAATTTTGACTTTGCTGTATTGAATGTGGTTGGATTTTTATTCTATAGCATTTATAATATTGGTTTATATTGGATTCCACTTATTCAGGTTTGTAATATCAGTTTGATTGTCTTATGTTATATATGGTTGTTGTTTTGTAAATGCTATTTATATACTTTTTTTTTGTTTCTGTTTAATACTGGCAAAGTTATTTTCTGTGATGTTTTATCATTGAGATCACAAACAGAACACTTAGATAATTATCTATCAACTATCTGTGTAAACACTAGATTTAATTCTAGACTTTCAGTTCATGTGGTTTACTTTTGATCTTTACTTATTCGAATATCATTCAGTGATGTACACATCCGAACGTCATTTGTTTCATGATATTACAGAACTGTCATCCATTGCCAATGCTTGTCTATGGCTCATAGTTGATATTTTGTAAACTCTATTATTACACAGCTGGGTGCTTTTATTCAGTTTTGAGCATGAATAATTATGAATATTTTAAGAAAGACAAATATTATTATTTGGAATCATCAATCAATCATTGTTAGACCATCAGTAGAGACTCGGAAGCATTGGATGGCCGTCAAATCCTGTTGTGGGACTCATCAGCAGTACGCATCCACGACTCTCAGGATTTGAACCCAGGGCCTTCGGTCGTGAAACATTTTCTACTCTTTGTTGTCGTTGCTATCGCTTATTTAAGTCGCATGAAACTTACTTATAAGTGATTTTTCAATGTACACCAAAATAGCCATGTATCGTGTCATGGAACAAAGTTTTAAAGAATCAATAAAATATTTTCATTTGTCAAGTATGAAAACAATCCTTGATAAAATAAAAAAATACGTTGTATAATTAGAAAAAAAGTAACTATAAATTATTAACTTAAAGAATTCTAAGCAATCGAATGTAAGTTGTGCAACAGTTTTAAAAGTAATAACAATTCATAATTTCAAAGAACTGTATCCCTTGATACAGTTGGACAAAGCAAGAGCAAAAATGTTTATTAAAATAGAACTAATCCATTCTATTTCATGATTTCTCGTTAGTTGCATACAACCTTAAATTACATTTGATAATACAATTATTAAGAAATGGTAAGAATAGTTTAGTTTGAGAGGTTTATGGAAAGAGAACAAAGCAGATTTTAGCTGAGAAAGAAAATAAGCAAAAGCTCTGAAGGTTGATAGGACACACATTAAGGGAATCACCTATACGCATCACGAGGTGAATCCTAATCTGGAGTGCTGAAGGCCAATCGGAAAGAGGTGATATGATGTAAATGAAAGAGAATACGTAAATAAATGTGATTGCAATGAAACTAAGAACTGCTTTGATAATCGCTCAACACGATAGAATAAACAGATGTTTGAACATCTTACTTACTTACGTACGCCTGATACCCCCAAATGGAGCATAGGCCGCCCAACAGTTTTCTACAACCAACTCTGTCCTGGGCTTCCCTCTCCAGTTCTGTCCAATGTTTGTTCATTCTTCTCATCTCTTTCTCTATTTCTCGGCGTAATGTGTTCCTTGGCCTTCCTCTTTTCCATTTGCCTTCAGGGTTCCATGTGAGGGCTTGTCTCGTGACGCAGTTAGATGCTTTTCGTAGTGTGTGTCCTATCCACTTCCACCGCTTCTTCCTGATTTCCTCCTCCACTGGAATCTGGCTTTTTTTCTCCCACAGTTCGTTGTTGCTGATGGTGTCTGGCCAACGAATACGAAGTATTTTGCGTAGACAACTGTTAATAAACACTTGTATCTTCTGGATGATGGCTTTGGTAGTTCTCCATGTTTCCTCTCCATACAGTAGAACTGTCTTCACATTTGTATTGAAAATCCTGATTTTGGTTTTGGTTGAAAGTTGTTCGGAGTTCCAGATATTTTTCAACTGTAGAAATGCAGCCCTTGCTTTACCAATCCGCGCCCTCATAACTGCATCGGATCCATCTTTTTCGTCGATGATGCTGCCCGGATATGTGAAGGTGTTAACGTCCTCCAAGGCATCTCCATCAAGAGTGATTTGATTGGTGCATGTTGTGCTGCGTCGGAGAATTTCGCTTTTTCTTTTATGTATGTTGAGACTTGCTGCTGCAGAGGCTGCTGCTACACTGGTCGTCTTCTCTTGCCTTTGTTGTTGAGTGTGCGATAGAAGAGCCACTGGATACCGTGCTTACCTCCAGATTTTGACGTCTTCATAATCCAGTCTTCACCTCGAACGAGTGTCAGCTGTCCTCCGTGCAAGATTTTGAAGTTCAATCCATCATATGAATTCCGTATGATGTTGACATCACTAAGATTATATAAGAGGTGAATATTTGAAGACGAAAGAATGATAGAATTAAGATGAAGCCTGTGGATAGTGTTAAGTAAAAACATTACCAGTTAAGATAAATAAACATTTTTAGCTAAATATCTAATCACCATGGTGGGAAACGCTGATCACAGTGTTCTTCAATATACATAGATAAGGTTGAGAACGTTTGATAGCAATTGCTTCCATTAAGTGAAGTAAACTTGGTGTGTTTTGTCGATTAATTATTTTAAATGCACTACTTGCATCCACGACATGTCCACTATTGAAAATGTGTTTACCAATTGAACTTGTAAAATCTCCGCTCCCTTGTAACCATAGATTCTACAAACTTTGTTGCTTTTGGTCTGTTTTCAATTAATACTTCTTACAATAAATATTGATTCGGTACAGTCATAAATTATATAAAAGATGATGATATATTTTTTCTCAACCAGAGTCATGGAGATCAGTGTTTTTACACGGTGAAATCATTGTTACTGACTAGCGACTAGCTTCGCAGTTGTTGTGAGAAAACATGACCAGTAGAGTTCAACCCTGTCAGGTGTAGATGGTGAATACCAAAGACAAATGGGTGAGATCGCGCAAAATCTGTAGATTGATCAGAGTTAGACATTGACACCACTGGATGTCGGCCAGGTGGTCCATAGGTTAGGCATTCGCGCTCAACACCGAAGGTCCTGGGTTCGAATCCTGCAAGGTGCATGAGTCGTGGATGCGCACTGCTGATGAGTTGCATACTAGGATTTGGCGGCCGTCCATTGCTTCCAACTTTCTACTGATTGTCTAACAATGATTGATTGATGATTTCAACGCGATAAGCTATTGTTCATTAAGTAAAAAAATTTGATCTCAACTCGTTGAACTAAATTCAATATTCTCCATGTTTTTTTAAAAAACAAATGTGATGAAATTTTATTTTCATTCAATTATTATTTTTATAATTCTGTTATTTTATATTTTTGTGCATTGACTGACTGATTGATATTATATTATTTTAAAGGAACAATATTTAAAAAGAAATCCATTGGGTTCAGTACCGGTGTTACCAAATGATCTGGCATTTGCATTTCATGCATTATTCATTTCTTCAGTAACAGCTTCACAAATATTATGCTATGAGGTAGGTTCATTGAATATTTAGAGTAATGTTTTTTCTTTCTAGTCTCATTTTAACTATCATGTTTAATTGATGTCATTCAATATTTCATCAACTCATATGAAGTTGGACAATAATCTGCTTATTTAACTTGACAGCATTTTTTGCTATATCGTAAACACAGTTTGTGGCTTGTGAAATTTTAATCAAAATGCATACAGTATAAATGACTTTAATTAAGAAGGGTTGTGGTAGTGGTGTTCGGTTCTCTAAGCTGGATATTTTGGTTGTGGAGCTTCCATGATTATTCTTCTGAACAACAACATCATCAGCACAAACTTCATATAGAAGAAGTGAAGTATTTGAATTTCTCCACGTTTAACCTGTAGCTTGTTCTGCTAACCTCCATCAGTTGATTGGTTGCTGTTGACCTTAAACCTCTCCCCCCATCCAGTAGGGGGAGGACAAACAACACTGGGAATTTTTAGAAGCTTGGCACTCAGGTCAATCAGCAATCAACAAACAACACATCGACATTGACCCAATTTATTAACCAATCAGAAAAATACTGGGTGACATAGGATCAAGAAACGAATCAAAAGGAGGATACAATCAAAATAAAGGTTCAAACAACGACAGGTTTAAGGTCAACAGCAAACAATCAAGATCGAGGTTAACAGAACAAGCTACAGGTCAAACGTGGAGAAATCCGAATACTTCACTAATTCTATCTGAAGTTTGTGCTGATGATGTTGTTGTTCAGAAGAATAATCATGGAAGCTCCACAACCAAAAAATCCAGCTCAGAGAACCAAACACCACTACCACAATCATCCACCTGAGCTACAAACCCTCTCCACCATCTTAAGAAGAGTTGATATTTACCTCGTTGTTGATAGTGAACACTGCTTCTAATCAGCCCATACTTGAATCTAGAGTGAGAGGCCTTGTTATTACTGTTTGGTCACGAATTTTTTTATTAACGTTGGATATTGAGCTGCAGTGGAATGCACTTCTTGTTATTTAGAATTCGTCAACTACAAAATATCGACACTCTGGTATTGATGTTAACACTGAGACGTTAATCTAGTATATTTCGTTTCATATCTGAATTAAAATCGGCAGCTATTGAATAAACTAGTGAGTACATAGCTATATAAGCTTATCGGATATTATGTTGTTGATTAAAGCAAAACGTAATGCGTTTAAATTTCCTCGTGGACATCATTTAGTCAGTTCCAAATAGGATTAAACACTACTAGTTTTAGGTAGCACTGCAAAACCCAATTTCAACAAAAAAAGACAATGCAGTTTCCATTAAATCAGCTATTCAACTTTCACATGTTTTTATCGATTGTGAACTTTGTAAAAGTTTCGCTTTAGAATAACCTAGTTAACAATTCAAAAATCAGTAAAAATACCGATTGACTGAAATCTTTTCTCTGTTTCGTTTGAAAAAAATATTTGATATGCTGTATAGAACATTTGATTTCTTCTACAGTCTGTCTCTATGTAAAATCAAGTTTATTCATAGTATGTCAATCTGTCTACAACATAACTACAAAAAAATAACAGGATTATAATAAATAGACATGATATTTTACAAATATTTTAAGAAAATAATTTATATTGTAACGTAGACGGATTATGTTCACTATTTGTTTATATTTCAGTATATATATATATATATATATATATATATTACGGGGTTGTGAAGATTGTTAAGTTACACATTTTTTTAAAACTATGAATCGATCAATGTTAGACCAACATTAGGAACCTGGAAGCACAAGATGGCCGTTTCGTCCTGGTATGGGACTCATTAGCAGTGCGCGTCCACAACTCCTGCAGCTCGTAGGATTCAAATGCAGGACCTTCGATCTTGCTCGAGAACGACTAACCTCTGTACCACTGAGTCGGTATCTAACGGTGTAAATGTCTAACTTCGATCAATTCACGGAGTAGCACAACCTCATACACAGTCTTCGGTAGTTACTGTCTACAAGCGAACAGGTTGAACTTCACTGGTCACGTCTTCCCACCAGAACTCGAAAAAGACTCCTTACTGAGCTAGTCGCTTGTGGTCACAGGTTATTGCATTACGGGTTTGTGAAGATTATTAAGTTACAAATTCTGAAACTGAAGGTCCTTGGTTCGAATCCTGCGCGATGCAGGAGTCGTGAATGCGCACTGCCGATGAGTCCCATACTAGGACTCGACGGCCGTCCCGTGCTCCCAGGTTTCTAATGGTGGTCTAACATTGATCGATTCATGGTTTCAAAATTT